>CM029549.1:28582187-29182187 GCA_017141385.1 Sogatella furcifera | reverse complement strand
AACTTTTTGCACTTTTTTTTAAATCTAGAAGTTGATGGGAATCTGGTAAGATCTGAGAAATCATGATTGTATTGAGCATAGAGCTAAATCAGAATATATTGAATTATATTGTCTCTACTGGAATACTGAAATAAATTGTTCCACATTCTCAAAGTTTCTCAAATAACAGCTACTGTCTACCTGGCAAAAGCGGCGAGTGACACTAGTTACCGAGTTACAGCTCTGTCCAAATTGAAAACTTGATTGGGGAATTATGTAAATTCGGTCGGCTTAAAACTGTTAGTCGAGCTCCAAACGTAAGGTCCCGCGTATTGCATGTTAATGGAGGTAGGTCCCAATCAAGACTTGCGACTATTAAATGACGAGGCCCCGGCAACAAGGAGCTCAGCACATCCCTTGGGATTCGATGCTTGACCATCCCTCTTCCCTCGCAACCCTTTACTGTCTACGTGCCCTTTGCTTCGGCCAGGATGCCTTAGCCTGTTTGTTCTTGGTAGCTTTGGATTTCAAAAGCGTTCATTATTACCTCCTAGAATACATCTTCTTTGATATCTATTGCACAAAACTTCATTCAATAATAATAGTTAAAATGAAGTTTATCATTTGGAAAATTAAATCTAATATTCGAGTTCATCCCCTCTTCTTAGTGCAGCAATATTCCTGAGAATATATTCTCGCGAACGAACCTATACATGTCACATTGTTATAAAGTGTGGTATTGGAAATAATATATTCCTATCCAACATCTAATCTATTAACCTCGTGTGTATTAAGTGGAGAGGGGGCTCACATACCTTAATTTCGCCCACAAAAAGTTTTTAAGACTATGCAAAGTGTAAAATAGAGTAATTCATCAATCTATTTACATACATTAATATCATAGGATCGAAGCAATAATGCATTCACTTCAATTCAACACTGAAATTCAATGATGCTTTGATATTCAGTACTTTATAAGTTATACTGATTGAAGTCAGAATGGATAAGATCCATTAAAGTCCTTTAAAAATGATTATTTCAAATATTTTGAATATTTCAATTTTTCCACTGCGAAGTTATTATTTTTCCATTGGACTCGAGTTTTTCCTTGATAATAGCTCACCAACGATTCACCTCTTATTACCATGATTTCTCAATACAATAGCATATACGAAGTGTATGTACTGTACTATGGATGGTAAATGTTGCACCTATCGAGTTTGAACCGATTTCCAAGATTCTTATGCATACGAGTCTTCTAGCCTTGTAGTTTCGGTGGGATAAAATTTTTTGAACATGATTCACAATTCACATACATTAGGAAAGACCGCACATAATAGAGTTCAGAACCAGAATAAGAAAACTGAGAATGAAATATTTGCTGACCAGACTTCTACAGCCCTTCGAGAACAAAGAGCAAGAGAGAAAAGCTGATCGGGTGAGAGTGAATGGTGTTGGCAAGTTGTTTTACAGCTGGCTGCCCACTCGTTAGGGGGTTTTGATTCTTGCTTCGCCAAGGCCGGACTTATCTATCTGGGGGTCCTCCAGGCCCAAACTCAATAGCCCCTCATCAAGCCGTCTATCTATATTTGGTCAGCAGGGACGAGGCAAAGGTAGGAAGAAAGACCAACATTAAGTTGGCTCCCCACTAAAATATTTCGGAATTTTCTTAACGCCATCGTTTTGAGCTCGTTTTGAGCTGATTTGAGCCACTTTTATTTTGTTTTGAGCCCCCACCGTTTTCGAGATATGATGTCTTGAAAATTGGAGAGCCAACTTAATGCTAGTTTCCCACTAGTTGAAAATCGACAAAATGAACACGCCATCGTTTTGAGCTCGTTTTGAGCTGATTTGAGCCACTTTTATTTCGTTTTGAGCTCCCACCGTTTTCGAGATATGACAACTTGAAAATTGGAGAGCCAACTTAATGCTTTTTTAAATTTTCGAAAATCAACAAAATAAACACGCCATCGTTTTGAGCTCGTTTTGAGCTGATTTGAGCCACTTTTATTTCGTTTTGAGCCCCCACCGTTTTTGAGATATGACAACTTGAAAATTGGAGAGCCAACTTAATGCTTTTTTAAATTTTTGAAAATCAACAAAATAAACACGCCATCGTTTTGAGCTCGTTTTGAGCTGATTTGAGCCACTTTCATTTCGTTTTGAGCCCCCACCGTTTTCGAGATATGACGTCTTGAAAATTGGAGAGCCAACTTAATGCTAGTTTCCCACTAGTTGAAAATCGACAAAATGAACACGCCATCGTTTTGAGCTCGTTTTGAGCTGATTTGAGCTACTTTTATTTCGTTTTGAGCCCCCACCGTTTTTGAGATATGACAACTTGAAAATTGGAGAGCCAACTTAATGCTTTTTTAAATTTTCGAAAATCAACAAAATAAACCCGTCATCGTTTTGAGCTCGTTTTGAGCTGATTTGAGCCACTTTTATTTCGTTTTGAGCCCCCACCGTTTTCGAGATATGACAACTTGAAAATTGGAGAGCCAACTTAATGCTTTTTTAAATTTTCGAAAATCAACAAAATAAACACGTCATCGTTTTGAGCTCGTTTTGAGCTGATTTGAGCCACTTTTATTTCGTTTTGAGCCCCCACCGTTTTTGAGATATGACAACTTGAAAATTGGAGAGCCAACTTAATGCTTTTTTAAATTTTTGAAAATCAACAAAATAAGCACGCCATCGTTTTGAGCTTGTTTTGAGCTGATTTGAGCCACTTTCATTTCGTTTTGAGCCCCCACCGTTTTCGAGATATGACGTCTTGAAAATTGGAGAGCCAACTTAATGCTTTTTTAAATTTTCGAAAATCAACAAAATAAACATGCCATCGTTTTAAGCTTGTTCTGAGCTGATTTGAGCCACTTTTATTTTGTTTTGACCCCCCACCGTTTTCAAGATATGACGTCTTGAAAATTGGACAGTTAGCGAATTACTGTTATAAATGATTCTCAGCTCTTTCAGGACAGTCGACGTGTTGTTTGAGTACATTGCTGAAACGAAAAATATCCTATCTATACCAATTCGGTCTTAAAGACAGCTTCAGACTGTCCCGACAGAGCTGAACATCAATAATATAGTCATTTGCCAATCGCCTAAATTCTTGACACCAGCTCTAAATTTTTTTTTAATGAATATTAATTTGTACAGAACGGACACCCCTATCTGGTTTTTATCACATTCACAATACAGTATGAATGAAAATGATAAGAATAAACTCCTTTTCATCTTTATAGATGGAAAATATACAGAGTGTTCCGGAAAAACTGATTCGAGTACCACCACGGTGTTCTTCTAGTTACAAAAAACAGAAAATGTAATTGGCAAAATGCCGAATTCTTCTTAGTTTACCTGTAATTTGCTATTTTATTTTTTTTTTCTTGAATCCATTTTATGAATCTACTTGAATCAGTTCTTCACGTGACACTTTGTATAGATGTGAGAAGCCTATATCACCGCTTATCAATAAGTAATGATTGGAAGAATTCATTCAAAATGTTGGAATTTGAATAATATTTCAATAACTTTCATTTTTCTGTAGGCATTCACTTATAATCTACTTATGCTTAATAACCTTATAATTAAACTTAACACAATTAAAATACTGAATATATAATCTTCATTACAATTATTGGAAAAAGACTGTATTGAGTCACTTGAGAATCATCTTCTTATCACTCACTTCCTTAGTTCGTAATCCATGTTGTTAAAATGAATCGTTAAGGTACAATTATTACTCATTTGTTTATAGAATTTAAAAGATGGTGTAGGCTTTTAAATGTATGAAGGAATAATACTTTTTTGAATGATGTTATTGATTACTTGGAGTTGGAGGAAAACTTTTATTTTGATTAATGATTTGAGTTTGAGATGAATATCGATAGCTTTTTCAATATTTAAATTGATTTTGCATGTAATTTTTTATTGAAATATTTGAATTTGTAAATGGTATCATTCTCATTAGTATAATTACATAGTTTAATACCTATATGAGTACGGTAGCCTACATTGTAATGTATTATACCCACTCATAAAACAAAAATTACGTACAAGGCTAGTTGAGATTTTGATATCTGTATCAATTTTTCAAAAAGTTAGAACTCATGCTAAAGTTTGCACAAGCTTTTTCCCAGTCGTTGAATATTATTGTCAGCTCTATAAGTGCCAGCTCTATTAGAGTCAGCTCAACTTTAATCATAATCTAATACTATTAATATAATGCCAGTGGATGAAGTGTCATAGAATTTTTCATTACGACATTCGCATGTAACATTCACAATCAATTTCAATTGACATTAATTTAAAAAAATAATAACATTTCAAAAATTATTGTGTTTATTAAAAATTTAAAAAGAAATAATGAGCATCTTTTTGTATCATCACCCTTCATAAAAATATTGGTTTCTGATTTATTTTATTCATTTATGTTACAAATGACACTGACATTGAGAGATAAAATACCAAGGTAATTCTTGTGCTATCCTATCTTTCAAATTTTATAATATGATACAGTCCAAAATTGGACTGCTAGTTTTTCTGATTTAAGCAGGAAACACGTTTTTCGAATCTGTAGTATTTATTTCAAGCATTCATATTGGAAATAGGAAAGTTTTATTATTGACTGAAACTGCATTTCAAAATTTGATTACTCGTATCAAACCGTTATCGTATTACCGTTAGTGGTGCTTTCATGAGTAGAATTAGTATCTGGCACTACCTTTTCAACTTCTCCAATTGTTGATAGTAGAATAAATTAAAGTGGTGCTTTCATGAGTAGAGTAGTATCTGGCACTACCTTTTCAACTTCTCCAATTGATGATAGTAGAATAAATTAGTGTTCTATAATACTGATTTTCCATACTCTTATTCTTATGTCACTTATGAAAACCTGACTTTGAAAAAGGAAAATGCTATGAGTGTACTGTTATGTGGAAAATTATTATTTTTTGCTTAGCTTTATTTTTTTATGCCGCTATTAGATGGTAATATATTATATGATTTTAAATGAAAATACTGGATCATATTTCCATCTCATCTCATAGCTTTATCACGAATGGTTGATATTATTTTATTGAAGTGAGAATAAAATCCACAACTGGATGAAATCTTATTTCATTGTGTATTTTTTGCAAGAAAAGAAATCAATTGAGAGCTGTATGAAACTAGTCAGTAGGCTCACTTTTCTTGCCTGTTAATGAATGGCAATATTATTTTTTACAGGTTGAGTTTTACAATATTCGAGACTTAAATAAATTAAACAATTCATTATGATAAATTCCTACCATGTTTTCACAGAATACTTAACATTTTCTATGCATAATATATGGCAACAAACTTGAAATTATTCATTCATTCACAAACATGAATATGTCATTACAGATCATCACTTATCATATTCAAAATGTTATATTTCAAAAAACCTTGCATATTAAAGAAGGAAAAATAACTAATTCAATCTAATCAAGCGTTTTGCTTACGATATGCAATACATAAAGATGTAAATGTGTAAAGCACGCACATAAAGATGAGAGAGAATCCGATCAAAAAACAGAATGATCGAATGTGAATAATTAGGTTTAGGAAAGCAATGAACGCAACCCATATTCTTTACTATACATGCCGTATAGTAGTGTGAAACGTGACGCCTTTAGCAAATTGATTGCAGGAGACAGAAGACAGAAAGCAAATGAAATTCTAGAGTAGGCTCTCTAGCTTTCTCACTCTCTCACTCGGCGACTCACTCTGTCTTCGCTCTCGGCGCGCATGAAGTGGCAATGCTGTTGGTGAATTCGACAGTGGCGCTAGGATTTCTAGCGGTCGACGCGAGCACTCCTGAGTCTGGCGCGATAACGACCAAAATCGCACCCTACGTTGACAGTCTATAATAGTACATTGTCTTTGCTAGCATTAAGTTGGCTCTCCAATTTTCAAGATGTCATATCTCGAAAACGGTGGGGGCTCAAAATGAAATAAAAGTGGCTCAAATCAGCTCAGAACAAGCTCAAAACGATGGCGTGTTTATTTTGTTGATTTTCAAAAATTTTAAAAAGCATTAAGTTGGCTCTCCAATTTTCAAGTTGTCATATCTCGAAAACGGTGGGGGCTCAAAACGGAATTAAAGTGGCTCAAATCAGCTCAAAACGAGCTCAAAACGATGGCGTGTTTATTTTGTTGATTTTCGAAAATTTAAAAAAGCATTAAGTTGGCTCTCCAATTTTCAAGTTGTCATATCTCGAAAACGGTGGGGGCTCAAAACGAAATAAAAGTGGCTCAAATCAGCTCAAAACGAGCTCAAAACGATGGCGTGTTTATTTTGTTGATTTTCGAAAATTTAAAAAAGCATTAAGTTGGCTCTCCAATTTTTAAGTTGTCATATCTCGAAAACGGTGGGGGCTCAAAACGAAATAAAAGTGGCTCAAATCAGCTCAAAACGAGCTCAAAACGATGGCGAGTTTATTTTGTTGATTTTCGAAAATTTAAAAAAGCATTAAGTTGGCTCTCCAATTTTCAAGTTGTCATATCTCGAAAACGGTGGGGGCTCAAAACAAAATAAAAGTGGCTCAAATCAGCTCAAAACGAGCTCAAAACGATGGCGTGTTTATTTTGTTGATTTTCGAAAATTTAAAAAAGCATTAAGTTGGCTCTCCAATTTTCAAGTTGTCATATCTTGAAAACGGTGGGGGCTCAAAACGAAATAAAAGTGGCTCAAATCAGCTCAAAACGAGCTCAAAACGATGGCGTGTTTATTTTGTTGATTTTCGAAAATTTAAAAAAGCATTAAGTTGGCTCTCCAATTTTCAAGTTGTCATATCTTGAAAACGGTGGGGGCTCAAAACGAAAGAAAAGTGGCTCAAATCAGCTCAAAACGAGCTCAAAACGATGGCGTGTTCATTTTGTCGATTTTCAACTAGTGGGAAACTAGCATTAAGTTGGCTCTCCAATTTTTAAGTTGTCATATCTCGAAAACGGTGGGGGCTCAAAACGAAATAAAAGTGGCTCAAATCAGCTCAAAACGAGCTCAAAACAATGGCGTGTTTATTTTGTTGATTTTCGAAAATTTAAAAAGCATTAAGTTGGCTCTCCAATTTTCAAGTTGTCATATCTCGAAAACGGTGGGGGCTCAAAACGAAATAAAAGTGGCTCAAATCAGCTCAAAACGAGCTCAAAACGATGGCGTGTTTATTTTGTTGATTTTTGAAAATTTAAAAAAGCATTAAGTTGGCTCTCCAATTTTCAAGTTGTCATATCTTGAAAACGGTGGGGGCTCAAAACGAAATAAAAGTGGCTCAAATCAGCTCAAAACGAGCTCAAAACGATGGCGTGTTTATTTTGTTGATTTTCAAAAATTTAAAAAAGCATTAAGTTGGCTCTCCAATTTTCAAGTTGTCATATCTTGAAAACGGTGGGGGCTCAAAACGAAAGAAAAGTGGCTCAAATCAGCTCAAAACGAGCTCAAAACGATGGCGTGCTCATTTTGTCGATTTTCAACTAGTGGGAAACTAGCATTAAGTTGGCTCTCCAATTTTCAAGACGTCATATCTCAAAAACGGTGGGGGCTCAAAACGAAATAAAAGTGGCTCAAATCAGCTCAAAACGAGCTCAAAACAATGGCGTGTTTATTTTGTTGATTTTCAAAAATTTAAAAAAGCATTAAGTTGGCTCTCCAATTTTTAAGTTGTCATATCTCAAAAACGGTGGGGGCTCAAAACGAAATAAAAGTGGCTCAAATCAGCTCAAAACGAGCTCAAAACGATGGCGTGTTTATTTTGTTGATTTTCGAAAATTTAAAAAAGCATTAAGTTGGCTCTCCAATTTTCAAGTTGTCATATCTCGAAAACGGTGGGGGCTCAAAACGAAATAAAAGTGGCTCAAATCAGCTCAAAACGAGCTCAAAACGATGGCGTGTTCATTTTGTCAATTTTCAACTAGTAGGAAACTAGCATTAAGTTGGCTCTCCAATTTTCAAGTTGTCATATCTCGAAAAAGGTGGGGGCTCAAAACGAAATGAAAGTGGCTCAAATCAGCTCAAAACGAGCTCAAAACGATGGCGTGTTTATTTTGTTGATTTTCAAAAATTTAAAAAAGCATTTAGTTGGCTCTCCAATTTTCAAGTTGTCATATCTCGAAAACGGTGGGGGCTCAAAACGAAATAAAAGTGGCTCAAATCAGCTCAAAACGAGCTCAAAACAATGACGTGTTTATTTTGTTGATTTTTGAAAATTTAAAAAAGCATTAAGTTGGCTCTCCAATTTTCAAGTTGTCATATCTCGAAAACGGTGGGGGCTCAAAACGAAATAAAAGTGGCTCAAATCAGCTCAAAACGAGCTCAAAACGATGGCGTGTTCATTTTGTCGATTTTCAACTAGTGGGAAACTAGCATTAAGTTGGCTCTCCAATTTTCAAGACATCATATCTCGAAAACGGCGGGGGCTCAAAACAAAATAAAAGTGGCTCAAATCAGCTCAAAACGAGCTCAAAACGATGGCGTTTAGAAAATTCCGAAATATTTTAGTGGGGAGCCAACTTAATGTTGGTGGAAGAAAGCAGAAAGAGAATCTTGGCTATCTGTCGTCCCGGTTCCATTTACACTCGGACAGCTTTTTGCTAGCTGCCTTCTCCTCGCGACAGATAGACAGCGCTGTGCCAAATCAACTCGTTTCAGGCTTCCTCCTTGTCCAATCATCCCAACCCTACCTTCCCCCTCTCCACACCACAACATATACGGCGACAACGCGTACTGACTCACAATGAACAGAGTTTATAAGTCGACCCCCCAAACATCCCTCACCTCCTCACCCCCACAACGGCATTAGCTGCGATTGGATTCTCGTCCAGCAACCAACTAACCCACTCACAACCCTCAGCCAGCCGCCGCCAGTCAAGGAAACAAGCATTTCTCCTTCGTCTTCCGAATTCAATACCCGCCTAATTTATTTACAGCCGCTGCCTATCCTTCCTCTGCGTCGCTTGATTTGATTTTTCACTGCTGTTTGACTGTATTCCTTGTTTGATCACGTGTTTATGATAAAGTCACTATTTGATAATAAAAAGTCCCATCTTCATTATCGAATTATTTTGCATATTTTTACTTCTTCATCAAATTCCAATATCTAACACATCAGTTTTCACTATTCATTAAGATTTATCAATTCCATAATACTTGAGCATAATACCTTGATCCTACAGTGATCCATATAATTCACCAAAAATATTCGAAGAAATATTAATGGTGCAATACATCAGCATTATACAATTTGCATCAGTAAAAAATACAATCTTGTTGCTGCTTTGTTTACTACATTAGTAAAATCTAGTTGCAAAATTGTATTCTAATACTATGAATTATTATTCTCAATTTCTTAACGATAATTTAGGCTATGTATTCTCCTTTATTCATTCTATTTTTATCAATTTACTCGTGTTATTCATTTACTTATTCATTCAGAGAGAGACAACACACACAATCATAATCATGATAGGGAAAGAGAAAACAGGCACATGCCCTTCACTATCTCGATCCCAATTTCGATGGAAAATTCAGTCCAGAGATATTTTGATGCAAAAATAATTACCAGAGGATTTTGGATTTTGAAGGTTGATGTAGGAAATGAATAATTTCAAAAATAACCAATTTTGAGTTAGCCTAGTCCAAATAATAATCAGATTATGTACAGACTCTTCTGAAACAGGACGATTCAGTTTTGGCGATGTATGATCTATATCTCATTTGTCTTAATTACTTTCAATATTCAATCGATTGTCATCGGAAAGCAATTTTCTAGGCATTCATTCTTGCGTGCGAGAGTATTAAGTTATCGAGGTGGCATTTTCGAACTAGTTAAGTTGAGATGAGTAGAGGTAGGAGTGACGATCACAACGAATAGCATCCAGCGGTGATGCATTAGTCTCAGTGATGGCCAGTCGGTGTAGTTGGGGCACAAAAGACCAAATGGGGGGCCAGAAGAGGTATACGTTGCCATTAGTTGCCAGGAAGAAAGAATGGGAAGGAACTATGGGTTCTGTCGCGATTGATGGACTCTAATGGCAGCCAGCAATTATTATTTCCGTCGCCGCTAATTCTCTCTCATCAGTCTCCCTCCCAACTACAAGTTACTCCTCACCCCCTCCCGTGCACCAGAAATGTGCTCACGGCGAAACTTGGTTCGCTCCAATGTAGGGAATTTTATTAATTTCAGGAAAATTGTACATCTCGCACGTGCTCCGGCAATCATTCTGAACTTTGTAACAAAGTTGCGACGACGATATGCGATGCGATGGCGACGACATGCACAAACATTCACAGCGCACAGAACACGGCCTGAGAGCAAAGTTGATGACTTAGTTGATGCTTCCAGCTAGGCTACATCGTGATGTGCAATGGCAAGCTCAAGTTTGTGAACAAGGCTGATGAATACTGAAGAATGGAATGTGCCCCAGAGCTCTCTCCAGCAGCTTACGGATTATATGTCATCACTTTTGATATGCTCGTTCTCGATACATGTGCTACATAAGTCTGTGCTAGTGCAAATGAGCTTTTGACTTCGAATTCACAATACAGTCATATATTGAAGAGCCGAATTGTTTAATATTAGTGGATCTGTTCTGGATAGCCCATTATTAAAATTAATGAAAATTCAAAATATATATAATATTATTTAAAATCTTCCTCAAGTACAGCTACATCAGTAGCATATGTAACATTTACAATCATAATATTATTATCATTAGAGCAATGTATCATCCAAATTATCAGCAAGCAAATTGCATCAAACTCTTTGTCTAATTGGAAATTGGTGGATTTGGCATATTGGTGAATTGAGTGAATTGCTGTATTTATAACTAGAATATTAGCCTATTCATAAGTTACCAAGTTTTTGTTATTTTTTTGCTGGATGAATTGGAATTGAGAAGAAAAAGTTCCACACAAAGTGTTTCATTCACTTGTGGGGAATACAAAGTATGAACATACTAGAATTTAATAAAGTAAATTTTATATTAGTATTTCTATTAATGCGCGTCAAAAAAGAGTTATTGAACGTTGTGTAGGTGGAAGCTGATAGTCATACAGCGATCACGTAGTAGCAGGATGAGGCTCGCTGTTTCTTTATGATAGCGGTGGCAAAACGACCACGCAAAAGGCCGGGCGAAATAAAAATGAGATTGTCGGCCCTGCAAGACATCACGTAGTACACTTGGCCAACCAATGGCCCCCCACGATAGCCTACTTATGGGGCCGAATGTCGAATAAAAACCGGAAGCCGGACAGTTCAGCCTAGCTGCAGGCTCATCCATGCCGTAACGTCGCTGTAACGTCAACTCTCCGTTACCGTTGACGACGACGTCCATGTTGAAAGCAATGGAAAATGGAATCGTGGCAAAGTCACCACTCGCCAATACTTAGCGGTAAGAGGCTGTATACTTCCCCGTTTACTCGCAGCTATCGACGGTTATTGTTGCACTCGCAATGTGCTCGACAGAAATAATCCGTGAGACCCTAGAAAGGCTCGTAGCTTGCTAATGTGATGATGGATGTGCATTTGCTGAATGAGCCCTTTTTAAAATAAATCACATTCATTATGGGCCATCGATCGTTAATCACTCAGTATTGATCGTTGAATACTATTATATCTACAACCTTATTACTATGAACTTGCTTTGTTAACTTGCTATGAACGTTAATACTGTTGCAAAGCTATCATATTGTTCTGGGATCTTTTTGTGACTGTATGAAAAAATAAATAATCATTACGGTGATATTGAGGTTTTAATCCATACTTTTCAAATTGGATACATTCAATTATACTATATAATTAAAATATTCAATTAATACTATTGTGATCCCAAATTTTTTGGTTTCAGTATTAATGAGAATGAAAGCAATAACATTATGTCAATCAAAATTCACAAAAGCTCATGTGATTAACATGTGTTGATATGATTAGGTTATAAGGTTAAGGATAGTTATTCCTCCATCAAATGTTTCTCTCACAATAATCAACTATTTTCCGCATTGACAACTCGTAGTAGTATTTTCCGCATTGACAATTTCTATAGACAGAATCAAACGTTTCCATAAAGCACAAAAGCATAATTGAAGTTCAATTTGAATCTATTAAAACCTTTTCAAAGCATTCCATGAATTGGAATGATTAGAACATGGCATATACCTCCGATATACAGCAATGATGAATTCATGTGGTTCAGAAAATGTAGTGAGAGAGTTTTTAATCTTTACATTACATTTTATACGGCTATTAACCTTCCATTGTCATGACTGACTCGAATAATAACCAATCCGTTATTGGCTAATAAGGTGGACAGATGAGTTGCAATGGAACAAATAATATGGACAATGAATGAGAGGGAATATAATAATCCCACATGAAAGTAGACTCATTCCGTAGTTAGTGTGTGCGTGTATGAGTGAATATGTGCACTGCTCTTTCACCGGCTATGACGAAGTCAATTCAATTTCCGTAATTACGGTATCAAATTTTAATCAATGTTTGATGGATTGAGGGTCGGATGGAATTGCCACAGGAAAAAAGGATGGGAGGCATCATAAAAGTTAACAGTTGGAGTTTAATAATCGAAATACATCACCGTGAAAGTGGCTGTATGCCAGCATGTCTGTGAGTTGTGAGAGTGTGTCTATATGAGTACGCGCACTCACATGCGCGTGTGTAAGTCATATCACCGACGTCAGTGGAACTGAGTAGATCATTTTGAGCTGCAACTGAGAATTTAATTATGATAGCAAATAACAGGAAAGCTCAAATAAACTATGCTAGTGAGCATGCTACAGAGATTGGAGAATCATAGATAGTGAATTTTCATCAAATATTGAGAATCCACTCAATTCATCCATCCATCATGAGTGGTTTCATGCTTTCGTATCGAGTTATTCATATTCAATGTTCTTGGAAATACGAAATGGGTATTGCGAAACAAACTTTCAAAAACTTTTATAGGCTTCGTCCGATACGAAGCACTGATAATATCCTGGAAACATATTGCTGTAGGTAGTAGAACAGTAGCATCGAATATTTTTTTTACCTGACTTGAAAAATAGAAAAATGTTATCGGGTTGTTTCCAATATGTCACTATTGTTCGACTCAACTGAAACGCTACTCTTACCTTGGAGCTTCAAAACTCAAATGGAAGATTTTCAAATTTATAATCCACTTTTCACATTTATAGAAGCACTCTCAGTTAAAAGTATTTTCTCGGGTTCAGTTGAATGAGTGAGAGAGTGTGTACCCGAGAGAGAGAGACAGAGAGAGAGAGAGAGAGAGAGAGAGAGAGAGAGAGATTGATTGATTGATTGATTGCCTTTATTAAGGGCGGAGTTAGGACTCTTGGTCCTCTCTACCTCATAACCCTTTACAATATGTACAATAATATACAGTTATCAAAATACATCAAAATTAATGATAATACAGTAGAAAGAATATTGAATAGAGTATGTAAATAAAACAAAATAGGAAAAAATAAGTAATAAGAACTAAAAATAGTTGAATATATAATAAGAAAAATATACATGTTTCCTTTTCTCACCATTCACTCACACACATGCCCACTAGCAAGATGGAGAAATACTCCACCGTATACTTATACTTATATAATCAGTATTGAAGAAATATCAAAATAAGAAAAAAAATTAATATGAGTTCGAGAACAAATGCTATGGAGATGGAATATTTTTTAGACAACTTAACTTTTTCACACCTGAGCTGCTCCTCCTCCCCTCAGCCATTTCGAAACTGCCACGCCAAACTGAGCTCGGCCATTCACATTCTTAATAGATGATGGTAATTCATTCCAAGTACGGCAAGCCGTAACATGGAAAGACTTGTTGTACATTGAGGTTCTGTGATGAGGGATTACCAATAACTGTGAACCATGTCTAGTACCTCGCCCACTCCGCTCTCTTATAAAGACAAACTGGTCTGCTAAATATCCAGGAATTTGGTATGTATCAAATCATAAAGCAGTTTCAGCATGTGATACTGTCTCACAGGTTTGAGCCTCAGCACATTCAGCTGCTGGAAGTGTGGACTGATATGATCATCCCGTCTGAGATTAAAAATGTAACAGACACTGTAATTCTGAGCTCTCTGCAGACGTTCAGACAAGATAACACTCATGTCATTGACAACAATGTCCGCATAATTAAAATAAGGGAAAATCAATGATTTGACTAGCATCACTTTTACACGGAAAGGTATGCAGTCACCAATCTTCTTCAGGGAGTGAATTCCCGCAAATACTTTATTACATGTAACATTTATTTGTTCAGTCCAGTCAAGAAACTTGTCAATTGTTAAACCTAAGTTTTTAACGGAATCATTGTAAGGTTAGTTTTGATTATTGATTCGAATGAAAGGTCCGCTATTAAAGTCAATCCCTCGGCGTGAGGTAAGCTTAGTGTAGCCAATAATAATTGCTTTGGACTTTGCTTCATTAATTTTTAACCCATGTCTGTGAGTCCAGTCAGTTAGAACGGCAAGATCCTGATTCATTTTGTCAAGTGTTAATTGAAAGTCATTCAAGTGAAATGAATGTACATTTGCAGGTCATCAGCATACAGATGTAATTCGGAGTATAGTAATACATTGATAACATCGTCTATATAAATACTAAATAACAGGGGCCCAGGACGGAACCTTGGGGACGCCTCTGTCAACAATACCAAATTCTTTACGCCGATGACACGACTGCAATTATAAAAGAGAAAAATATCCCAGATCTGTCAAACCTAACTGAAGAACTCACCACACGTTTAAAAACTTGGTTCTCTGGAAATGGCCTACTGCTGAACACTGACAAGACTACCTTAATTCATTTCAAAACAGCCAATAGAACAGATTGTATTACTAATACGGCAGACATCAGCAATAACGTAAATGGTCAAAAGTTCTTAGGATTATACATTGACTCCCTTTCTAAAATGGGAAACCCACATCGATAAAGTAGCAGCTAAACTCAGCTCCATAAATTATCTTTTCAGTATTCTAGCAAATTCAGTCTCCTTAGATGTGATAAAAATGGTTTACTTTGCATACGTGCATTCAATTATAAAATATGGTATAACAGTCTGGGGAAATTCTAGTTCGGCAAGTAAAGTGTTACTCCTTCAAAAAAGAATTGTCAGATCAATTCTCAAGACTGATAGAAGAGCAAGCTGTAGGCCTCTTTTAAGGAATTGGGTTTCCTAACAGTTACCAGTATATATATACTTGAATTACTCACATTTGTGCATAAGAATAAAACGGTATATGAACTTAATTCCATTTCATAATTATAGTACACGTGGAATCCAACAACAATTGTATAGGTACCCAAATCACAGGCTGCAACTCTATAAAAGATGCCCACATTATGCAGGTTTGAAACTTTATAATAAACTACCAGTAACTGTAAAAAATTTAAACTTCAACAGATTTAAACAGAAACTGAAGACTCACTTTTTGCTGAAATCCTATTACAATTTAGAAGAGTTTTTTGAGGACCCCTTGAGTGATTTTTGCTGACCTGCATGAATGTAACTCGAAGGAACTTATATTAATAATCGTCTAATATATTTAACCTTTATTGTATTTTAACCGCCTTTAATTTTAATTACAATTATTGACTGATTGAAAATTATTGTTTTTGAAATTATTGTTAAGAAATTACTGTTTTAAAATTATTGTAAAATTTGACGAGACATCTGCCTTGGCAGTCACTCTGCATTTCTGGCGTTTTATGTCAATAAATATATTTATTTATTATTTATTTATTTAATAACAAGTTGCTCCAGTAGACGGTCATATGATTATAATGATTGTCAGACAATCATTAATCAGAAATTTTCTGATTCTACCGATTGATCGATCTCTCCTGTATGTATCACTACAACCTTCAAAGTTCAGAATTGAAAATTGAGAAATTCTTCTGCAAGTTGAATATTGCTCAGCAGGGCTCCATTACCATAAACCTTGAACGGAAATCGCCCAACTCATTTCGACCCAGTTTCTTTCTGAAGGTCGTCTGTAAATTTTGTAACAGGATCCCTGTCGTCCCTTTCACCCCTCCCATCAACGCAACATAAAACACGCAGTCGTTTAGCAACGATGAAACTCCCCTGAGGCAACTTTTGGTACGACTCTCCTGCAATCTGTTCTCACTGACTTCTCAATGTTTCTCATCACTGTCTTCCCTTTGCATACTTCCAGGAGAGAAGAAGTAGTGTTTCAACTTCGCCAACAGCTAAATTGATTGTTTAATAATACTGTAATATTTAAAAAAACTCAATCTCTTCTTTTCTGTAGGTTCTTATTCCTCCTCTATCCTCTCTCTCTCTCTCTCCTTTAGGGTTGAGTGGTAGAGAGGACCAAGAGTCTTAACTCCGCCCTTAATAAAGGCAATTTATCTATCTATCTATCTATCTATCTATCTCTCTCGCTCTCTCTCGCTCTCTCTTCCTCTCTCTCACTCTCTCTCTCTCTCATTTGGTTTGATAATATTGTGAATATCCATGTGAATTATTTGATTTACGAAAGCTATCAGTATAGCTTGGCAATAGGTTTTGTCTGTTTGATTATACTATAACTCACAATAACTCCGTGCTTGAAAATAATCATTGTATTGATCAGGTTGTCGGTGTAGATAGTTTAAATTTCCTGTTATAATAACAACTCATAAAATTTAGATTCAACTCTGTTCTATATATACTGTTTAGGATCCTGTTCTAGATAATCCAATATCATGGGTAATGATGGGAACTTATACGAGTTCATTAACCTCAATTTGAATTTTCAGAAATTAATATTCTACTGATTATTGCACTTTTTCCGTTGGGATTGTCCGTTCTGCATGATAGATTTCTTGCTTGTTGTCTGTCATTATTTGTTGTCTTCATCATCATCTGACTACATAGTCACCTACCCAATCCTCATCAATTCCTTGTAATCATTCATTCTCTCATGCATAATAGACTAGTCTATTTTTGTCCACTCCCTCTACTACATCACTAAAGTTCTGTTCATTCATCCACTACCTGTTTACTTTTCACTTTACTACAATGCGCATTGTCTTCCTCACTCCTATAATCGATACCCTATTCTCTCCTTCCCTTCTTCATTCCAACACTTTGACGTGTCCTTTCTTTCTTTCACCTTCCTTTTTCATTATCGCTGTACATAACTCGCTCCATCTCTCATTTAGTTTACCACTCACTTGCTCACTCTTATCTCCATCTTTATTATCATTAAATCTTCTTCTATTATCCCACTATACCCAGTTATTCTTTTCGTAATTTTTGCTTTTTGTTAACAATTCCTGCTTTCATAATAGGCCTAAACTAATCCTACATCGACTTATGAATGGAATATCAGTACATTGTACGTATCATATCATATCTACCCCTTCACCGCATCTATCTATTTCCAATAATATATTAATTTGTAGCACTTTTACGCTTCTAGTTTGTTACCCTTCGATCCTAACAGTACAAATCATTATATCTCCCCCTCCATTACATCTACCTATTCCCAATAACATACGTTTTTGCGGTACTAATACGATGGTTGTTTGTTATCTCTGGTAATATAAGATCACTAACCATAATAAAACACTAATAACTTTTTACGAATCCCTCTTTTGTATTATTTTTCCTTCCGCTGTTGTTCTCTGCCGTTCTGCTCTCTCGTTGCAGCCCACATCACGGAGATCTCCATTGGATGCGGCCTGAGAATAGTTCATCTGCTTCCGCACCCTTTACCCGGCCCGAGAGACGTCTTCCCCTACCACCCGTATGGCTACAATCAGAAGGAAACTCCTCCTATCACGAATCTGTTATTTCATAGATTAATCCGACACTTAACAAAATCGCGATTCTTTAAAACCCAAGTATGAACCAACAAACTTTGAAAATATGACTTAGGTGAAAGCCCGCCCAGAACACTCTTCACTGTGCCTGATTTTCCAGTCCATGTGAAATAGTGCACTTCATAAAGCTGTGATCTCTTGTAAATAATATTATAGGAGCCGAAGTTATCAGCCCGACGCTGATGACCTGTTTCAGAGACTCTAACATTTTAATTAGGTTAAGTATCATCATCATCATCATCATCATCATCATCATCATCATCATCATCATCATCATCATCATCATCATCATCATCATCATCATCCTCCTCACTGTCATGTGCTGCTTTATGATTGGTTCTGTGCTTTCTGGCCATTTCAATGATGCCTCGTACTGACGACTTAGCTCGCTCGCTTTCAATAAATAATAATAATAATAATAGTAATAATGTTAATGATATGGGATTTCAATTGTATAATGAACTCAAGCCCTTTAACAAGATTTTAAAAGCAGCTCATCTTAATGTACAGTCCCTTAGCTGTCATATAGACGAACTTAGAGCAATCTTTCGTTTTCAAAACTTCCATATTGTTGGTATTTCTGAATCATTTTTAAAGCCCAGTATACCTTCTTCGCAAGTCGCATTACCTGGTTATAATCTTTTCCGTAACGATCGTTTGAATAAAGCTTGTGGGGAGTTGCATTATTTGTTAAAGATGGAATAAAAATAAAATATCAACAGCATCAGAACAAGAATACTCAGCCAAACCTGAATTCATGTTACTTGAATTGGTCTTTTAGTAGCTCAGACAAATTACTCGTTGGTATATGCTAAAGACCTCCAAAGATAGGCCATTTCCTAGATTTCGAAAAATGCTCTACTATCCTTCATGCCATTCTACAGTCGTATTTTAGTTATGGGTGATATGAACACAGATCTCAATATGACAAACCGCAACTTTGACTATTATCAGTTGACAACAACTTTTCGCTGCCTTAATATGACTATCCTACCACTTGACCCACTTGACATCATACAAACGAATCTGATACTTTCATCGACCTTTTAATAGTTAGTGACCCAAACGAGGTTGTTCACTTTGGTCAGGTCTCCGTTCCAGCTATTTCTGGGCATGACTTGATCTATTGTTTACTGTCTCATAAGACACCTAGACCTGATCAGAAATTTATTACTTATAGGAACTTCAAACACTTTGACGAAACAGCTTTTTTGACCGACTTAGCTCAAACTCCTTGGCATCAAATTGAGGCTTTGCCCTTAGTTGATGATATGGTTGAAACTTTTGAAAAATTGACTCTTGATTTATATGACAAACATGCACCTTATGTGACTAGAAGAATAAACAGAAAACGACGAGTACCTTGGATGACTGACGACATTTTAAAAATGATGGGACGGAGGGACAAAGCTCATAGAAAATTCAAGAGGACATCTGACTTGATTAGTTTACTTGAATACCGACGTTTGAGAAATAAAGTTAAGCAGCAATTACGTAATTCAAAAATCAGATATCTTAACTCATTCATTACTGACAATAAACTTGACTCTAAATTATTATGGCGTGGAATAGAAGAATTTGGCCTAGGTAAACAAAAATCTGAAACTGATGTAGACATACCTTTGGATGACATTAATGACCATTCTATCTCACATTCAACTTCAACGTGACGAGACTACCGTTGGTGATAACATCAATAATTTAAAGAACCAAGTTACTAATTTAAACATTCCTATTGCCAATAAATTTCATTTCAAACCTATTTCAGAAGAAAATACACTCAAAGCTATTCAACAAATGCACAGCAACGCTACTGGGGCTGACAAAATTTCTATTAACTTGATAAAGAAAATGTTACGTGTAGTTCTCCCAACTATCACTTTAATTTTCAACAAGTCTCTTGAAAATGGTAAATTTCCTGATAATGGGAAGTTTGCCCTAGTTCGTCCCTTGAACAAAGTTGCCTCACCTATTAAAGTTGATGACTTCAGGCCAATTAGCATTCTGTCCGCCCTTTCTAAAGTACTTGAAAGACTCATTCATGGCCAAGTTGTAGCATTTCTTGAACAAAATAACAAACTTCATGACTTTCAATCTGGTTTTCGTAAATCTCATTCTACTGAAACAGCTCTTCTACGCGTAACTGACGATATTAGGCTAGCTATGGACCAAAAAAAAATGTACTGTACTGACCTTATTTGATTTCTCCAAAGCATTTGACACTGTTGACCATGAAATTCTGCTTAACAAATTAGCGATACTTGGATTTAGTAATCTGACGCTGTTATGGTTCAATTCCTACTTGAAAAATAGAAAACAATGTGTAACTGTTGGTGATAAAAAATCAAATTGGAAAAATGTTAAACATGGCGTTCCGCAAGGTTCAATTTTAGGCCCCCTTTCATCTACCCTGTATGCAAATAATCTTCCAACTGTTATCAAGTTTGCCAAATTCCATACCTATGCTGACGACCTTCAAATTTATGCTAGCTGCCCTATCACTAAAATCAATGAAACTATAGATAAAATTAATCAAGATGTAAAATCAATTTTTGAATGGACAAATAAAAATGGTCTTAAACTGAATCCTACTAAAACACAGCCAATAATTATCGGTTACTCACGCCTCATAAACACTATTAACTTCAACACAATCCAGAAAATAACAATCGATGGTAACGAAATTCCTTACTGTAGCTCTGTTAAAAACTTGGGTATCATCATGAATAAGAATTTAGATTGGTCAGAACAGGTTAATAAAACGTGTAAAAAAGTATTTTCAGCTATGCATTCATTGAAGAAATTGCAAGACATCCTACCAAGAAATATCAGATTGCTGCTGGTTAAATCACTAATCTTCCCACACTTAATGTATTGTAACTCTCTACTCAATGACATGACAGTAACACTTAATGATAAGCTAAAGCGCTGTCAAAATTATTGCTTAAGATTTGTTTACTCTCTCCAACGGCATGAAAGAATCACCCAAGCACATATTTTAAGCTCAACTTTAAAGTTACCCGATCAGAGACTTTTTCGAATTGTCAAGCTTGTTAGGGATATTTTAAAATATGGTAAACCTAATTATTTTAAAAACGATTTTAAATTTGTTTCTGAGGGTAGGAAAATAGACGCATCACGCACGAGAACTGGAGAAAATACTTTAAGGATACCAATTAACCGAACTACAATCTATACTAAATCCTTCCTAGTCTCAGGCTGTCGTGAATTGAATGCTGTCCCTGAATCTATTAGGTCTATTGAGAGCCGAGCGAGCTTCATCTTGAAGTTGAGGAAATATCTTGTAGACAAAATGATCGAATATGTCCAGACTTAGAGCAACAACATGACAAATTCCATTATTCACCTTATTATTACTCATTGCATACTTGAATAAATCCAATTCTCATCACACACCATCATAACTGTCTCTTCATACTTTTAATTATAAATTGAACTTCCATTCCACACTATCATCACATCTTCACCATCCAAACCGTTATTATAATATTAATTATACATTATTTTAATATTAACCTAGCTCTTGTCATTCATCACATTATCATTTACTAGCATATGCTTGTAAATAATTTCACTTTGAGTTATCTCAATTCAGAATACCCATTTAAATTACAATTATTTATTTACCATTATCATTTTTAGTGTTACTCATCTTATGATATAGCTCAAATATCCATTAAGTATCAATTTATCTAAATCTAGTCTTTTAATTGCATAAAAATTTTCCTCTCTATCTTTAGTAATATTAACAGCTCGTTATAAATTTTCAATTCAAGGCCAAGTGTTAATGGAAAGAATATCCTTATTATCCTTTCCCAAGAATGGACATATATATGTCTAAACTTCGCCTTTTCACTTAGATAACTTACACTCCTTATCCATTTTGCAGAACCTCGAATTAAAATTTTGTATAAATTTTGCATTCATTACTTCACCGTTTTATTGTATTTATACTAGAAGTTTCTATTTTGTGAAATTTATAGGATAATTTTGTCTTACTCATATATTATATTACAATGTAGAATCTAAGCCAAATTTTGTTACCTATTTGAATAAAGTAATCTAATCTATCTAATCTAATCTCTCTAAACAACAGTAGCTCTCTTCTCTTCCTTTGTTTCATTTTTCATCACTATTCTTATCTATTTTTCTTATATTTGTAGTTACCTAGTCTCAAATTTATTCTAAACTACATTTTTGTGATGTGCAATGGGTCTTGCAAGACCTAAAATTGAATGGAAAATCAATCAATCAATCTCTTTTTCAGGCACACTTTCTCTCTCTGTATCTGATCTGATTCAAGATCTCTCTTACCAAGTCATTGGTCTTACCAAGTCAATGTGAAAGTTAATCTATTCGACCAAAATTTTTCTGTTCTTACAAACTTGATGGAAAAAATTGATTGCGATCTCCAATGATTATTAATATCATTGCAGTCCAATGGAAGTATACTTTTCGGTAACTCATAGGCTACCGAAGAGGTTCACTAGTTCAAATGGAACATGAGATTTTAACCATTATTGTCTTCTCCTTTTTTACGAATAAACCAAAAACGGAAAGTCAATTCACATTTTATTTGTGCATTTTATCATGAAAAAATAAATCCATGCTGAAAATTGAACTTTTTTTAGCAATTAAGTATGATATTGATATTATTATCTCGTGAGACAAAAACTGTGTTTTCAATGGTCTCACTGGACTTGAAACTGATGGTTTGATTGTAACAATGCAGATCAATAACCCTTGAGGAGGCAATGTGGAATATCACAGCCTCGCAATCAGCGAGTCGAATCAAATGGAATCGTACAAATAAATCAAATGTGATTTTTCCAGCTTGATGGATTTTCCAGAAATAATTGATGTGAGATAACATGATTGGTGTGATTTGTTTGAAACTCAGACTATGTGTTTAATATTGAGATACCTGTATACGACATCAATTAGTCACATATCCGCTGAGAATATTATTGACCATTGAACATCCAAATCTGTCAAACCCAACAAACACTGTAGAGTAATCTCGGCTGAGCGTTGAGTGTCTGTTACATAGCAGAGTGCAGTCAACCGTTCAAACAGCTCATGTGATTAACTAACACTGTTTCCTCAAACAATCAACAGCCTGGCCACTTTTCCCAGAGGATGTTATCCATTCATCAACAAATAAACAAAGTGACGATGTCAGGTGAGATAAGCAAGTACACAATAATAATAAACATCAATCAAATTTGTTAGCCTTTTATTGTTACCGAGGCGGAATTATGTTGGGAGCTACAATAGTGGGCTTCAAATAATTTTTCTTATTGAACTGAGAATGATGATTTATTTGTATAGAAGAACAAGCACAAAATAAGTATTTCCTGTCAAGCAGGGTACATATTCAATATTCCAATAATGATCGTTGGAACTTCAAACTAAAACTTTCAAATTCCTTTTTCCTCTGTCCTCGTTTATCAATGAAAATTGTTTTATTGACAGAAAAAAATCTTGGAATACAAAATACTAAGAGAAGTACCAATTTCCCACTGCATGTGGAAAAACGCTAGTATAAAAGTGGTCGAAGCTTTTTTGTGGGTAATGACAGCAGTGATGATGAGAGATTAGCTATATACTACTCAACTCCCAAAACCTTGAACTTACGGCTATGATGGCGATGGAGATTGGTCCAAGAAAAATATATTACACTAGTCAACTAAGATCGCACCGGCGTTAGACCAACTCGGCTGCGACCTCTCTGCTTATTAAGCATGAAAAAATAGTGAATAAGTTCTACTTAGAGATTTTAGTGGGAAGCAGATTCTCGTTCTTCCCACTTTCCAGAGGGCGAGCTAGTGTATGAGAACTGAGAAGACAAGAGATTATGGTTGAGAATGAATCGCTTTGTGCAAGCTCCTCGAAATCTTCACAAGATACATCAACTTGGGTGGGGAAAAGAATAGCAACTCTTGTTATGTGGCCGTTGGAGAGTGGATCAGGGAGAGGGAAAGAGAAAATGGATGTTTGAAGATGTCTCCAAGTTTCTGCTCATATCTTTGAGTCGAGTGCTTGCCTTGGGTGGTTTGAAGCGGCCTTGGAGGCAGCAGCCGCCCCTCTTGCTACTTTCCAGATATTCTCTCGCGAGTTTGATCTTTGTCGCTTACTCAAGTTACATTTCGGGATGAGAGAAGCGCGTCGCAAGAGGATAACGACAAAAGAAATTTCTTAGGAGATTCGGTTACAAAAGCCACTGCAATAGATATATTGTTAGGAAGTTGAGCAGTATATATGCCTAAAATAATTATTATGAAAGCTTGAGAAGAAATCATCCACCAATGATGTGGGCTTATCAGTAGGCCTATATATATACACATTATACATAATATCCATGTGAACATGTCTTATTCAAACAATCTCTAGCTATTTCAAAGTATATAATTAAGATAATACTACGTTTCCAACAAACATTAACTTACTGCTTACTCTCTGATTTCCGTTCCTAGAACCTCACATCTATACATTCTTATTTTAATGTGATGAATTGATCAGTTCCCGAAATAAATTGAAGTGGTACATGTCTCCTATTTGATGTAGATTGATTATCTTCGCTGATTCCAACTCTAATGCATATGTGTACACTGAGGTTGACTAAATAACAATCAGAACAATGTTTGCACTCACAATACTGGATTGTGCTTATCCTGACCTAAATTTACATTGTGAGCACAATGTACAGCGTGCTCATAGATATGTGTTCGTCCAAATGTTCGTCATTGTACTGCAACCATTTGCACTAGTCAGTATTATAGAGACTGTATACTCATAGTGTGAATATTGACTGTGTCACTTTTGATTTGCCAGCTTTGTCACGTTTGCCATACTTTTGTAAAATCTAATAAGACACGTAAATAATATTTTATTGGAGAGGGAATTTCACTCATATCTCTTTGTCTGTGCTTTTCTCTATCGATTTGAATTATTCAAAGTAATATTAAAAGTAAAGAGAATTTTCAATTCCAGAGGATTTGTTTTCAATGTCGTTCCTTGGTAAACGTTTGGCTAATGAGCAAGTATTACAAATGTCACTGTTAATCCATAACAAAATTTTAAAGTTTGGCGGCAAATCTATGGCAACTGGCGGGAATTATCAGCAAGCGTTTCACACCAATGGCTACCCTATGATATAAGTGTAATATAAGTGTCTATAATATAGCTTTATACTAGTCCATACAGTCTCTATAGTCAGGATCAATGGTGCCACAGTCTTAAACCGTTTATTCACATTAGGCTATAGTGGAACTTGATATTTCATTATAAGGTTCTTTATGGTCTATGAAGAGTTATAAGCTATAATGATGATGGTGAATACTCAAAATTCTATTTTTGACTTTGGAGAGCTGAATATTGCACGCAGTAGCATAATTTTTCAAATTAGAATGTGAGGAATTTTTGAAAATTTATATCAATAAATCATGAATCAAAATTATTTGAAATATTAATAATTTCTATGCTCTTATATCAGAATAGAGCCCAGACGAAGCAATACGTTTTATTGAAGTGGTTTTGCTGTCATTCAATTTTTAAATTGATTCATTGCATCAAAATGATAGATGGGGATTTGTTGCATACAATTATTCTCCATGTTTGTTCATCGTGGCATTTAATAATGAACTTCAGACATGAGTGTTAATTAGATCAGGCTCCGGAAGCTGAGGGTTGGTGAAATATTGTTTGACTGGTTTTTTGTAAAGTATGAATCATTCAAGAATTATGGTGTGAATGCGCTTACAGGCGTCGACAGCAGGTTGAGTCGGTTATTGGTAAAGTCTATCAGGGCAAAGAAGGCGTTCTGGCAAGATAAAAAAATGTCTTCAGCTCAGTCAATATTGGTCCAAAAATAATGAATTTGGTTCAACTTGTAAAACAGAATGTTTTCTATAACTTGAGATGAATTTATAGTTTTTGAACAAATATTGACTAAGCTGGAGTCATTTTTCCATCTTGCCAGAATGTCTTCTTTGCTTGGACAGACTGAAGGGAGGGAGTTTGACAGGGACCGGGGCTCTGCTAAAGCTTCGCCTCCGTTCTCAAGCAAACAACAACACAAGGAAAAGGCGGCAAATGAATTCGCTGACATGCAGGGTGGATCTCGGAGGGGGCAAATGTTTGCCCAGTGAAGGAGACCATGAATAAGCTGCAGCAGAACGTGTGGGTCTTACAGGGGGAAAGTAATAAAATTGTAACCATCTATCCCCGACCCGTCATTTCGCAACATGAGGGGAAACCGGCCTAGCATGAATTTCAATCAGAAGAAAATGAGACTGTGCACTGCTAGATTGTTGAATTGAAGGGGGAGAGGAGTGTGGTGCTGATAAATTGAATACTTTATTCGCAGATAAGATGAATACTAATGAGTTTTCTTCAATCATAGGATTTTGAAATTGAAGTAAAGTACATTCAGATGAGAAGCGTATGGTAAACTATATAATATGGCTATATGGTATGGTATACATGAAGAGATGCAAGACTACTTTTCAAGTACCCTGGATAAGTTGAAATTACAATAGTACATTGAAGTCGTATAAATTGGAGTCGTAATAATATAAGAAAATCGATATGAAATTATGAGCTCGGTGTTGATGAACATAATTTAGGTTTTATTATCATGATAATTGAAATGAGGATTCTACTCCTTTGAATACTCGTATACTATAAACTAAAATTTTACTTGAATATTATGGTTGGTAGGAGGAGGTCCGTTGGAGGATAGGAGAGGATAATGAATGTTTGTCTTTTAATAAGTTGATCTCAAAAAAATTCAAGAAAAACTGGAAAGTAGTTCATTTTCATAGATTATATGAAAGCCGCAGGTAGCCTATATTCTGTCCAAGCAAGAAATACATTTTGGCAAGATTGGAAAATGATTCCAGCTCGGTCAATATTGATTCCAAAATTATAAATTTCATCTTAAATCAAAGGAAACATTCTGAATAGAATTTTGAAACCAAGTTTATGATTTCTGAATCAATATTGACCGAGCTGGAATCATTTTCCAATCTTGTCAGAATGTCTTCTTTGCTTGGCAGACTATATGTGCACTATCAAATTACTGTGAGCACACTTGACAGCAACTCTGTAAGTACAGTATAATGTATTCGTGCAATTTCAAGTTCCAGTCTTGAGAAGACATCAAAATTGGATTCAAATGTCTCCCTCCAGTCTATCAACTACCCTCCAACCCCCATCAAAATCGTATAATAATCTCAACCTGAGTTCATCCTCTTCGAGGAACAACTAGTTCTTATTCAGTGTGTTTTGTCTCAGAGCACAGAGGTAACGGTGCATCTGGGAGTATTATTACCTTGCATGCTGTTACACAACTCCATCCCTATGAATTTTCATCCACTATTTTCATCCTGTGACGCCTGCACCACAGCAGAGTCGTACCACCACGTGCCTGATTCTTAATTCAATTATAATTGGTTTAATTCTCGAATCAGATCAAGCAATCTATATGGCTAGAAAAAATTTCTGGGAGAAAATGCCTGCCTACAAGCCCAGGCAAATTAGACTAAAAAAGGGGTCTAGCACCTAAAAAATGATGGATGGCTGGAAATGATCTTAAACCACTGTGGACATCCCGAATAAGATTAATATGAGTTTGCGACGCTTTCTGAGTGGCGCGTAATACAGGGTGCTCAAAAAACCACGGAAAATTTGTTCTTTCTCTAGTTTTTTGCAACTCACGTCAAAACCAAGCGTCGGGCAGAAAAATTTGTAATTACAATGTTTTAGTAAATAAAATTCTTGAGCGATTGATATCAAATCCAATCCTCTGTGATGAGCGACAACCGAGTTATGAATTTTTTTTAAATGCTGTATTTTTTTAGAGAAGTTGAAATTTGACAATTTTCAATTTTTGATTGCTTATATCTTCTGTACGTTCTACTAGAAATGTAAAATTCAAAATACCTCAGGGGATAATTTTATTCTGTACAATTCAAGACCAAATAGAACTTTCTATCTTGTATATTTTTTGTGCTAAATGAAGTTTTATTAAAGTTATCAATGCGTTTCTTTTTCTTGAATAATAGATAATTTAATTCTGCACAATTTGAGAACAAAAATTCATTAATAAATCCAAAAAGTCCCACTTTAGAATCAAATTTTGAATATAGTGATAGTTGGGAAAATTGAAAAAGTTATTTTTTATGTTTTTCAATTGTAAATAAATCTAACTTTATCAGCTTGAATTCATGATTTCTACATATTAAATGATAAAGGAGGTTATGCTATACATTTTAACACAAATAGTAGCCTTTTTCCCGGTATATGTGAATGAACTCAAAGTACTCAAGGTCGTAAAATTCTTCAATTTTTATCGAATTTTACAAATGATATATGGGTTTGAACCGCCTTGATGAGATGAAAACAATGAGCTCTAGTTTGTTGAGATCCATTGAATTTTACGAATGTTACGGGTGTCCTTAATTTATTATCCTTAAAGAGTCCTTCTAACCGGAAATAGCCTTAATTGAGGACGGTATGGTGGGTTTTATATTGAAATATGATCTAACAAGGGATATTCTGGTAGAAAACTCCAATACAAGAATATAGAGATTTATTTTGGTCATTATTGTTGAAAATATTGTATTTTTTGTTGTACAAGCAAATATGTTGAGAGCTCTAACACAAACAATATACAAGATAGAAAGTTCTATTTGGTATTGAATTGTACAGAATAAAATTATCCCCAGATGTATTTTGAATTTCATATTTCTAGTAGAACGTACAGAAGATATAAGCAATCAAAAATTGAAAATTGTCAAATTTCAATTTCTCTCAAAAAATACAGAATTAAAAAAAAAACATAACTCGGTTGTCGCTTATCACAGAGGGTTGGATTTGGTATCAATCGCTCAAGAATTTTATTTACTAAAACATTGTAATTACAAATTTTTCTGTCCGACGCTTGGTTCTGACGTGAGTTGCAAAAAACTAGAAAAAGAACAAATTTTCCGTGGTATTTTGGGCACCCTGTATTACGCGCCACTCAGAAAGCGACGCAAACTCATATTAAACTTATTTGGGATGTCCACAGTGGTTTAAGATCATTTTCAGCCATCCATAATTTTTTAGGTGCTAGAAGTCTAATTTGCCTGGGCTATACTGGGATATTCAAAATTCAAACCATTTAATTTCAAAATGAATATCTTCGTATATAATCCGAACTGGATGGTAAAAAAAAACAAAAGATGAAGTGCACTGATACACTATTTATAATCTGTTACTTGTCATCATGCGATTCTTACACTTGTTCTATCCTTTCCCTTTTGCACAGGAGATAAGTGTCATTTCAACTGAAAACTAATAAGCTGAAAGATAGAAATGAAGGAAAATAGAGTGGGAGAGTCTTTATTGGATGGAATCTTTTCTGATAGTTCAATCATAGAATCGATGCAGTGTTCCATTGAAAACTTTAATTGATACGCCCAATAATTATACGCCCAGGGATATCGTCTAACTCAGTTCAGAAAATACTGATTGAAGTCGAATGTAGCCTTTCTCAACCGTTGAATGGTTGAGGAACTTTATGCATATAATGTGAGCTATGCCGAGCATATGTGCTCTGAGAAAAATGTAGAATTATTAGTATTGTGGCAATAAAAAGATATTCTTTGTGTAATCGCGCATATGCTTTGAGTATGGAGGCTTGTTCAGAACATCAAAGCGAGCAGCGCAACGTTAAATAAGGGTTACAAAATTTCATGTTCGTAGAATGTTAGGCCTTTAGAGAGATAAGAAGGCGCTGTGGAATATTATACCTTTCCAACACGCTAATGATTGTTCACCATAAGTTTGATACTCTTGTGTATCTCGTTGAGTACCTCGTTTCCGTTTCAGTCACCCTTTGTACATGTTTTAATGATAACAGTTTCTAATTTATTCTTTATTGATAGGAAGAGATGGTCGTTTGATGATCCTCTTTTTAACGATCAAAAGGTTTCACCTGTTTTGCTTATGCGTAAATATAATTTTCATGACTACACACCACTCTCCCACCATAGGCCTACAACATGTTCCAATAAAAATATTTCAACCAGATTCAACGAGCCTCGAACATGAAATTTATGAAATCAACCAATGACGAGCATTGTGTTGCTACATAATATTGCATTATCCCTATATATGAAAGCGAAATGGCACTGATAAGGTCTAGAAATGCTTTGTTCAATAAATTTCGAATCCCTTATGAAAGGATTTTGCAGGCGAGCAAAGCGAGCCTGTTTGTCTCAGCTTACACTGACAGAGGTATTGCAGGCGAGCGCAGCGAGCCTGTTTGACTCACTTACACTGCCGATACTGGCTAGGCGGAGAAGGCGAGCGAAGGGAGCCTGCCGGCTAGTCAAATAATACTGATACGTAATGTGTAACGCAGTTGTGGTGGGAAGAAACTTTAAATTTAATTATTTGATCCTTGTATAGATTTATACCTGACCTTATATTATTTCAGATGGGCAATAAGGAGACATCAAAACTTAAAATATTTATAGGTTAATATAATAAATTCTGAAATCATCAAAATTACACACCCGACATAATACAAGGGGATCGTGAATGTAAGAGAATTCAAAATCAAACCAACACGAAAGAAATGGATCTCATCTTTAGAATTGTGACAGAGGTGATTATAAATTAATAACGAAACGTTATAGTAGCGACATCCCTTGGTTTATTACTAAAAACCAGAATGAATAAAATCAAAAGATAATAGCAATTGGATACCGGAAATACAAATTACATTAATTAATTAAATTAAGTATCATTTGTAAATTGAATAAATAAATAAATTATTCTTAGAAATACGGGTTATACAATCGTTACTTAAATATGTTAGTATACATAAATACCTGGTGTGGTGAAGGGGCCCCCATAAACTTTCACACTATGTATCACTATTGCCTTTTAATTGCACTTCACTGATTGTTAAAATATTGGTTTCGATGGAAATTTGAATCTGATCCTTCTGAGGTTTTTCTTTGTAATCCTGATGTGTAGAAGTCCGGGTTTCCTTGGGGCTTTTAACGAGATACCCCCGATCCATCTGCGAAGTCCATGCTACAGTATTGGTTTCCTGGTTAATTTCAGCGAGGTGGATACATCCAGGTTGATACATCGAGGTTGATACATCGACCGCTGAATAGAAATAAATACAAAATACTTATTGTAAAGATACAGTATTGATTTGCAAAACAGCATTTAAGTGAATAGAAGTTACAAACAAGTTGAGGTATCGAAAATTCAATTTTTTAATGAAGAGAAGCTTCTTATAATTTTTTAAATGAAAAGGATAATAAAGCATCTTTAGAAAATTTAACAAATTTAAGAGAAAAAGTACCAAGAGTTTATAATGAAAAGAAAAGATTATTTCAAAACTTTAGAATATCCAAAAGAAGAACATATTAATTTAATTTTACAATGAAATTCAGTAAACCAAGTTAATAACAAGAAATATGTCTTTACCTGATACAGCGGATTTGGAGATTGGTAAAATTTGAGAGAAGAATCCAATAACTTAGTAAATTTACATATCAATGAAAAATTAAAAATAAAAAAAATCAGGATGAAGCTACTATGTAAAATAATGAGAATTTAATTAATGTGACTACATCCTGTACTTCAAAGAACTTTCAACAAATCTTATAGAAGAAAGAAAATGTCTATCTGAACTGGTTGAGAGCTAGATTCGAAGTGAATTGAAATTAATAGAGGAGCAAACAGTACAAGGCTATCCCCACTCCTAAGCAACTGTCGATCGAGCAGAATTTTGTTCAAGAAAGAGAGCGACCGAGCAACATACAAAGTAATGAAAAAGGAGGAAAAATATAGAGAGAAATCTACTAAAAGAATAAGCTTGTAATTGCAAGAACAATGATAAAGTTGTTTCTCGAGTAATTCGAAAAACAATTTTATCAAGTAATGGAAAATTTATTAAACGTTTTTGGTTGAAAAACAAGATAAATGAATCATGTTATTTCATACCGTTACAAATGATTGACACAGTTTCCTCAGATGTAAATTTAACTGTTTTTACTGAAAATTCAGACTTTTCCTATCGATTAACCTTGAGGCAGTTTCTTTTCACATTATTATTGGGCAAGAAAAAAAATGTGTAAACTTAACAAGAATCATGCTACAAGAGAATTTGTATAGAACCTTATGGCTCAGGTTCGAGAAAATTGTACTTTGTATTGATTTTCTTGGATCATCATTATCATTTCATTATGTTTATAAATAGTTCAAGACATTTACCAACAGGAGGCATATGATGATAGTTCGACTAAATTGTAATTCAGTCATAATTAATCACTTTTCAACCAATATCTCATCTGATTCCATTCTTGACAAAACTGTCACAAAAAAAGTTTCTCAAGAATAAAAATTGCATTCCAACTTCAAAGTGAAGAATTACAAATTTTTAGTAATATCTTTGAGGGTGTAACTGCTTATGAATTATGCAAATTACTTTAATCAACTTGAATCATTTTCTTTTCTCGCTCTATTTGTCTCCACGGCGACTTTACAAGTACGATGATGACTTATTTAGTGATTAATAAGTTTTAAGTGATAGTAATAAAAAAATTTTAATGTTTTTTAAACTCTACTGTCCAGTGATAAGTTCGCTGGAGATCAAGATTAATACTGATCTCCATTTTATCACTTTCATCAACTTTTGAATCCTATGATGGAATTGAGAATATTTTCTAAAGTGAACCATTTTCTAAATCCGAACCCACCAAGAGTAGAGTACACGAAAATACACGAACAGTAAGTACAAACCTACATTAGAAACGAGCTTGGGAATGTCTGTGCAATAGTCCTCCGGTGCTGTATTGTTTGGGATGGCCGGCTTTGAAGCTGGTCCGCATTGAGACAAACCCGGAGGGAGCATCGCACAAAACGGCCAACTCAGCAAGTCTTCCGAAGGATGGGATAGAAGATGCCAACTTGCAAGAGCTTAAGAGGCTAAATAAAAGAAGCTCATCGTCGCACTTGCAAAGTCGCCGAGAAGACAAAGAGAGTGATAGAATGTATCTCCAATTTCCCAGCCAGCGTTCACGTCCGGAGCAAAGAGGATCCGGTCTAGAAGATTTACGTTGTCTTCCTGGCCCCAACTAGATTTATGAGCGCATCTAGGCTCTAACTCATTGTCAAATCCACTTCCCCCCACCACTACCCGGGCTATTTCTTCCCTCATAATTACATCTCAAGCTACTTCCTCTTCCTTCCCGCCCCCTATCACTGTTCACTTATACTTTTTCATCGTCTTTGCTACTTCCCCCCCCCTCGGTTACATGACTCGGTCGGCAATAACTTAATTCACCACGTTATGACAGCACCACTGTCTACACAGGTTGGCTTGCTAACCTCGAAAACCTTAACATCTCACCTTTCCCCGTTCTATCATGATGTTTCGCCATGAGCGTACAGCCATAAAAAAAACATTTTCTACCAATTATTGGTTAATCTTCTTGAAACAACCTATTTATACGATTTATGTAAAATTTGCAAGAATGAGAAGTGGTTCCAAGGAACGCTTCTATGAAATAGAATTATATTATTGGTGCAACTGCATCTTGGGGGAACTGTTTGGATTAAAAATTTAATAAATTGTATGAGAGTTAGATAGAACTTTAATTTTGGTTGTTTAAGAAGTATTTTATTGTTTGGGGAGAAGTATTGTATCGGAAGAGAAGCAGTTCTTAATGAAAGTACGTTAAATAATTCCTATGTAGGATTAAAATATAAAATTGTGGGACTACATCAGGTTGAATAGCAGTAACAAGAAAACTGTTTGGTTGTTTCAGCATAATATTCAAATAATTATTGTGATTTACATGGTCCAGACTTTCCTGTTGGTCATTTCTACAATAGAAGCTATTTGCTCGTGAATAAGTTATTGAAAATGATGGATTATCTTGATTAGGCGTATTCCGACTGAACCTGAAGCTATTATGAAACAGATAGTATTCAACTGATAAGTGATAATAAGACCTTATTAGTTATTGATGGACCAAATCAATTTAGAAAAATTAATAGAACTCAATCATTCATTTGATAATAATAATGAATGAGTTGAGAGCCGGATAAAAGAAAATTATCCTGTTAATTTATCCTCGAATAATTCCTTGAATATGAGTAATGAATAGCCTAGTATTTAATGAGTGGGATATTAGATATCAGGAAATAATTGTAATAAATTCTTGAAGAGCAAATCGCAAAGTAAATAGAAATGATAACTGGATATTTCCAATGATTGCACATTGCTGAGAGCGATTATTTCCAATACAAAACAATTCCAAGACGCGATGGAGTTGGAATTAAATCGGTATTTCAATAAACAGGTCGAAGACAAACAGCTGGGGGTAACTGAATTACTCGTCGGGTCCTTTTAATTGAGGATTGAATATTATTTCAAGGGGAAGAATATTGCTGGAGAGAGTAATTTGGGGCGGCTGATGAGATTACTTTGTCAGAGGTCTTATAGAATCAAGACAAGAAGACGAGAGAGAAGATGCGATGATAGAAGAGTTGAAGACAAGACAATGACGAACACGACATAAGAGGAGAGGAGTGGGGGAGACGCTGAGTGCCGCACTCTGCTTCTAAAATATATATAAGCCCATCGAAAGTTCTTGATTCAGGCAGGAAATATATAATGATGGAAGATGGCTCAAAGAAAGCAGTCAAGGGAATAATATGGGAGACAGAGTGTGCCTAAGTGAGAGGGTAGGAGAAAGAGGGAATCGTGGAAAGATGTATGGTAGAGATGATAGGAGAATGCGAGTCATGAGGAGAGGAAGAGAAAGAGGAAAAGAGAAAGTGAGAGAGTTCAAGAAGTGCAATGGTGTTTGAAGAGGAAAAACGTCGACTTGAGAGTAGACATTGTAGTCGTGGAGGGGTTGGTGGAAGGAAGAAGGTATTCTCCTCAGAAAAAAACTGAAGCGACTTGACGACTTTGATGCTGAGATCGAGAATCCGGAAAGAGGTGAAGGCGAAAAAGTAGAATGAAATTATTGAATGGAGGAATAATCAGTGTCAATTAAATAAGGCCATGCCACCATCGCGCCGCCCACCCTTCCACTACAGTTTCTTAGGTTCCTTTCCTTCCCCGCAATTACTTGCTAGTTGCGCTCTTTTTAACTCCTGCATTCTGCTGCTTGTTTTCTTTCACTCACCGTTAATGATTTTGCTGTCAGTCTCCGCTATCATTCAGACTCATTTAATAACGATTTGCATTCTACTTGTCGTTCATTCTAATTGGATAAAAGCTCCATTATCCTATTTCAAATAGTGATTATTACATAGAATGGAATTTTTATAGGTGTTGTACAGGTTTTCAGAGGAATTCATTATTCATCACTGCTCTCCTCTATTTATCATAATGCCCTCTCTACACGACAGATTTTTGATACGCAATAGTGAATAGTGATACAGAGTCTCAAGTCAATACAGAAAGGAAACTTGATGATACGAGATATTTGCAATGCTCATGGATCGCCGCCATATTTGGAATAGATTGATTCAATTTCTCAATGATCAAACATTTTGAGAGCATTTCAACTTAGTTCAGGTATTTTTTAACTTGAGTTAATATCCAATAGCCTAATATTAAACACATAGTTTCAGAGAGCCAATAATCATTTTTCCCAGATTTTCGGCACTGTCGAATGAGCGAACCTCACTTTGCAACCCTACGTTGCAAACATTTTGTATCAATGAGTTTCCATCCTGGACGATTTCGATTAATTTTGATATCTTCATCATTCATTCGTATAGAAAATCCACCGTGTAAAAAGGGCTTTGGACATTCAGGGTTTACGTTTGTCTTCCATGTAAGAGCTTTATTTTTACAACTTTTGAAGTGATTATAGGATAGTGATTATTATATAGGAATCAGTTAGTCCTATTGGCCTATAGTTTCTTCAGATAAATTTTTGTCAATACTGCTTATTCCCATATAATGAAAGATCACTAAACAAAAAGTGTGTAGCAGTAGTATCTCCCAAAACGTATCATTTTCAAAGAAACTCATCAATCTATTCAGTGGCGTATATAGAAAAAAAATTTCGGGGGGGCCCAGCAGCCGCAGATCCAGTCCTCTGTTATGAGGTTTTGGGGAGACTTCCCCGCTCCCCACAATAAAAGGGGGTCCGGGGAACCGCCCCCCGTATTTTTTGAGCTATTATTAATTTATGAAGATTATTATTATTATTCTGTTTAGATTGATCAATAATACAAATTTACCTTATGTGTAAATTGTTTTTCTAATAGTTGGTGATATTTTCTACATTATACGTTTATTGATTGGAAATCTACACAGGGAAGGGCCGTATTCAGAATATTTTGTTTGATCATTTGCCCGGGGCTGAGCTCATAAGATGATACAAGAGCTTGATAAAAATTATAAAGTGGTTATTTTGTTTCAGTTGAAATTGAATTTAGCTTAATTTCTTGAACTAATCAACCCATTCACTTCCAACACTCATTGCGAAATTAGTAGAATAAATTTTTAAATACCCTAGTTAAAAACATTTATATATTTCTTTAATGTATTATTCCTATTTAATCAGTCCTAGTCCATCCTGGGTGGGAGCCTGGTGGTCACCAAGGGCCTCTGAGCTGGGAGCTCCTAGTCTTTGCCCCCAATAATTGATCGCCTCAGAATTATCCTTGGATATTGCAGCGATATTATATTATAAATATCAACATAAGAGACGGTATCAATTAAGATACCAGACGGATGTTAATGTCAAAAACAAAGTTGCATAATGTTTGAAAAATAGTGGTTGACGGTAGAATGATTGAATAGGTCTTACAAGAATGAATCATACTCAACTTGAATAAATTTAACAGAATTAAAATTATATTGTAAAAAAATAAATCAGGATTTCCAATAACTATTGTTGGGGAAAAGCCTATGAAATGTTGTTTTACACTTAATATAAAAGAAATGTGGAAAGAATTGTTAATATAATATAATAGAAATCTGATATCTGATATCTATTATCTATAATCTGAAATCTGAATCTTAATATAAAAGAAATCTGAAAATTACAGATTCATGCTGTAGAGGAGGGTGGGGCGATTTTTGTTTTTCTTAGTCCAATGTACCGTTCGAGAGCTCAATTTTTAAAGGTTGAATGCAAAGATAAATTAAGATTTTATGCTCTTCAAGTCTCAGCTATCAGCCCATTTTGGTCACTACCTAGACAGTTGAGAGGATTAGATTTTTGGTATTCTATTGGTTGAAATAGGTCTTTAGAGCTGTTTTTCAAATATTAGGCTACTATACATAAAATATGATCTATCTTCATTTCGTATTGGTATTTTTTATTTGAATTATTCGAAAAAATGTCGAGTTTTTCAAGAACAAAATACCGATTTAGAGCCCTATTTCAAAAGATTGATCAATAATACGTATCAAATTTATGTTTGAAAAAACAACATGAGATATCATGCATACTCAGAATATTATCAGAATAGTATAATATTTTAAAGATTCAGGCTGCTGACGGGGTAGCAGCGATTTTTCTTGCATTTTTAGTAAAAAGTAGGGTTTTAGAACTCTATTTCTAATGAACAAAAATATACAGATTGAGGCTTTATGCTAATCAACCCTCACCAATATGCACTTTTTTGTCAACACTTCAGCAGTAGAGGAGGATGTTTTTTTGTATTTTAATGTTCAAAATAGCTGTTTAGAGCTCTTGATAAACATGGAAAAGAATATAATAATACATAAAATGAAATTCATTTTTCAATTATATTCTATTTTAATTCATCGAAATATCTCAGATTGCTGTAGGCTTCTTATTTTTTTCTTCGCATTCACTATTTCGGGGGGGCCGGGGCCCCCTGCCCCCCCCCTGAATACGCCACTGAATCTACTAGTAGTTCTGTGAATGGTATACCTCACGAAGTAACCCATGTTCCCTGCACCATAAAAGCACTGTCTCTATTCACGGTACGTTCAGATTGTGCGTCGATTCCGAAATTCGGCGCGAGGAAGTCAGCAATGCAGTGGCCACAGTCACGCTCTATGTCGGCATCAAGGGTGCTTGGAAACCGGGCATCAGTCTCTATAATTATTTTAATAATGTTTTCCGTCATGCGAAACGGTCCGACGGTCGGCTGCAGTCGAACAGCTGTAGCCAATCACAGCTCATGTTGTTAGCCTGCGGTCGACCGTCGGACCGTTTCTCATAAAGAAAAACTTACCTTAAACCCTATCTCAAATATCTCAGGTGACTTCAATGAAAGGCTATATCATCTGAAGTAGAAAATTTTGAATTTTTTTTTATTATGAATGTCATAATTCCTATATATAAAAGCGAAATGGCACTGACTGATTCATTCATTCATTCATCACAACTAAAAACCCACTAAACCGAATGCGTTCAAATTTGGCAGGCATGTTCAGTTGGACGTTTGGACGCGCGCTTACAACGGATTTTTAAAACTTTTCAAGGATACGCCAAATATTTTAGTTTTTCTAGAGTTTTTTGGCGTTTTCTTCATTTTTTCGAGAACCAATCAATAGAAAATGATGATATTTGGTGAGCAGGTTCAGATGAGGTCTAGAAATGTTGTGTTGAAATATTTTTGCAATCCGTCCAAGATTACACCAGTAATCAGGTTTTCAAAATTGTAGATGTGTTGCGGGTTGCATATCTTCCGCCTTGATACGACCAATCCTAACTGTAAATTCAATGGTTCAGCGAGATTATAGATGAACTAATTTGGAAGATATTGAATCAAGTTTCAAACTATGTCCGATATAGACCACTCAGTCTGGCAGTGTCTGCCGTCGAGAACAGTAGTCGATGAGATTAACGTTCCGATAACGATTATCTGCTGCCCGCTAGCCAACCCGGTCCAATATTTTTTAATAGCTTACTCTTGTTTGATTAATTGTTATTATGTCGATTTGTGCGAAGTGCAATTTAAAATTTTCACCCAATACCCAGGATGTGATTAAGTGCTCTAAGTGCGAACAATATTATCATGCAACGTGTACTCGCATCAGGACAGTTGCCAAATTGTCCAACCTAGGTGCTCGAAAAGAAACGTGGCAGTGTGACACATGTGACACTCCAGGAACTCTGGAGAACGAGCAAATCTCAGTTTTTGATGCAATCAAATTGCTCAAAGATGATTTCAACTCCAAAATGAACTCACAGGCCTTACAGTTGTCGAAAATCACCAGTATTGAAGCATTAGTGACAAAAACAAACATTTCCGTCGAAAGTATTAAAAAATCTCTTGAAAGTGTAAAGTCTGACGTGAATAAACTGCAAAGTGAGTGTGAAGTTTCAAAGAAGCAAAATTCTGATCTATCTAATGACTTATGGAGAGTGAAACAAGAACTGAGAGACATACAACAGTATTCGCGTAGCAATAATTTGGAGCTTACAGGAATACCTCAAACTGAAGGAGAGGACGTGTATGAAATACTGAAGAGTGTTGCAACAGCTATTGGCCAATGTTACTCGAGAGCTGACATATCTGTAGCCCACCGTGTGCCTCTCACTAAATCAAGTAAATTGAAATTTCCACCTATAATTGTCAGATTTATTTCCAAAACAACTCGATCTGAATGGCTGTCAGCTGGTAACAGAGGAAAACAGCATCAACTGACAGCGAAAGATCTCCATCCGACGATGCCTCCAGAGAACGTCTACGTAAACGAGCATATGACGCCCCAGTATAAGTTCTACTCTCATATGGCAAGAGGATGGTGAAGGAACGCAAGCTGCACAGAGCCAACGTGCGCAACGGCAAGGTATGGATCAAAACTAGTGAGCAGAGTCCATCCACGAGAGTCTGGTTTATTGAGGACATAGATCACGTAATTACCCAAGAAACTAGATTAGGAGACGACCGTAATCAGTAAGTTCAGTTTCAATAGAACAATTTTACATATCAATGTAATTTTCGATCTCCAAGAAAGGTATTATCCTTATTTTTCATTTTGTCTAATAGAAGATATGATTTCGAAATGATAATTTGCTTGAATAGGTTTCAAGTTATTTTAGCATAAAACAATCGGAGATGATTTCACATTATTATTTTCTTCTATAATTTGTCCTTTATTGAAGAGATCGAGGATTTATATTGTGCATACGGACGTAATCTATTATTATTATGTATATGTATACGATAATACGTATCTCGTATTATTATGAAAATGTACTCAATTCTAATTAATTTTTCAATGTAAGTTATTGATGAACACACTGTTATTCTTTAATATCACACAATTATTGTTGTTTTTAATTTTATCATCTCATATTGCAATGAATGGATTTTCTTTATTCAGTAAATAATTCAAAAATTCACATGGATAGTAATTTATTCAATGAATAAATCTTTTCTCATATTATGCAGATTATTGCTATTCATCCGTTTAAATGCAAAATAAATAATTAATTAGAGTCAAAATTTGTTGAATACTTTCGGATTCTGAAAAGCAAGTTACTTATACAACATTTCAGGCCATAATAATAAAACAACTCTGAAACAAAATCGTAACGACGGAGTTATCATTTTTATTAACAAAACGTTATCAGCTTTCGGAAAGGTGATAGTGTTGGGTGATGTTACTGCATTGGAACTGAACTTCAATTATAAAAATAAGCAATACAATACTTTGGTTGCCTACAGAACTCATGATAGTAATGTATACACTTTTATAGATAATCTTAAATTGCACCTTGAAAATCTTTCTTCTAATAAAACGTATATTCTAATTGGAGATATAAACATAGATATTTTAAGTAACAACTCTAGAGCTGAGATGTATTTAGATGTAATGTAAGAAGCTGCATTCATTCCTTGTATAGATAAGCCTACTCGAATAGACAGCCGTACTGGTACTTCAACCTGCCTCGACCACATTTTTATTCGACAGGGTAATTGCGGCGAGGTTCGCGCTGGTGTGCTGGAGGTCTCGGTGACCGATCACTATGGTGTAGCATTACAGATTACTGACTACAGTGATAACTCACACATTCGAAAAGATGATAAGATCAAATTCCATATTGACAGTGATCGGTTGCGGGACCTGTTAGCTCGCCAAGGATGGGGCGCTGTACTTTGCCAGTCGGATACAAATCAAGCAGCAACAAATTTTTTTGAAATAATAAAGGATTGTTACAACTCATCAAGAAAACCTATTGCGAATCCAAATGCTAAAACGAGAAAACTTAAGCAATGGATAACACAGGGCTTGGTTCGTTCAATTAGAGAGAGAGAGATAGATTGAATAAGATAGTCAAGAAACAACCATTTAATCCAACATTAAGAAACCAATTCAAAACTTACAGGAACTATCTGAATAATCTTATAAGAATCACAAAGAATAACTATTATAGAATGAAAATCAATAATTCTAATGGTGATCCAAAACAATTTTCGTCAACTATTTATGAAATAACAGGTAGAAATAAAAATAAGGAGCAATTCCCTACAGACCAGTTTGTCGATAACAAGCTTAATGTTGGAGTCAATATTAATATTCATAAAATGGTTGCAAATTATTTCAACAATTATTTTTCTCTAGTTGGCCAAAGACTAGCCAACCAAATCCAGATTAGTGGACCTTCAATAGCAGATGACAGGGACTATAGAATTTATGAAAAAGAACTTTTGAATTTTAAAACTATCTCAGATGAGGTAATCTTCACAAGCATACATCAACTTCGAGGTATGTCAGCACCAGGCTATGATGGCATATCTGCTCGTTTTTTGAAAGAAAATATCAACTTGTTTCTATCTCCCTTGAAACATATTTATAATTTAAGTATAAACACTGGTGTTTCTGGATCTAGCAAAGGCCTTTGATACGGTTGACAGGCCCAGGCTTTTAAAAAAACTTGATCTGATAGGAGTTCATGGTAGAGCAAATAAATGGTATGAATCAAACTTGACCAACAGACAGCAGATTGTGCAGATCAATGGGGTTGAGAGCGACCTTAAGAGTATTCAATATGGCGTAGTACAAGGAAGCACTCTTGGGCCGCTTTTATTCCTAATTTACATTAACAATCTGCCCAAGCTGAATGTGATCGGAAGCCTGTCTCTGTTTGCCGATGATACTGCATTGCTGGTCTCTGGTAATACAAAACAGGAAATGTATGAAAATGCTGTGAGTGACCTTGAAAAGTTGAAAAATGGCTTGATCACAATACATTAACTTTGAATGTCACAAAAACCAAATATATGGAAATTCCATTGAGGAAATCTGGTGACGTAACAACTCAAATTTTAATGTTACACTCTTGCAATGATGTGCAAAGCTCCTCTTGCAGTTGTCCGTCGATAGAACGAGTGAAGTGCTACAAGTACTTGGGCGTAATGTTTGATGACAGCCTCATTTGGTCAGCTCATATTGCATACATCAGAAATAGAGTTCGTAAGGCTATATTCTTGTTCTACAAGCTCAACAATATATTAAATCTGAAGGAACTTAGGAACATATATTTTGCTTTTGTACAATCATTGATCCAGGGTGATATAATTTCATGAGGTGGTTGCTATAGAACTATTTTGGAACCCTTGAAAGTAGCACAGAAAGCGGTTTTGAGAGTGGCACTGAGACGAGGCAGTAGATCAAACTCACTTGATCTGTATAAAGACTCCAATGTTCTGGATATCAGACAATTATTTGTGAACAATGCCTTAATTTACATGTATAACCGCCATTCTGATATTTTTATTAGAAACACCCATACATATCCAACCCGATCAGCAATAAGTTCAGGAATAATAACACCCAGAATCAATAAAACATATTCATCCACGAACATTTATTACATAGTTCACATGCTCTTTAGGAATATTCCCAACAAGCTCAGAGAATTCGAGCTTCTCTGAAAGTGTATAAAAAAATTGTTAATATTTGGTTAAATGAAATAGGTAGTGATGGAGTTGAAAATATCATTAGCTCGGTTTATAGACGGTAGAGTACCGTACATAATTGATACAGGTAATAGAAAAGATTATAATTTATTCAAATAACATCCTATTTGTTTCAGAAGATTCAACAGGTAGGTATAAAACACTGGCGAAGGTTCTCAAGCTTCAGCAAATTACAGGATTGATGTTTAATCAATTCAAAATCTCAACAATGCTTTCAAAATCCTTACTGTTAAATTCTCATAAGAATTTAATCTTAATAACTATAGTCCAGATTCACCCTTACGCACAGGCAATAGCCTATGTAAGGGTATTTTCTCATTTATTACATAATATTGTACAAAAATAATATTGTAATGACGCATTTTATTATGTTACTGTATCCGATTTTTTATGATGTAGTAGGTTACTATTGTGTTTATCATTATATGCTGTACAATATACAACAATTTTGTAAAGTGCTTGTTAAAAGAAAAAAGAGATTTGATTTGATTTGATTTACTTCCCGAGGTTACGCTTAATATTAGCGTTTTACTATTTTTTGGAGTTTTTTTAGATTGTTCTAGAACAAATTGGCAGAAAATTTTGAAATTAGGTAAACAGGTCCAGATTAGGTGTAGAAATGCTGTGCTCAATAAATTTCGAATCCCTCCTGAACGGAATCTGCAGGCGAGCGAAGCGAGCCTGTTTCTTTCAGCTGACACTGACAGAGGTATTGCAGGCGAGCGCAGCGAGCCTGTTTGACTCACTTACACTGCCTATACTGTCGGGGGTCTAGGCGGAGAAGGCGAGCGAAGCGAGCCTGCCGGCTAGTATCACAATATTTGGTACCTAGCTTCGCTCTGAAACTGCGGCCTAACTGTTGTATTATGTAAATATGTTATTGTAAGGCCCATTCTACACGGGCGTAGAAAAACCGGTGTTAACGTCGCGTCGGCAACGCGTGCTCGACAGAACACATTGTGTTAAATGGGCTTGTCTACACAGGCGTAATAAACGCGCGCCCATCTAACATAAAGGATTCTGTCCAGCACGCGTTTTCGACGCGACGTAAACGCCGCGTTTCCTACGCCCGTGTAGAATGGGCCTAAAAAAAATTGATATGATCACCTTTCACAATTTTTTTGGCATGAACATGTGTTATAGACTTGAATGTAACTCCATTTACTCCAGCTGGATAGTTTTGGTCAGCTAACGATAACAGCCATTATACGCAGTACTTGGGAATATGCCTGAATAAGAAATATTTAATTCTTTTATTAATCCTGCCAGAGAGTTTTTCCAGACATGAGACCAATCTGGAGGTTCAATCTGGACATGAGGTTCAATCTTATTCTTCCATCACGGTTATATTACATTTCAAATTTCGAGGAAATCGTTAGAGCCGTTTTCTAGATCCGTGGTTCCACAAACATACATATTAACATACATACAGAAATAGCTCGCTTAATATGATAGAATGTTCTAGTAATATCAACATAAATATACTATCAAATCATTTATGGAGTATACCTATATCAGAGAATAGTTCAATCCTTTTTTCGTCCTTATTATAGTACGGTGCAATTAGACTCGAACCTCAACATCCAAAGAGAAAGGACGATTCCTACGCCAACTTGTTCTATACAACCCCTTTATTGTTTGGTGAAAAGTTACACCCTTATGAGCGTCGGGTTTTTGGGGAAGGTGGGGGGGGGGGGGTGAAAAGTGCAAAATTTCAGTTTTTCGTGAATTGTAGCCGAACCAAGCGTCGAACGAGAAAATGTCATGCATGTGTCTTCTAGAAAACAAAATTTGGAAGAGATTGAACCAATACCATGTCTGTATCTTCAACGGTTTCCAAGTTACAATTTTTTGAAAACTCCATATTTTTACTTTCCTTGCCCTACCTACTATCATAGGTAAGGAAAGTATTGCTTTCCAAAAAAAATTAAGGTACCCCAATTTTAGGTTTTCTATCCGTTTCAAGGTCCCCTGAGTCCAAAATGTGGTTTTTGGGTATTGGTCTGTGTGTGTGTGTGTATGTGTGTGTGTATGTCTGTATACACTATATCTCGATCCCTAATTGAACGATTGACTTGAAATTTGGAACTTAAGGTTCTTATACCATGGGTACCCGACTCTAAGAAATTCGAAAAAATTCATCAAAAAATGGCGGAAAAAATGGCGGATAATATGCCAAAAATGGTGTTTTTCAAGATTTTCTCGAAAACGGCTCTAACGATTTTTTTGAAACTCATATCAAAAATAGCCCTATATAAGCCCTATCGACTGCCATAAGTCTCGTTCCTAGCAAGATCGCCTAAGATCCGCAGCATTGTTGAGAAAAATGGATTTTGCAATATTTAGATTCCTAATTAACCGATTGACTTGAAATTTGGAACTCAAGGTTATTATACCATGAGGACCCGACACTAAGAGATTCAAGAAAATTCATCAAAAAATGGCGGAAAAAATGGCGAATAATATGCTAAAAATGGTGTTTTTCACGGGTTTCTCGAAAACGGCTCTAACGATTTTTTTGAAACTCATACCTGAAATAGCCCTTTATAAGCCCTATCGACTGCCATGAGTCTCGTTCCTGGCAAAATCGCAGAAGATCCGCAGCATTGTTGAAAAAATGGATTTTGCAATATTTCTATCTCGATTTTCTCAAAAAATTTTCAAACTATTTTCTTCAAACAGACACCCTATATAGTCATCAATAAGCTTAATCAACTGGCATATGTCTCCTTTGTGTAAGATTAGCAGGGGCGCCACCCCAGACTTTAAAAGTTAAGTAGTTTGTAGATAGGCAACCCGCACTACATGAATCTGTATATAGGCAACCCGCACTACATGGCTCGGTAAGGTGAGCAACGCAGGCAGCGTGCTTGCCGCTCGTGTGCAAAAATTGTATCAATGCCATTCCGTCAAAATCGCAATCAAAGCAATCCATATCAGGATTTAAAGGAGTCAAAAATCACATTTGGAAAAAGTATTGGTGTTCCATAATAAATTTTTGATAAAATAACAGAGTATGATCCTTTATCGATTCCACCTTTCTGATCCGATATATTGAACTAGGTACCAAAAAATCTACATTCATTCAAAATCCAAGTCAATTTGGCTAAAATCTAGCCGAAGCGCCGACAGGCGCAAGTCATCATGGGCTTGTGAAAATTTCAAATCGCACACACGATTAGCCGAAGCGCCGGTAGGCGCGAGGCGTCATCGACGAATGCAAATTTCACTGTTATAGTCGTCCACAGATCACTGGAATGGTCAAGGACGAGCAATTCTTCCGACACCACTCCCTGTTTCTCCCTCCGGTGATGCCGCTTTGTACTTAGGGGTAGGTAATAAGACAGTGTGTGTGAGAGAGGAGTGATGTTTTGTTTGGGTGAGGGTGGACTACAGTGGCAACAGGGCTCAGCAATCCTGTGACCTTGGTAATTCCAATGATCTGTGGTCGACTATAGTATGAGGAGATGAGCAAGTAATAGCGTAATGAAATTTGCACTTGCTGATGACTAGGTATGGATAATGGATAGCCTACTCGTATTAGGCTGAGCAAATGTTAATGGCAAGGAAAGTTGTGTGAGTGTACCACACCAGATTTTTTTCACAGGAATTATTTCGTTACTTTAAAAGTTTGTAACTTTGAATTGGAAACACTTGCATCCGTATTTCAAAATCCCTCTCGGCGAAATTCATTTCTCTTCAATTTGATACCAAATTCACACTTCTATGTTCAGTGGTTCATGTGCTACAGCGATTTTAAAAAACCCTTACATCCCCAAAATCCCCTACAATTACATTTTAAAGTACAAAAAAATACTAAGAATATTCGAATTTGCTCATACTTCTAGATTTTGTTTCTTGAGAGCCCAGACTGTCATAAAAATTGTTGACACGACTTAGACTATCATATGATTCGTGGGGGTTGGTCAAAAGCATCCCTTTATTTTTAATCATTTATATTCCCTCATAACTTTTGATTGGTAAGTCGGATTCTATCGTTCAATAGCTCATCATTTTCTGCACATCACGGCGGTATAAATTCATATATTATAATCCGAATCCGGTGGAAAACTCCAAAATCCAGACTCAAATTATACCTTCGAATAATAATAATACCTGCACATTGAAAATTTCATTTTTTCACTAATCGATTTTCCCAATCGGGAAGTTGTGAACGGAAAAATCTGAAACTATCGAGAATTGTGGAGAAAATCTTCCTCTTTCAGATGGTTATTATGAGAATTGCGAGACCTTCGACATAAGAAGGTACACAACCGGTTTTTATCACTCTTTTCTGATAAATTCGCTCATTTTTTCAATTCTATTGAAATTTCTCTAACAATGAGCATTGAACAAGAAATTCTAATATACCATCTCTTAGAGGATAAATCACTCTACATTCCTAGACTAAAGACATAACTCTACCGCCAATAGTTACCAAGTTACAATAGAATGAATTATGAGTAAATTTTTAACAATTGAAAACGCTGATTTTCCAACAATGTTATCATAAGGAATTCATTGTAGAATCATGATGAATCTTATACGATATTAAAGATCACATTTTTTTCTACAATTTGAGACCAAATTCATATTTTTTGAACAATTTTTCAATGAGCTACGTATATTTTTGCCAATCGTCGTCTTCTTTAGCTCAACGAAGCGTTTTAATGTATCATTCATAGTGTGTGGAGCGAGCGCCTCTCAGAGTGAGCTCTGAGCTGGACAGTTGGTTTGAAAAGTGGATCTAGCTAAATCTGTAATTGTTCAAAAAATGTGATTTTGGTCTCAAATTGTAGAGAAAAATGTACTCTTTGATACAATACATGATTCACTATATTTCTTGAATTATATATTGATGAAAGCATTGCTGTAAAATAGCCAATTTCAATTTTTACTTATTTTTAATATTTTATTTATCTGTAACTTTGTAACTAATGAAGGTAGAGTGATGTCCTTGGTTGAAAATGTAGAGAATTTGGCCCTCCGTGATGAGTACAGAATTATAAGCCAATCCGAATATTTTTAGTATTTTTTTGTATGATAAAATGTAATTCTAGGGGATTTTGGATACGTAAGGGTTTTTTAAAATTGCTGTAGCACATGAACCACTGAACATAGAAGTGTGAATTTAGCCTCAAATTGGAGTGAAATGAATATCGCCGAGAGGGATTTTGAAATATGGATGCAATTCAAAGTTACAAACTTTAAAAGTAACGAAATAATTCCTGTGAAAAAAATATGGAGTTTTCAAAAAATTGTAACTTGGGAAACGTTGAAGATACAGACATGGTATTGGTTCAATCTCTTCCAAATTTTGTTCTCTAGAAGACACATGCATGACATTTTCTCGTTCGACGCTTGGTTCGGCTACAATTTAAAACTGAAAAACTGAAATTTTGCACCTTTCATCCTCCCTCCCCCAAAAACCCGACTCTCATAAGGGTGTAACCTTTTATCAAACAATAAAAGGGTCGTATAGAACAAATTGGCGTAGGAATCGTCCTTTCTCTTTGGATGTTGAGGTTCGGTTTTTTTTTTACTAATTGCACCGTACTATTATGAAAATTGTCGAAAAACATTACATATACATCAACCCTGTCAAATTTCTTTAGAATGTATTGCCGCGTTCAGTCATGAATGCGGAACATACAAACATACAAACAAATGCAAAATCGTCGTCTTGAATCTTAGACCTCACTTACGTTCGGTCAATTAAAAAGAACTTCTCTCAGAGAGACAAGTTCTATTCATCTACTTATAGATTTATTGTCATATATTAGAAATTATACTTTGGACAGTAATAGCGACCTTTAGTTTTCAACAACTGTGGAGCATCATTATTGAATGCACGGCCCGAACCAGAACAGTTGACATAATTACCGTGGACTAATTAGTAGTAGTTATTCAGCGCATACGACAGCAACAGATTACCGCACTTGAGAGCGCGCTTAATTCAGCGTAATGTGCTGCGTAAATGAATGATAGTTCTCCGAATCGCCGCCAGGCTGTGCATAAATCGGCCAACCCCCGGCTCTGTTGCGAAAGTAGACAAGTTATTATTGTAAAGCGTTCGCCTCCCCAACCGACATAAATCTTCAACTCCGACGCCATTGTTGTTATTGTTAATCGTCAGCGAAGATTATGTCGAATATAGTACGCCCAAGCAAAGAAGACCCGCTGGCAAGTTGGGAAAATGAGTCAAGCTCGCTCAATATTGGTTCAAAAATAATCAATTTGATCTCAAATTGTAGGAAACAATTTGATCTACTTTTAAAACCACATGTATAACTCTTGAACAAATATTGACCAAGCTGGAGTCATTTTTCCATCTTGCCAGAGTGTCTTCTTTGCTTGGACAGACTATAATTATGTTCTACTCCGACAAACCATCTCACAGTTGGCTGGCTCACTGATCTCACAAGCTGGGTCGCATAGCAAAGTTATGCAGCAGCTCTCATGTTTATGTAGTGATGATTAATCATGCTATTTTCATGTATGGTGAATTTTGTTCAGGAGTATTCAACTTATTTGATAAAAGGGATCGAAATCAATTTACAAGCTTCCCATGCTATAATTACCAAAATCAACCACAATAACAATAAATCCTTACTCCTTTTCCACCACTACTCGTTAAATAACTATTGTTATAATGCGATCTATTTTTCAGATATTGTTGTATCACTTTTTGAGTAGTTGTGGAAATGATATTGTAGGCTAGTAGTCATCAATATTAAATGAAAAGACAAGATGTTGTAAAACCACTGATTTATTGAAGAATCAAAATTAATATCATTCAATAAAATATTGATATGTTGTGTGTGAGATGAATTGGATTTAAATAAATGGGTTCTTTCATGGCTGAGGTTATTATTTTCTATGAACATAAGAAGGAGCTCAGTGCACCTTATTAAAATTATTTGATCGAGGAGCATAGTAATTTCGTTATCAGAAGTAACGTTGATAAATATACATTATAAATTTTGATTAGTTTCTTTCTCTAATCTAACGGTTTTGTTCATTTAACACAATAATACAGGAATATTTGAGTTTTTCTGAATTCAGTGTTTTCAAGATTATCTGCATGTAAAGTTACGATTCTCAAGCGACTGTTCGCACCGCGCGGCTCGGGCTGCCCGGCTCTAAATTCGCCGCTAGAGCTGCCAGTGAGCCATCTCAACTCTATTCAAATAACTACAAAAAAAAGTTAACTCCGTTATTAGGGCTAATAATGTAGGCATATACTAAATCAATAAATAGTGGAATTTAGTTGAAAACGGCTTAAAAAGGGTGCTCACTATTTATTGATTTAGTATACATCAGTAGCCCTAAAAACAGAATAGACATCCATAATACAGTTATTTGGATAGAATTGAGATGGCTAGAGAAGGGCAGCTCTAGCAGCGAATTAGATCCGGGCAGCCTTAGCCGCGCGGCGCGAACAGACGCTTGGGAATCTTATTTTGATGTGAAAAATTACTTTGAATGAGCAATATACTAAAGTGACTATCATAATCACTACAATCACACCTTTCATAAGTCTTTGTGGTAACTACTATTACCATAGTTTTGTTATTAGCTTTAGTTTTGTCTATTACCATAGGCTGCTATTTTTACTATTAGTATTTTTTTACTATACTATTATACTATAGGAATTCTCCCATTTGCATTTGGATCAGTCAGTCAAAATAGAAATGGATCATTAAGATATTCCACGAATCAGAATCAGTAATAGAGACTAGTATAATATAGGATTAGCCTATTTGAAAGGAGAAACTTCCCATAAGTGATAAAATAATTAATAGATACAAACCCAATAACTCTTTTATTTTTCAAGCATGTACAGTTGGAGCTTTAGACGCGCACTGAGATGGATGGATCTAAAATCCCAGGGATACGCCCAATATTTGCTTTTTTCAGGTGAAGCTGAGGTGATATGATATAACTAAGCCAAAAAGCCAGAATCTGTCTCTATTACAAAACAATGAAACCAATGAATCAATTGGATCAATTGAACTGAATTTGAATTGGATCAATTTTTGATTCTCTGAAATTTATTTTTGTTTCGTATCAAACTGCCTCAACATCTATTATTGAATTTTCAAATTATAAAATTATCTGTATTTTTACGTACAATACTCAACAAATTCATTCAAACCAGCACTAGCTCTATCATATTTATATGAGAATAGCAAATTAAGTTTCAACTTGTAAATGAGGCCAGGAAATAACTACGCCCACATTTAGAAAAACCTTTTAAATTCAAATACTATTACTCGCTGTAACAGTAGCCTATCCCATTGTATCGCTTTTGGAGTTCAATACTGTGTTAACACTATCCCCGGCTCAATATCAGTCATCAGCTTTAATTCCTGAAATTGAATGGAACGATGGAAATATGAGGATTCCATTCGATCTGGAATGTGGGAGTGAATCAATATTCAATATTTCAGCAATGCAACCACCTCCTTTTCACGCTATTTTAGTCAGTTCCAGTTATTTTTTCTTACATTGAATATATATTTCATTATAATTTGGTAAATGATGATTGTTACATTCATTTTTATAAGATCATTAATCTGGTTGACCTATTCCTGATAAAATGTCACATATTAGTTCATAAATAGCTATTAAGGATGATAAATTGTAAGCGCAATAGTTGAAAGCTTCATTATCAATTTGTCATCGCATGAGATGTACAATATATACTCGAGAAAAGTATATTTGTGGAATATATACATATTATACTGTACATAACTACATCATCGCATCAAAAAATAGTCAAATCAACATTAATTCACCTCTTATGGTTTTGATAATATCTATGATAGTAAGACCATCTATAGAAAATTAATATAGTATCGTACTTTTGAGTAGCAAATATTATTATTTCATGTCTTGGAAAATGAGGCTTCCCGTTTTTTAAGACGCTTATTTCTCACTAACAGGGCAAAAGAGATTCTTTTGCTCGATTTCATATTTCATTATTTTTTGCTAAGGATTTTTATGCTATAATTATTTTAATATATTCATATCGAGACTATGAACAGGCAAAGGGTATTGTTAGGGTAATTCCTTCAACATAGGCCTATAAATGGAATCAAGCTTAGTACTGCATTTTTGAGATTAATAGTAAATTACTAACTTTTATGTATAGTACTGTGTATTAATCGGGAATAGTGAGATTCTGATTTGATCCGATATTATCATCTCATGTATGCAATTCATGAAATTGTGATACCTATATATTCTTGTTTCCTTTTTTTCTATTCTTCAGCAATTATTGATCGTTGATGTGTAATTTTAATCATTTCAATATTGTGTAGCTGTTCATGTCTATTTCTTGCAATCATCTTCGATGTCCATCATGCTAACTAAAATTTGAAGACTTATGAATAGGTTATTAGACGAAAAGACACTAAGGCTCTGCCTGCATACTAAGGAATATTTATTCCCTGCGGGGCTGAAAAAAACTCTGAATCATTGCTACTTATACGCTAAGTAACTTCAACTGGGTAACTTACAAGGAGTTTTGTCGCAGAAGCAAAGAAAAAGCCAAGTTCGGGAATAATGGAGAAGTTTTCCATTTTATTTTTCCCCAGTTGGCCGTTAATGGGAAGGAAATGACAAGAGTCTTCCGCTGCTCGTCTTTTGGGCAACCCTTGGCCTCCCCCTGGGTAATGCCCTGAGGTCGTTCCCTCCCCCCTTTTCCTTCCAACCCCCTTACTCCTCACTCCATACACCGGATGTAGTAATCGGTTACGCAGAGACAGCTTTGCAAAAATAGGGTAAACTCCGGAAATATGCGTGCCGCCACGAGTCAACAGTCAGCAGAAAATGAAAAGCTTTCCCTTCCAGCAATGCAGGCGTATGACTCAAGATGATGAAAAATCAATCAAGACGTGATAAGTAAAAATCTATTTTCGGTTGATGATGCTCACATTACGAACGATTTTCCTGTTCTAAATCCCACAATGTCAACACATCTCCCATCAAATAAAGTTTTTACATAACCTGAAAATCTTGGAATAAATTTAACTTCAACTAAATTTAGGAATTGAGAAGTTCTAAACAATGGCCTGTTTCTTATTTCCACTGAAATTCAATTATTTTTACTGAAATAATGAAATATATCAAGGTTTTTAAGAATCGAAAGAAAATGCTTTGAATCGAAAGAAAGCTCAATGAATCAACAAAGCTTTTAAATTGATGAAGGATCATTCGTTCAGTTTCTATATTCCTTCTTTATTCCTTCCAGAAAAAATTACATCATATTTTTATTTATTTTTTATTTTATCAACATTGCTGTCTTACATTCATGTACATTCTTTTATACAATACATCAATAAAAACCCACAAGAATAAAGGGTACCGTACATTATTAACACATTAAATTACAGAGAAAAAAATACAAATTATTACATGAGTTACTGGTAATAAAATAATGTATAATAAAGGAAAAATGGATGGGAATGTTGATAGATGGAGAAATGAATGTAAGCCCCACGAGAGCAAAGCTTGTGTGTGGGAATTTCCTGTTTCAAATAATCAATTGAGAAGATAGCTTAGTTAATTGAATAAATTTGTCTTATAAGTACTCAGTTGAGTTTTCAGTTATCTTTGATATGTTTATGAAGAAAATGGTATTAAATCACCTAAGAAGTTTATGAAGATATTAATGCTCCTATAACGTTAATCACACGAATGGTCAAGATCTTATTCAGTATTCGACAATAAGGAATAATTCAATTATTGATCTGAGCAGACGCGGGGAGAAGACAAAAAAAGAAAAATTGATCTGAGTGAAAAATAGAAGAATGAATTTCCACAAAGTTCGTAAAAACGATTATCATAATTATCATCAATGGAGTTTCATTTTATAAAGGAAATTATTCGTTAATAGCAGGCAAGCTAATCAGCTTCAAAAGCTGGATCTTATTGTATTTTTCATCGCTGCTTTGAATGTTGAATTGATTATTAGAAGATGATTTCCACAAAATACGTCAAAAACATCATTAATTCATAGCAGGTAAGCTAAATAAGCTGAATATCATTGTATTGTATTATTTTCATTGTTGCTTTGTATATTGAATTTATAATTAGTGGGAAGCAGCGTTCCAAATTAACCCTTGGTGAATGAATCAGTCTACCGTTTACCATGATTATTTTTCTTGAATATTGAAAATATTTCAATACTGCTGTTTATTCATATACATTGAATTGGCTCCCCGATCTGCAAATGACTGGTCGGCAGATTGAGCGCATCATTTCGAATAATAATAACTATAATGCCAAGAATTCCATTACAGGCTGAAAAGAAAGGCAGGAAAATAATAACGTTCAATTTGAATAATGGCAATTAGAATGTAAAGCAGGGCGCCGCCGGAATAAGTTGCCAGTCGGATTCTGCTTTTGAATTCTTCGCAGTTTCTTATTGGTGGGGGAGGGGGGTGCCGAACAGACGGGCACCGGGTGGCGGAACAATATTAGAAGTTGATTACAATCTCGTTATATGAATATTAAAGAGTTTCGCCGGGGAAAGAGAGCACGGCGATTGAAGGAAAGCCAACTACCCGATTGGCTTCGTATTCTAGATGAGGGAGGGGGTAGTAGAGGGCTACCGAAATAAATGTTGAAAGGATTGACAGTGGCAGGCAAAGGGCAGAAGGGAGAGAAAAGAAAATACTAGTAGTAATTGTTGAACAAAGAAGTCTTCAATTTTTCCAAGCAATTACCTCTTGATACACTTGCTGCTCCGTCTCAATCTCAAAGTCTTTCAGGATCAGACACAGAAAAGGAAAGTGAACAGTAGAATAATTTGAAGACTTTTCCATCCTACTACTCTAAATGAATATTCTATGTTCAGCATGATATTCTCATCTTTCATATTATTAGAATCATAATGTTCCTATCTGAAACTAGCGGTTCTGTCACAATCGTTCCACATGACTTAGCTTGTTCTTTACGAAATCTGTGGCAGGCAATTCAATTTTCAGTGGCTCAAAAAATTTGCTAAAACCGTGTAAATGGAATTTTTTGGTTTGACGTTAATATAATTATTATTGCTCGCATTAGCTTCTATTCAATAGTAGGACTAGTAGTTTGAAGAATAAGTCCTAATAACGTCCTAGAATAAAATAGCTAATAACGTTTTGAAACGAGAGCACAATACACTTTAAAGTCTGTATTCATTTAAAAGATTGTTTTCTTGCATTGTACAAAGCTAATATAGATGTACATCAACTAAAAATAAATGGATTTTTTCCTGATGAAACCATGGTAGTTCAGATTTCCAATCAGTATAATTTGACAGCTCCAATACTCAAACTCAATTTGGATTTAAGTGGAGAGAGATGGGACGATAAATAGCTTCGATTGAATGGGAGTGAGAAAAGTGTGTGAGAGAGAAACAAACTTAAGAAATACACTTCAGTTGAGCAGGGGTGTATAACCATTGTTGAAACTCAGCACACGACAGTGTGGGACATTTTTTTTCTGTTCGTTTGTTGACAGTGTCTGCTCACTTGTCATCACTGTTCGTCGTAACCTCACTCTGCTCGCTGGCACATCTTGCTAGCAGCCTGCTCGCATTGCAGTTGTGTTTTCATGTTGTTTAATCTGCTGATTGATTATTGTAGTCTTGTTTACATTGTCGTTATTCTTATTGTGGATTATTAAAGTTCTTTGCTCTATATTTTCATTTATTCCCATTCCTATCATATTTTTGAACTTGTATCCTTTGACATCATTCACTCTATAAGGCATTGCCTCTCTGCTATTGGTGGAATCTCATCTTGCATTGCTGCAATTGGTCAATTCTCAACCGGACACGAAATGACAAGCTCGTCTTCCCCAAACTGTTCCTGTTCAAATGGATCTTTGTTACCAGCAACAACTCTGTCCCTTGCGGAAGGCATTTTCTCAAAATGCTTCCAAGTTTTCATCCATAGATGGAGATTTAATCTCATCTATTTCAACAAACTGCTTCTCAGTACCTTCATCAGTAAATTCCACTCAGTTCAGTTATTTTCACTGTGTTTAACTCAAGTTCTCCAGTAACTTCAAATCTGCATTGTACTTTTACCAAGCATCAAAAATGGCGACCGAAGCCATCACCAAGCTTTCATCAAAAGTGAATCTCATCGTTTTGAGACTTTCATCATTCATCTGTAACTATTTGCAGTGAGTGCTTATTCTTAACAACGGTTAAGCTGTGTCAAATACATTCTCTCCTCCAGTAGGCGATCACGTCATCTCATCTTGGAAAAGACTAACCTTTCTTTTCACGAGTGTAAGTACCCTGTACTACACTCCTTTTGAGAATAATATACCGAATATTATTCTGGAGTCTGGCTATCCCGAAGCATTCTCCTAGTGGCTATCCCGAAGCACTCTCATCGTGGCAACCGCATGTTGCACTCATCGCTCGTAAAGTGGCATCCAGTATGAACTTTACCTCATTCATTGTGACACAGTCTTAAGCTGCCGAACTGTTGGAATTCACCAATTTCTACATTCAATAATTTGCATTCAATTCAATTCACTTTGAACTTTTACTACACATCTACTTGTGAAAGTGCATCCCACATCCTATGGAACTCTCTTGCCCTCAAGTGATGGATTGCTAATCGTCACTCTCAACATTGGATTTCATCGTACGTAGTGCTGTATTGATTTACTTTCCGACATCAGGAGATGTCTCATTGGACATTGATGTGCGCTCGCCCTCTGTAGATGACCAAACGTTCATTTCCGTCCCTGGAACTCTTCAAGACGACGCCTTCTCTGGACCAGCTGCTTCTTCCCTTGGACGACGCAGAACTTCGCCACCTGTCTCTTTTCATCCTCACCTGGATGTCTTCAGCATCGCAGACCTTCTGCTCTGGTTCCTGCCTGGACCATACTGGGACCCCCTTGGGTCAATTCACATCATATTTTTAGATAAGTATTTTTCATCCAATGAAATCACTTGTTTGTCATTAATGCATTATTCTCTTTTCAGAGATCATACTTTATTACATGTTCAATATTGTTCCTAGTAGGTTAGGTCATCATATATCTCTCGTACATTTTTGCATTCAAATATTCATATTCATTGTCTCAACTTGAAGACTGACTAATTTTAGGTTAGCTCTTTTGAATTTCAACAAAACCAGCTGCTAGCTGAATTTGTAGGTTATGTTCTTTTGTTGTTGTTGTAGTACCCTACATTCTTCGATAGCCTACTCAATCATAACTCAAGGTTTGAATACATTGCATTTTGTCTACATTGAACATCAACTAATTATTGAATGAATTGTTCCCTACATAGTTGATTGGAATCAACTGACCTAAATTTTTAGATGTCATTTGTATTCTTTCACTTTTCTTGTCTAATTCAAATATGCATACTGAAGTGTAGTATTGCATCTCATGTCAACAGGTGTGCTACACCAAATATATCCAATTCTTTACATTGTATTAATTGTAAACAGTATCACATTTTTATTATACTTACCGTCAAGGATCTTGTTTTTATGTGGTTCAACATTCAATGAACATTTGGACATCTCTAGTAATTGTAAGGACTCGTCTGACTATATGTCAGTTCTTATCGTTGTGATCAACTGCAATTTGTTACCAGGACTGTTGCAAACTACATATTGTTTCAATATTTTCGTTATTCAAATCAAATATACATATTACTTGTCAATCATGTTTGTTACCTTGAAAGTGATCAAGAAGAAATAATTTGTGATCAGTATTAATAAGTTTTTGCTCAATATATTGATGAATTTTACTTGGTGTTCACTAACTTTCCTTTGTTGTCTTTCCTCAGAGTTATCAGAGATATCTAGAATTAAGATTTCTACTAGCAATCAGAAATTCTTGACAGCTCAAGATTTCCAATCTATCAGAGAATTATTGTGTTGTATTTTGGATGAAGAACAACAAATCAGTGTTGGTAAAAATATTCTTTATTATTTCAAATTTCTAATTTACAGTCCACTTTGCACATCAGGTTGAATTTACGACTCAACCTCAACCATATATCTAAAGTTTGAATAAAATCCAGATCATACTAAATTCATAGAATATAGCATGATTCGAATTTCATTATGAACAGTATCTATTTAGTATCTATAAATTTATTATGAACAGAAATATTGTGTAAGATATTGAGTATGTAACATAAAACATTATTCATATATGTGTCGCAAATGCTCTCGTCAATTTGTTCGGTTGCTGAGAGTGAAGGGAAAAGGAAAGATGGCGTATTCAATCAGATCCTGGCCCGCGGTGGTGTACGTACGACGCTTGTGTACGTATCTGTCCAGATTTCTCAAGGAAATAAATTGAACCTATTCCGGAGACTCCTCGTGCTTGAGTGTTGTGTTTTTCTCAACTGGATAGTGTGACGGTTGTGACTGGCAGTGTGGACTCGAGTCAAGTGGAGAGAGATGGAACGATAGGTGATTGTGATGGACTGGGAGTGAGAGTGAGAGTGGAAGAGAGAGAAAGAGAGAGACACTTTGAGAAATACACTTTGGTGGAGCACGGGCGCGAAACCATTTCCCGAGGCCAATCCGTCTTACAGCTTTCCCTCCCTCGAACCAGTCTCCCTCTCCCTCTCGCTCCATCATCACCCAGATAAATCTCTCCCTCACCCACAGATTCGAGAGACCCCACTCACGTACGTGCTGGCTTCCGCAGCCTCCTAGAAATGCCCATTTTGTACACTTTGATTAATTTACCGACATTTTGTTGCGATACGCACGCTCAACCCTTCGTCAGAGGGAGGAGAAGAGATGTAGGAGAAGAACAAAGCAAAAAGGGAAATGACACGCAAGATGAAGATTTTCGTGTGTTTTTGGTAAAGCTAAACTACGTCGAGTTTCGCCGCCTGAATACGAATGCTAGACGTGAGTTCAACTTTTCATACCTGACGTGAGATCAGTTGGATGTGAGATTCTATCACTACTAGGCTACTTGTATTTTCAAACCACTCTCTTGTTCCACATGTGAAGCAGCTAAGAGATATTTCCCTCGATATTTTTGAAGTACAGAATTTATGCTTCCAGGCGATGTAAATTTGGAAAATCAAAGTTTTGTGGAAATTTGTGAACGAGCTTTGCAGGTCTGGTATGACTTTAAGAACTATTTTCTTGGCAATATTAATTGATAAAAGAATTGGAAAGAAAAGAATTTCAAAACTATGTATCAGTGTTCCATTCTCATTGAATTGTAATCTTGTGGATTAATGATGATGATAGAATTATCAGATTCTCAGACTTCCTTTTCTTCTCCGACTTCAATCCTAGTCATATTTTATTAAGATCATCTTAATATATAAGAAAAAATTTATCATGTTCCTGGAGCTGTAAACACTCTCAAAGATATGATTGATCGTTGGGTTTTCAAAAGTGTTGATTCGTATTCAATCTAAATTAATTCGAATGAATAAATTTTGAAAAAGCTATCATCATCCCACTCACTTTCCAAAACTAAGTTTTATTATCTCGATGGATTGTTTCAATTGAACTGAAATTCATAGTTACGATAAAATAATGAATTCTGTCTAGGAATAATGCATATGATGGAATAAATCTCAACAATTATCCTACTATTAGAAAAACGAATCAAATCTAAGATCTAATTGAGTCAGTTCAATCCAATTAATAGTATTCTTGTGAGGTTTTGGTCTTTTTGTAATGAGAACTTGGATTATGTAGAATGTTTGAAATTTTATGAGAGAAAAATAGACAGTACAACCCTGTTCGCTATCACTGTGCAAAGAAATATTCTTTGAACGAAAGACTTCTTCTATATTCTGTATCATGTGGATTAAGAAGAGAATGAAGAAAACCTTTAAAATTATCAACAAAATCATGTATTTGAGGATAATGAAACTTCATAACACAGTAGGAATAATTTATTATTGATTTCATCACCAATGGGTTCGATGAGACGGAATACGAGTATTTAATGGAGAAGCTTTTTCAGAATAGCCTTATCATATCACTGAGCTCGAATGATTTCTACAGTTTAATCAATTATTTTGTGAGTATCACGAGTATTCAATCATTGCAGCCGATGTTTGTAGCATGTTGCCCCGTTTTTTAAACGTCTCTCTATTTTGAATAATCCAGCAAATCAGTAATTCCCGGAACCCGGCCGTGCCAATCGTGTTCCTGGAATTCGAGGTGTCACTCGTCTCATATACTATGCTCTACTCTAGCGTATTTTCCAATGTAGATCGAAACAGTGTTTGGAAAAATACTTCGATAGAAAGATGAAAATTATGGACAAGAGAAAATACTGTATGTGATAGACAAATCAATTTTTTATTGCTTTCTGAAAGAAGAGGAATATTTCCTCAAACCTTGTCTCTTAGAAAATTGGATCGATAAAATTGGAACGTAGCCGAAACCTTGTTGTATCAAGAGGTCATGAAGCCACGTCACGTACCTAATTCTTGTTCATTTTGCAGAATTGGCGCGCCTAATTGGCAATGTGTATGACTGCGATGCGGCCGGCAACTGAATGCTGGAGCTGTTTCCTTTGTTGCCATGACGATGGATCTGCGGACGTCGATAGTTGCCAATCGATAGAAGGGAAGCTGTTGAAACGCTACGTTTAATATTATCAAAATCCCTTTTCGTGCCTTACGAAATGATGGCGTGTGTGCGCGCGTGGACAAGCAAACATACACACACAGCTTCGCACACATTTGTCCCTCAAGGGAGCCTTATCAACCCTTTATCCGTTGGGCAAACTGGCACTGGCATGCTAGTGTAAGGCTCTGCTCTGCTCTGCCTAGACCAGCCTAACCACAATATTTGACCTCTCTCGACTGCCATGCCCACAAACAGCCATGTCTTGCCATTCTGAGCTCAACACATCCTGTCACACGACACACGCCATAAAAGTCGCTCCTAATAATATCCTCCTCGTTTGCAATTCACCCCTACCGACTACAAATACTCCAACCAGAGGGGGACCCCCTCTACAGTCTGATTTTGGCATTCACTCGCCACTCGCCCGACTGGTTACGCCTCATCCGTATGCTGAACATTGTCTCACCCAACTCCACCACCAACTATAATGAATAAAACTGATATTCCTCAGACTTGGATCAGTGGGCAATTTGTTCACGAAATGAATTTTCAAAGATGTCTAACTTCAAAATCAGCATCGATTTAAGCTCTTGAATTGTGAGTATTCAAGATTAAATTTACAATGAATTATTATCTTGATGAAATAAACTATTATTATTTTATATAATTGAACAATTTATTCTTTCACTTATTATTCATCAACTGTTTGGAAAATATCTCCTCATTTTTCTACTCTGGGTTGTTGCAGGGTCACAATGTCAGGTAGAAACAATGGAATAAATTGAATGTCAAGGTGAAAAAATATGAAGAAATAAAATTCGTCTTTAGCAATAGTAGACTACTCTTGATAGCTTTGTGGAATAGTAAATTCAATTCGGCATCTACCGTGTAGTACGTAAACAATAGAAATGATAGTAATAACGATTACTATGTAGCATAAATACATTAACTTTACTTGATTATACAAGGAGAAATTTAGTGTCTAATCACTTAATAAATGGAAAGAATATGGTATTGAAAAGTTTGATTGAAGCTGTTCCACTCATGAGTCAACTACACCTGAAACTGCATTTGGCGAAGTTTAGAAGTTGGTTCTATCAGCTCCCTATGTGTTCCAGATTTCGTGCACTGTGCCTTCCCTTCACTCGTTGTAAAACGAAACAAGACTTGACAACTTTTCCATCTCGTTTTGTGTTCGATGCAAGTTTCCACAAAAACGTGTACCCTCCATATTGGTTCTGTAACAAAGGAGCTCAACTTTCCATCCGTAACTTTAAGCGCCTCTGAAAACTCTCGCAAGTTTTGTACTTTAAACCTCTTAGATAAGTTTCACTTGTATCGACTTTTCTTTTTCCTTGTTTCTTTTGTGACAATGCACACGGGAGAGTACGGTTGATTAACAGATCCGAACAGATTACTTAGCTCAGCCTGACAGCAAGATTTCTCTTCTCAGTTGAACTAGATTGTTTGGAAAATTCACTACGTAGCAAAAAAATTGGCCATCAATTACAAAAACATAACAATGAAGAATTATTTTAGAAAATCCATCTCTATATATAATCCATTAAATATTTCCCTCGAAATTTGAATTGAACAAAATTGAATCAATCAATTCCGTAAATTTTGTCAATAATGTCCTTATCTATGGGAGAATCCAATTCCATGATGTCCTTGATCCAATATAGTTATAACTCATAAATTCTCTGATCCAATTTTTTACATTTTCTCAACCAATATTCTAATTTTATTTTTCGAATTATTTCTCACCCTATCCCTTCATTTAAGGTTTTTCTCTTACTTTGTAACTCCGTAAATCCTTTCGAATAATAATTATTATCATTTGAAGTAGAGGCCTCGAAACCTCATAAATTTTCGAATGAGAGCAGCGTAAAATGAATCTCCAAACTAGCACTCCCGTGATAATAGAATTTACGAAGAATAATGAAGAAGTAACTATAAATTCTAATCATTGAATGCAATACTTCTTCCAGGACGTATCACTTTCATTTTGGGGCTAGCGTGTGGGTCAATCCTTGAGAAATGATGTGATTTGAAACAATTGATATAAGTTGGCCGGAATAGTCAAGATGCATGATCGCTGTCTGGTTTTCTGAGAAGGGAAGTGCCAACACTAGTCGTGGAAGACAAACACAGATAAAAGAGACGCAGTTATATTGGGCGTAGCAAAGCTGTCCTTTTGAAAAGAGGAGAAAACGGTCCGGCTCTTCAGTCTGTCGGCTTTGGAATGGAAGGAAGAGATTTGAGACAGAATTGGATGCAATCCTTCTTAATAAATTCAAACAATTTGGCGGTCTTGCGAGCGACGTTGAGAAATAGGCCAAAGCAACGAAATACCTTTGCTCTACTATCTTATTCGACGAGTGGGATGCAATCTTCCTATCTCATTCTTCCATTCCTTTTTTCGCTCTTCCTTTCTCCCTCCCACAAACCTAAACTTATTGGAACAACTCATTTCTAGGGCATGTTTGTCGGTTATCAAACCAACTCTAACTTATTCGCTTCTAAAAGTACTTCGATAGGGGCTTTTTACCACTTAGGTAGTAAAAATCTTTGATTGTCTGGATTTTGATAGTAGAAACTAAAGTCTTTCGAGTAGAAATATTATCTTCCCAGTATATTATTATCAATGTGATATGATGCTGCTAGTGGATGAACGTTTCGAAATGGAAAATTGTTGAATAGATGAAGAAAGGGTGAATGTGAAAAGTGTGTTTTTGGAAAGAAAATTAACAAATGCACTGGTTACTTGATAACAATATAGCTATATTATCGATTAATAAATTATCATGTCTCAGTCAATATTTTTTTAGTAGAGAGCATGCAGCATCTAAGCTGGAAGAAAAGACAAGATGTCAAACCACTGATTTTTTGAAAAATTTAGATACCTGTTTCGGTTGTAACACTTCACAAGCAATATTACCTTCACAACATGCACTAATATTGAAGCTTGTACTATCGTGAACGATTTTGGAACACTTTTAAGATTTTCAATTAATTTTTTAACGCAGTAATAAAAAACGAAATTGTATTGAAAGAGATTTAATTGTATACTAATTATTGCTCACTGATCAGAAGAAATAATCTCAATTTATTGGTTTTTGTTACAGAAATATCTCAAGTTTGTCATGGAGGTCGCCATCAATATCCTCTGTAAGAGTAGTTTCAAGTGCTGGGAAAGTGATTTGGATCGGTGAGACAGACATTCCCTCTTTCTCCCTCTTCTTACTCTTTCATTCTCCCTCTCAATCTATTACTCTTTCTTCATCTCGCTCACTCTATCACTCACTCTTTTTCCACTCGAATGAAATCTTGTAGTCTTTCTCCCTCTTTATTACTCCATCTCAATCTATCACTCCATCTTTTTCCTGCTCACTATCACTCACTCTTTCCCAATCGAGTAAAATCTTGTGGTCTGCTCGGCTTTCTTCTGCAACATGCCTGAAAGGGGTCCGTCCGGTCAGCCAGCTTGCATACTTATGCAGGACGCGTAATGCAACGCAGCTTCCTTCCGCAGACTCTTTCTCATATCCAAACTTCTCAAACGAAGGCAAAATGAAAACCGTCACTCGCTGGCCGGAACTTGACCGGCACTGAGTCAAGAAATCAACCAGTGTGAGGAGAAATCGAATGAGATCAGATTTTCATGGTTTGCTACTGGGTTTCAGCACAGACCAGGAGACTATAAGAGTAAAGTCTCCTTGACTGGAACCACAGACCAGGCGGGGTTTGTGGTTTCAGTCAAGGATATTATTCTGCGTTCAAGCCCTCTCTATATGATTATTCTTAAATCCTGTAAATTTGCTGAATGAGGTATTTCTAAAAATCTAATCATACACTTTCAATCAATACAGCAAGGGAATAAGAATAAGATGTACTATGTTTGTCCCTTACGTTTTTATTAATACAAATCACTTTTCCGATGTATACCTTGTATTTCATTTCCCACAATCCAATCCATATTAAAAACCACTTTCTTCCATGAATTCTGAGTTCATATTGTAACATAATTTCAAAAATCCATCATCATATTTTAAACTTCCATCATCTTTCTACATGATCAACAGTACCGTCTGATAACACCACAGTTTCACTCACTTGTACAGAATGTATTGGGTTCCGAAATCAATGGAGGGGTTTCACCGCCTCATATTATTCTCCAAGTTGCACTCACACTAATGAATTATCATTACTATCAGATATAGCAGAATAATAAAAGAGCAACTCAAACAGTTTTAAATAACAATGATGTATATGTCATACGATGTACTATCATAGTCTAAATGTCTTCCAAATAACACTATACACTATATAACAATAATAGTCTAAAGCCAAGTTTTTCTAAAACCTTCATTCTGCCATTTTTTCACCGGCTACAGTTTTGTCTGGCGATTATTCTAATGTGAAGTATTATTTGATTGTGGTCATCATCATCATCATCATCAGCAGCAGCAGCAAAGCAGAAGAAAAAAATTTCTTGGAGAAATGACTGTATTCTATTTTGACTTCAGTTCCTAGTAGTAAGATTCATCGATAACCAAAAATAAAACTGAATGGGAGCGATGTACTCTCAGTTATTAACATAGCTCATTGACTTCTTTGTTATTTTCTTCATGAGAACGTTTGGAAATGGTGAGTTAGCAATTCTACCTGTTTAGCTTCTGTTGTATTGACTGGAACCTAAACGCATATTCAGATCCAAAACTGATTCTTCCATCCTGTCACGCCCTCTCCTTCTCTTCTACTGGATCCGCTCTACAAATCCCTACCAGGCCAAAACCTAAATCTCAGCTGCAGCCATCAGAACAGGGGGGAAGTACCTTTTCCTGTAGAAAACTATATTTCCATTAGCCACGATTACTTACACGAAGAAGGATGGAACATGTACGGAATTTGCGATCAGGTTGATTTTGAGGGAGCTGATATCAAAAACAGACAGGGCTTATAGGGACATGGGCGGGACAAGTTTTCCTGAACGTTACGCATTTCTTACATTCCGTCAAGTACAGCAGTGTACAGAATCTTGGTTTCCCAGCTTATCCATCGTGAAGAGAATGTGGAAAAATGCTTTTTTGAATTAATCACATCATACATCTTCAATTTGTTTTAGGGTACAAGATACTTTTTCAACACATTATATTGCCATAAAATATCCAACAATTATCAAAATAAATTTTTAAAATCTTGAATGTTCTCTTCTTCCTAATTTTTTGATCATTTATAATTTCAACTTCCTCTTCTAACCATAAATTTGTTAATGAAAAACAAAGTATATCTGACCAAATGTATTCATAAATATTATTTATGTTCCATCTGATTTAAGTTTCATGTTCTGCTCTCAATGACCCAATTCAAATGTGTTTGTTCAATTATTCAATAAGGATTATCTCATTAGTTCTAGAATTGTTCGTATCAATAGAAACAGGCTGAGATAAGTTTGTCTGACCAACACCTACCAATACACCTACTATGTATTAGTAGGTGTTGGTCTGACACACTGACATCGAGCCAAGACCCTTGACTTTTTGTGCCACCAATGAGACAGGTTGGTCATTACATGGCCACTCCATTAGTTGATTTTACTTGATGTTTGACATGATTTGAATTAGCCTAGCCTATTATACCACCTGTATGAGCATTGTCAATACTGACTGTCAATCCATAGATATGAATAAATTTGAATTCAAACTGATATGAGTTGATTTGGGTTACACCTGAAAATCCCATCTGTAGCGGATTCCATGAATGCGTGGGTTTTTTTAAAATTAGTATTTGAAAGTTTTTCAGAACAATAGATGATTTTTTCAACCAACTTCAAAACTATACTGAGATAATTGGATAGATGATGGGAGAATGTAGATTTCACTGCCTGATGATGAAGTTAGTTGATGGGGAATTATTGTATGAGTATGCATAATCTCGATATATGTGATAAGAATGGAAGAGTACAATGGACAGATGATTGATCTACGAGCAATTTTGACAAGCGAGCTGCAGGTTGGCCGTGGGTAATAACCGTTTTGATGATTACTGGGCAGAAATACAGTAATTTATTGCGGCAGTTGAAGCAGTGCGGGGACCAGGACGGTAATGCAAAGCTATGGTTCACGCAAGCTGAGAAGACACTCCGTTACAATGTTAAGTGTATTTTCATGACGTGTCTTCTCAGCTTACACGAACTGTATCAGTTTGACCGCAGCTCAGCCATCTGATGTAACAACCAATATAGATTTATTCAGGAGCGATCGAAACTTAACTCTGTGCGATGTTCTCGCCATGGATACAAAGTTCCATCAACACAGCCAATTAATAGAGCCTTGATTGTGGAATCATAATTATAGGCCAGCCACAACGTAGGTCTACAAATCCGATTACAAAAATCTAGACCCTATTTATACAAATAACATTATTATTGATTGCCAGGAGAATAATGATTCCGTATGTACTTAATCTTCCCATGATAAATTGATAGCATTCTAATCACATATTCCACCTGAAATTTGAAAAAGATTTTAAAATATTTTTTTAACAGATTTTTTACATTGAAAAATTCCAGGTGAAACACATTTTTATTTACATTTTCTATCGTGAATAATTTGTCCATCATCCTTCCAGAATAAAACATCTATAATCACTTGCAAATAATTATGTAGTTTATAGGCCCACTTCTAGATCTATTTTCCTCCAAAGCTCAAATAACAAAAGATACACACTTAAAAAATCAACTGTAATATTAGGAGAACCACATAATTCATTTTGCTCAACATAGATTGGGTGGAGAGCTCCAGCCATCCAGTATAAGGCAGGCACTCTTGGCGTTTCAAAGTGTCGAATAAGTTTGCATTAGCCAAGCAAAAAGAAAAGAATTCATGAAAACTAATTACACTACAATTATTATAGAGACTGCAGGCTATACTATCTCTGAAACTACAAAAGTAAGTGTGTTAGAATAAATGTGTCATGATTCAGCTGCGATTTAATTTCCGCAGTCAAGAAGTAAGGCTGAGGCTGAGAGCAGTGAAGTATTGTGACTTTGTTTAATAGGAGGAAGTAGAGCAAGAGTTTGAACATTGTAGCCAACGACGCCTGTAAAGATTATTTCGATCTCAGGTCGTAATTCTGCAGTCAGTCGTACATTGGAACGAGACGCTCGTGGCAAACAGGTCATCTCTCGCTCTAATCCCTTGCTCTAAAACATCATCTTGCCTCTAGTCTGTCCAAGCAAAAAAGACATTCTGGCAAGATGGGGAAATGACTCCAGCTTTGTCAATATTGTTACAAGAATTACAAATTAGGCCTCAAATTGTTGATCAGAGGGTCTCCTACAATTTGAGACCAAATTTATCATTTCTGAACAAATATTCACCAAGCTGGATTCATTTTCCCTTCTTGTCAGAATGTCTTCTTTGCTTGGAGAGACTATAGCAAGTGCTCCCTGCACTGTACAAAGGGCTGACCTCGTTTCGGATAACGTTGTTACACGAAGAGCTGTTGCCTTATTTGCATTTTCAAGTGCAAATTAGTTTTATACCGTAACGTATCGCCAGATCTCGTCTCAGGCCTCATGATATTGATGGTGGAGTGCTCCAGCCATCCAGTATAAGGCAGGCACTCTTGGCGTTTCAAAGTGTCGAATAAGTTTGCATTGATTCCGGAACTAATGGAAATGCGCTCTTGAGGGAATATTTGTCAATTTACTGACAGAAGTACTCGAGTCAAAGAATGAGAGAAACATAGTCCATTACTATGTATTAGATTTTTTGAAGAGGATTTGATTCGTTTCTGCAAATGACTTGTGTATCTATTTTAAGTACTTGTATTCAAATTCATCGATGATGGAGGCATGGGATGATGGAGGATTGATATAGCATATAAAAGCAGTTGATGGTGTCTCCCCTGTCTGAATTTCCATCAACTTTGGCTTCTATTACATTTTAAATTGTAAATTAATTTTCATAATAAAACATGTATGTATGTATGTAATGTATGTATTTATATAATAAGATGTAATATCTATTCACAGATACCTGAGACCCTTTCAGCTTATTATGTTGATCTCTGTATTATATCAATGATACTCTTTTGGAATCCTCCAATATCTTTTGCCCGATCAGAAAAAAATATAAAATACTACAAAACACGAGTACAAGAAGAAACAATAATTTTGTCGACGATGATTTTCCAGGCGATTAAGAATGATGAACGATGAGGAAATCCATTCCTTAATAGGAACTGGCATAAAATAGAACGAGGATGAAATATTCGAGTTTCATTAGAGAATTGAGATTTTGCGAGTGACGGATGGAAAAGATGGATCAGAATTCAGGCAGCGAGGAGTCAGACAATCGGAGAGAAGAGAGCAGACTAATAATAATAAGTGATGTTAAAACGGAAATTGAGGTGAGGTGAGACTCCAGTGAGAAAGTGAGGAGCCATGACTTTAATATTCGCCAAGTTCACGTCAAATATATTACCTCACTCATATATCTCGACTTCAGCACCCCCCTTCACCACACCTAAGTTCTTCCTCCATGTGTTACTCATATTCATTCTTGCATTTCTGAACCAGCATTCTCATTCTCGCATATGCTGCGGAATTACTTTTGAAAGACTCCGTCTGAACTGATATGTCAGGTTTCTCGCAATGAATATTGTGCAATGGAGATGATTCATTCATATTTCTTGTCCTGGTATTTCTGTGTTTTGCAATAAATTGATAAATTTATAGCATTTGACCCTTATTCTCAACTCATGAAAGGGACCACTGATAAGAGACTCTTTTGGTTGAAAATCAAGTACATGAGAGATCTCACGGAATTGGATGTGGTTGTATTTCTCTGTTCATTTTCTCTATTAATTTAAGTGCAGTAGTATAGGCCTACCTTAAAATGTTTTTTGATCACAGTGAATGAGATCTGCATTAAGCTAGCAGATACTGAACAAAACTATATCTCATCAATTTTCATTTAAAAAGTTTCTATAGAACCCTAGATGAGAAGGTTTCTACTGTTCCAGTTTTAATTTGAATATTTTCATGCGATCTACTTGAGTAATGATCTGAATGTGATTTATCGGAGTGGATATGATTCATTACTGATCTGTCTTAATCAATAGGTCAGGGATAAAGACTTTAATGAGCTTTGATTTCATAAAGGTTTTCAATAGAAGACAATAATATTATTGTCTTTTTTATTATTAATAGCTTTAAACCTACTTGATTATGTAGTCTTCTGTCTCTGATGCGTAGTGAATTGATTCCTGATAAACATTTTCAAGCTCATGAAGATAAATGACAGAGAACTTGGAATCGATGAAAGAGGAAGCTGTAAGGTACTTATCCTTGTAATCTTGTGCCAAAAATCAATGCTTTATAGAGGAATGTGCGGCTGATCCGACTGAAAGAGTGATTTGATGGAATGAGGTGAAGTGCCAATAAATTTGGTTAGTATAATAGCCGCGTTGCAGCAGTCAGGTGGCAAGGTTATGGGTGCCAGGGTGGCGAGGGGGTAAGCCTCTGGGAGGACAGTGTCAATGCCAGCAGCTAAGAATGACAAAGTAGCCTGTTAGTATTCTGCAGACTGCTCCATCCTCGTTTATTGGTTCTCCTTATAGTTGTGTGGGTCCTTGCCCCCAACCCACGACTCTCAAAACGCCCTTTTCGAGTTCCGGTCCTTCCAATCTCGCTCCTTACTCCTTTTTCCTCCACCCTCTACATCAGATCTCCTATACCCCTCGCCAACAAACCCTTTCCACCAGAAGTGGAAATAGTAGCAGGTCGATTGCATTTTCCGACCTACATCTTAACATGGACATTCATCCAACTCTAAGATTATTTTCCATCCCGCACTAGCCTAGTTTATTTTAGTTTTTAATGTCTCCCCTAAGGTCCAAAAATCGGAAAATGGAAATTCGTAACTCGATATCTGTTACTTCCACTTGATTATGAAAGCCAGATAGATGAATAACAAACGCCCAGAAATAGAGAATTATTATAAAAGAGTGGTGAGAATCTCTAGTATGAATTCATTTGTTCTACAATATTGAGCTTAATTTTCGAACGAAAAGGCATTATCGAGAGTAGACAATTGTGATTTGAGAGTATTTGTACACAAATTGACTATTTTATAATAATTTGGAATTTAGTAATAAAATATTGCTACTCAACGAGCAAAAATTGTTTCATCTCCTCGAATCTGGGGGCTATAAAAATGTGTGATAACCTACCCTTATTGCTGATTTGGGTTTTTTCATAATTTGGAACTTCAGATAAGATTTTCAGGTGATCAAATATTGAAATCGTATTATGTTCTACCATAAATACATTGCATTTTTACAGAAAAAAACAAGATTGTTAATTTTCACGAAACAAGGCATCAATTTGTTATCTGCAATTCATTTATTTGACAGAAACTCCATGTTCCTACAACTTATAAATCAGCCGTACATAATTACTGAAACATTCGCTGTTATAAATTGATTCAGGAGCTGAGCAAGATTGCAAGGTGGAATAATTGGTGGTTTGTCTTGAAGGAGAGTTCCTGTAAACAGCCCGAGGTGTTCGGGCTCAGGTAGTTGAAGGTGGCAATGGAAATTTCGCCCGGTTTCCGGCACTCGGCCACCGCCGCTGGGTGAGAGAGAGAGTGTGAGAGTGATGGATAAATAGATGGATGGAGAGAGAGATATGTATCCACACTGCTGCCATCTACCGGCTACTGCTTTCCACACTTTCCGTATTTATTTGGCGTATGAATAATGCACCAGTCCGATTCTGACGGACAGACCCCGGGGGTATGATGCTGGGGGGAGTGAGGTGGCAGGGGGAGGGGTGGATTAAATAATCAATAATTCATGCAGATGTATACAGGAAATTAGTGGGGATTAGGAGGAGTTATTTGGTGAGGGACGAGACCGACGAGCGGTCGGAGTGGACGGGTTGTTGACGGGTAGAGGAGAGAGAGATAGTTGGATAAGGAAAGAGAGAGGATGAGAGAGAGTGGTGGAAAGAGAGAGAGAAAGAGTGGGAAAGTAAGAGAAAGTGGGAGAGAAAGTAAGAGAAAGAGAGTAAGGGAGTGAGAGAGAGAGAGAATGTGTGAGTGAGTGGTGAAGAAAGGGAAAGTAAGTAAAGGGGAAGAGAGTAAGAAAGAGTGATAGAATAAGAGAGAGTGAGAGAGAAAGTGAGAAAGAGAGAGAGAGAGAGAGAGAGAGTGAGAGAGTGATGGCGAGAGGAGGAGGGTAGAAAAAGAAAGAAATTGGAAGGAAAAGACAGTAAGAGAAAGTGATAGAGTGACTGAGTGTTTGAGAGAGAGATATGGGGAATAAGAGAGATTGAGAGAGTGTGTGTGGGAGAGAGAAAGTGAAAACAAGTGATATAATGTGAGAATAGATTAGATTACATTATGTTTCTATATTGATGCAGATAACAACAATATTTTTCTCCTTAGTTTCTTGATTTTAATAAAAGTAAATATTCTATGAAATCGATATCACCTGTTGAAAAATTAAGAAAAATATTGTATACAATAACACCAAAATCAGATAAATATTAGGCCTATCTAAACAATATTCAATAGAATTTATTGATTGAATATTGATGTAGTGGAATTTCTCCATAATAAAAGAACTAAGATGCTGTCTCAAATACACTTAATTTATATTTATATACTATATTTATATACAATCATTAATTTTAAAATAATACAATCAAAAATTAGAAATCAAACAGAAACATGGAAACATATTTTATTGACAATCTTTTACTAATGTTATTACATTACATTTGAAATGAAAGGTAAAAATGGGTCATTGAAATAAGAGTAAGGAGAGATGGAATGATGGTGGAGTGAGGGAGAGAAATGAGAGGGGGAGGTGAGACCTTGTACCCTTGTACAAGAGAGTGAAATTTCAAGCAGAAATAATTCTAGTACGCTGTCCCAAGCGAAAACCACGACGAAACGTGTATCCTTTATGTCAGCACTTGTACTATTGTCAGAACAAAGCCTAGTGTGTAATGGTGTACTGGAATGCTACAATGCGTCGCTTTGATTCACGCTGCTTTGTGGTTACAGAGCCGTGCAGCTGTAGCCAACACACGATCCGAGATATTCCCGACGAGACCACAAATCAATAATAATTATTCTATTCAGACTTCCGAAATATTCTTTGATATACGTTTCAGCATCAGTGTTGTGCTTATGTTACTGTGGAGCTAATTCTATGGATTAAAAATTTGTGTTCGGTATAACCTATTTTTGTCTTCTAGTTTGATTAAGTTTCATATCGATTCACATATTGATTGAATTGGAATTTAAAGCTGAGGCTTAATAATGCATACATATACAAAAAAATAATACAAAGGCATGCATAAGCAGCCGAAATATTCCAGGCTTAAAATGTAAGTCTAGTTTCTAAATGCTTTTTGCTAATTCCATAAGTGCTATCTGTAATATATATTATTGAATATACAAATATAGGTGTATTTTGTCTTTGGAATGATATCATTAATTGGGTTAATAGCCAAGAATATATTAATAAAATAGTGCGAATGTTTTGTATTCGAGTATTCTTGTTTTAAAGATGAAGTCTCTGAAAAACATTTCAAGAGTTTTATTTCACAATTTATTACAGAATAGCATGAAAGTCGAAGGTTTGTTTGTAACGTTCGTTGAAAGTATCACAGAGCCTGATACAGGAAATTCTATAGATGCGCATGATTCCATTAATATAAATAATGATGGTTATAAATCCATCATTCATTTTATATCATTCACATATCTTCTGCAAACATTGGAATAATGATGATCAATTCTTTCTTTCATCTCTCAATCCAAAATGACTATTTAAATTCATGCACTCATGTGAAATCACATTGTTGAAATAATTGATTGTATCCACTTTAAAATCGTAAAACTCTTGATAAAAATACTATACTTTGAACTTGATTACCCAATCATTTACCGAAAAACAAAAATATAAATCAAATTGAAGGGATAGACTGGCACTAAAGAGAGAGCATTGATTGGTGAGCTGTTACAGAATTGTGTTAATAGGTCATCGAATATCGATTTTGGACACTCTTCATCCTGGAAAAGCTCCAATCCCATTATCACGATAAGGTTCATACGTTCCCAATCTGCAACAAAAAAAATTAGCATCGAATCATCATCAATCAGAGATAGAAGTGGATGATTATATGAGCATCCATCATCCATCATCAGAAACAAAGAACTGTTACCGGTGTTAATCCAGTGTAAAATATTATGCTTCGATGCAACCCTATCCGTTCGCAAAGTGGGGAGAGATGACGTTCATCATACTTGGCAGATTAGGTCATGAGGGATGTTTGGATGGTTACCGGGGAGGGGACAGGGGATGTGGAAGTGATGAAGTGATAGCCCAAGTAAGAGTGAAGGTGGCGAAGTATTGTGGCATTGATTGATGCATCTTCAAGTGAAGAGGGAATATAAGGAGAGCCAGAACGGTGGCCCCTGTCCGTCCCCTCCTCTGATGGCGTGATGCAACTTTTTAATGAAACAGTCCACCGACCACGAGTTCTCCCTCATTCTCCCACATCCTACCTCTCTCCAATCTTCAACTTTCTCTACAATGTCTCACACCAGAGGAGAAACAGAATGAGAATATTTGACAATAACCAGTAATGATATTGAATTTCGAATAAATAATAATTGTATTACATACTCTCCACTATATCTCCAACTTGATAATATTGTCTATAAAGAGCTATCGAATCATCTATTACTATGACATTTGAACTTATATGAGAACAAAAAAATATATATAAAAAAATGTGAATAATACAACATAGTGCAGGTTAATTGATTCTCAACACATTATCGTACTCTTATCGTACAGTTTAACAAGGAGGTTCATGCAGTTTAATGACTGTGTCACACCTGCTTATTTGAATTTGCTGTTTGGTTAACAGCTAATGAAGTAGCCACTTATAATACAGGCTTGTCACACACAATATAATTGGCAAATGAACTACGAGATGAGACTAGAACTACTGAAAAAGACGGAAAAAATAGAATGAACTACAAGATTTTAACAAAATAACATAAGCAACTACATTGATTTCAGCAACAAAAATACCAGGTCGCTTTGTTTAGCTACAAGAGGAAGACCTGCTACTTTGGATTTTGATGATAGCTGTGACAGAGTAAGCAATGGCACCTGTTATGACACGAGTGTACATTTATTACGTGGATGGCGAGGGGTGCTGCATCAGACAATTGGGCTGCAGAATTCGTCGCTGTGGGAAAAATGCGTGGCGCACTGTGGGTCAAGAACGATGAAGGGTGGGAGACACTTTGTTCGACAAATGAATGGTGCCAGCGGCTAAGTGTCCGTCCACTCGGCCCACTGGCGCTTTTAGTGGCGGTGGTGAGTGGACGAATGGAAGTACACATGTGTCTTGACACACCTTGCCACCGACTACTAACAAATTGTCTGACGAATCCAATGTTGGCCGGTGTGTACTCATACAAAACGCTCTCCACTGTCCAGGTGTCCTTGTGCCCATATCTCAACACTTAATTCTCTCCTCTCCTCAACACTTTTCACTTACAGCATTACACTTGTTTTCCATTGTAGCAACGAAGGTAATTTGTTCCCCAGTAAATTTATGCAGAGCCATAAAATAAATATTGTTATTATGGCAAACGTTCCCAGCCGTTACAATTTAAAGCTGATCGAATAAAATAACACAATCACTTTTTTCAACTTCTGGACAAAATTTCTATCTAGAGGATTCAATATTAAGTGCTACTAACAAGAGGAAATCCAAGGACTATTCTCAAACTACAAAGAGTTTGGACGAAGGTGATAATTTTAGAATAAATAATTTGATTTCTTGTTACATTATTTAAAAATTCCTCATTGATGTAGGTCCAATGTTCCTACTTCACCTCAAGTAAGGAATTTCCTTTGGATTCTATTTCCCTGTTTGGAAAACCTTACACAAATCCAGAACTTACAGGAAAGCTAACATTTACAATGCTTTTGCTTCTATAAAAGCAGTAAGAATTGAAGATTGGGGAATTTTTTAATATTTCTTATTACTTAGGACTTTCAACTTTTATTAAATCAGTAACTCAGACTATTCGACTTGAATCTGTAGGCTCCTCTGGTAAGAGATGAGGTAGTGGTGATGATGGGCCTTGAACAGTATCGAAACTTGATGTCTTCATAGTCGCAAGTTATTTGCTTTCGTCAAGCTAACGCCTGATTAATGATGAAAAATAAAACTTCTTAATCAGTTTAACTGATGTGGTAGTGCGGTCTTCCAGCGTAGACGAATAAATTTTTCAGTGGATAATTATTCTCATTATATTCAAATACATCGAAATCAAAGGTCGTTGAGCTGGATGCTAAGTTTAATGCACCAAACTCGACTATTTTAACATATTCCTCATAATTCTTAGATCAATGTTATCTAGTTTTTATCAAATGGAAGCTCTTGGAACAGAATAAATATAGTTCGCAACTTGGTTGGTATCACAAAAAAGAGCTTTATTCAAGATGGCGGTTGTTCTACTGGATGTATATAGATAAAGGGTAATTTTCAGCAACTGGGGTTATACATTCACCTACTTACTATGCATTTTACAAAACAACCGTTATCTTGGAAAACGCTTTTGCCCGTCTGTTTGAATAATCTCTCTATTTCATTCTATAAATTTCCTCTAGATTTATTGATTTATTTAAATTTATTGAAACTATCATTGCTATGAAGCAATGGAGCAAAAGCTCTAGTGCCTGAATAATATCATTGCAATTAAGTTGTGTGTGAGAGGTCGATCCATAATTTCTATCCATGAAAATCATTGTCTTTGAGTATAAATGAGAGAAAATGATTTAATAATTCCTTTCCTGTGTTGAGAATAAGCATAACGTGAAGGAACGCTTCGAACTTGGGTGAGGCGGAGATCACGCAAACTTTTGGCTCATGATCCCCTCATCATCCCCCCCCCTCCAGGCACTCCCTCTCACAGCAGTGAATGTTATCAAAATACCTGCGTCGCTCCGACCTCTGCAACTCAGAAGCCCCAAATGCAAATTCCCGCTATCTTCATCAGAGCCCCAGTAATAACTCAAATCTAGCGGCTGACTGGACAATCCAAGCCAGACCACTGCCTCTTATATCGGTCCCGGTTTACAAACCCCACAATTAATAACTTCAGCGGCTACAAAGTAAGCCTAGGTCTACCTTCCCCTCTTCCTCCCCAACAGTGCCGCCTTATCGACAATGCTCTCCACAAATAAAGGCCTACATGTGTCTGTGATTATTATTATTATGAATCAGGATAATCAGTTTATGAAATTTCTACAACAATGTATGAAATAAATGAACTTACATGACAGTTTCATGTACTGTATGTGGATAAAAATCTAGTTTTATTTTTACATTCTCATAGATTTCGATGATGAAAGCGTTTTATTGTTTCGGTGATCGCAAATTGAAAATCCGAGAGAGAGATTGACCAGAGAGTTATTATGGTCTTATTCTTGGATAAATCATTTTTAAATCCCTGTGAATATCATAATACAGTATAACCTACTATTCTCGATCCTGCGTTACGCTAGAGTATCTCAGTTACAATCGTCAATGGCTACTGGTTGGGATTTTTCGTTTCCCAATAGAAATCAGTCCAGAAAGAGACTGTACTCATTTGAAAAGTTATAATTTTAAATAATATATCATGTGAAAAATAAAACTTGAATAAGGTGCTGCTAATGACATTCCATTCCCAATAATTGATCATCCATCGTTCTTCGAAAGTTTTCTATAATTCTCAATATTTTTATTTACACCGCACAAAGCGATTGGAATTTATCTACGATTACAAAATTTCATGAAAAGTATAAACTTTCTCTGTAATCTGCATTCTGCAATCTTTAATCGCCTTCTCCATTTTTTCCTATCAAAAGATCCATTTATCATGACCGTTCCAGCTATACCTCGTCTATATTTCGATTTCTTTCTTTATCTCTCATTCATTTTTCATTTTTTGCAGCTGTCATTTGTTTTCTTTTTGAAACAACGGTGTCTCGCTGTTATAATAACAGAGTTTCCTCACGCTGCAAGCTAACGCGAGCCTCGCAAGCGCTTGCAGGCGAAAAAATCGTTTTCTTCTCACTCCTCTCGTTACAGCCTGAAACACCCTCAATGTTTCTACATCATTCACTTCTTGTGCTCCTCCAATCTCCTCCGAGGCACATACTATTACCGTTCGAGCCAGGAATGGGAAGAATTTTATAAAGAGAGCAGCGTGTTCGCAATTCACAAGGTGATCTGGTATTATGAAAAGTTTCATCCTCTCGTTTCTCGCTCATATTCCTCCACCATCCTTCCTGCCTCGATGAATTCTCTTATTCTACAAAGCTGCTTCGCTTGTATCGTTGTCGTGCAAAATTTCGACACCAATCTGAAAAGATTGTGTATATTCATAAACGAAAGATATGCATGGTAGCGTTTTCCTCAAGATTAAGCTGCTCTAATTCAAGATTACGCATCGACCCACGCAATAATTTAGGCTACTACGAGATATGAGGTGGTTGCTGAAGTAAAAAAAAGTAACTTACTTGGATCGAAAACAGAAAGAAAGACAGCTTTGTAACGGAAATAACATGATTCATTTATCTTGTTTTTCAACCAAAAACGTTTATAAATTTTCCATTAGTTGATAAAGTTAATTTTCGAATTACTCGAAAAACAACTTTATCATTGTTCTTGCAATTACAAGCTTATTCTTTTAGTAGTTTTCTCTCTATATTTTTCCTCCTTTCTCATTACTTTGAATGTTGCTCGGTCGCTCTCTTTCTTGAACCAAATTCTGCTTGATCGACAGTTGCTTAAGAGTGGGGATAGCCTTGTACCTTTCGCTCCTCTATTAATTTCAACTTACTTCGAATCTAGCTCACAACCAGTTCAGATAGACGTTTTCTTTCTTCTAGAAGATTTGTTGAAAGTTCTTTTAAGTACAGGATGTAGTCACATTAATTAAATTATCATTCTTTTACATAGTAGCTTCATCCTGACTTTTTTTTATTTTAATTTTTTTTTATTGATATGTAAATTTACTAAGTTATTGGATTCTTCTCTCAAATTTTACCAATCTCCAAATCCGCTGTATCAGGTAAAGACATATTCCTTGTTACTAACTTGGTTTACTGAATTTCATTTCAATTGATCTTTGGATGAATAATTTACTAAAACTGTAAAATTAAATTCCAATATGTTCTTCTTTTGGATATTCTAAAGTTTTGAAATAATCTTCCCTTTTCATTATAAACTCTTGGTACATTTTCTCTTAAATTTGTTAAATTTTCTAAAGATGCTTTATTATCCTTTTTATTTAAAAAATTATAAGAAGCTTCTCTTCATTAAAAAATTGAATTTTCGATACCTCAACTTGTTTGTAACATTTATTCACTTAAATGCTGTTTTACAAATCAATACTGTATCTTTACAATGAGTATTTTGTATTTATTTCTATTTAGCGGTCGATGTATCAACCTGGATGTATCCACCTCGCTGAAATTAACCAGGAAACCACTACTGTAGCATGGACTTCGCAGATGGATCGAGGGTATCTCGTTAAAAGCCCCAAGGAAACCCGGACTTCTACACAACAGGATTACAAAGAGAAACCTCAGAAGGATCAGATTCGAATTTTCATCGAAACCAATATTTTATCAATCAGTGAAGTGCAATTAAAAAGGCAATAGTGATACATAGTGTGAAAGTTTATGGGGCCCCTTCACCACACCAGGTATTTATGTATACTAACATATTCAAGTAACCGATTGTAACCCGTATTTCTAAAAATAATGTAATTTGTATTTCCGGTATCCAATTGTTATTATCTTTTGATTTTATTTATTCTGGTTTTTAGTAATAAACCAAGGTATGTCGCTACTATAACTTTTCGTTATTAATTTATAATCACCTCTGTCACAATTCTAAAGATGAGATCCATTTCTTTCGTGGTGGTTTGATTTTGAATTCTCTTACATTCACGATCCCCTTGTATTATGTCGGGTGTGTAATTTTGATGATTTCAGAATTTATTATAACCTATAAATATTTTAAGTTTTGATATCTTCTTATTGCCCATCTGAAATAATATAAGGTCAGGTATAAATCTATACAAGGATCAAATAATTCAATTTAAAGTTTCTTCTCACCACCCGAACGTTACAGCTTCAAGGATCCAGAAGGCTGAAAAAGTGCAATGAGGCAGAATTGAGTCAACTACAGTCTTTCCTGATGAAAAAGAGTACTTATGATAAAAGAGTAGTTGTGATAACTCTCAGAATGCCATTCACAATGAAATTAGAGCTTGAAACTTCCACTCGATACAATGAGAGAGAGAGAGAGTAAAAATAATCATTTCATTGGAAGAAGATTCTGCCATTTATGCAAAATATTATTGATAATTTATGTAATAAAATTTGTGAAGAGATTCCATTAGGCTATCAGTATTTTTTTTATTTATTAGAGACTTAAAATCTAGAGTTAGATAGATAAATATTATTAGAGGCTAATTTTATCACTTTCAGGATAAATAAAAATTCACTTTCAGGATAAATGAGATTCACGTCTTTCTAGGAATTATAATTTCTAATGGCTATCATATGGAATGGATATCTTATTATTTTCTATGGTGATGGTATGAGAAATTTAATAAAAACCGCTGCAACTTTCCAATTTTGAACTCCTATTGTATTTGAAAAGATACAATACTTATAATTCGAATAAAACATGGACAATTGAGTCCAAAATCACCTATTTCCAAATTTTAATATAAAATAATGTTATTTCCACAAAATCCTCATTCGGTATTCAATATTTTCACTCTCCAATAATGAAAATTATGATGAATCAATTAATGAGTTGTTTTTATGATAGATCTGGGAACGCGACAACTCAAGACTCCGCCAACCCAAGACTCCGGCAATCTCAGCCACCGACAACCTAAGACACTTCCAAACCTGGACACTTCTGAATGAGTCACCAGTAGGTAGGAACGCCACCCGAAACCTAAGACCGTTTAAGCCCCTCCCACCCGAACCTGACAAACTAAGACTCTTCTACTTCTTGAACAGATTGTACTCTTCCATTCCAGTACGGTAGTTCAACTGGGAGACAATGGTCTTTGTATTCGACTCTCACACAATTTGTAATCTATAGGCTACACATTCTATTGAAATAACATTCCTTTATAAACAATATTTTCTTTTTCTTCTTCTTCTTCTTCTTCTTCTTCATTTGCTTTCATCCCATTCATATGGGGTCGGAATTCCTCATTAATAAACTATATTCGTATATAAACTATAAGTCGGTAAGAACGAATTCAGAACTGAAGTAAAATTTTATGAATTAGTTTATTTTTATGAATTAGCCAGTAGTAGACCTCACGTATTTTGTATTTTTTCACAAGTATGTTGGTGCTAAAACAATTTTTTAATGGATCGAAATATTTTTAAATGTGCTTTTATTGAAGACTGCTCTGGGTTTCCTCTGATCAGATTATTGTTGATTGTTAAATAGTAATAAACATTAACTAAAGCCGCATTTACACCAGAATGTTAATAATATTGGTTATAACTTTCAAGAATAACGTATTACTGTATAGACTTATATATTATATAACTTATTATACAAAAGTTATCAACATTCTGGTGTAAACGCGGCTCTAGAGTATAGCTTTATCAAAGATTTTTTTAAGATTTGCCTGACGGTACCTTTTAGAGTAGGTAACATTCGTTCAAATAGAAGCCAAATAACACAAATTTGAAATAACTATTGTGAAAGAATTAAAAACTATCAAGATAAGGACAATAATCAATTTAAATCTGATATTGTAAATGAAAACAACTGTCAAATAATCAAAATATCTCATGTAGGCCTGCAGGAGTACAAATTTAGAATGATAATCGAATTTTATGCATTGGGATTCTTGGAATGAAATACTGAAGCTCTGGAGAGGACCTTAATTCGTAAACAGATACGACCTGTATCTGTCAATGGAAATACTGTCTCACAATGGAAGTACGGTACTTATATTAACATTAACAGATCACTACTATCTCACATAGAAGGCAACATACTTAATAACACAAATATTAAATAATAGGACAAAGGACTTCTGCAACTGCAAGTCTGCAAATATTGACCAATTTACTAAATAGCAGGCGAGATCCATTCAATGAAACTGATCAAAAAACTGTGCCCGGACTGGGATCGAACCCGGTACCCCTCGGTTGCCGGCCGAGTGATTAACTTAACTTAACTTGACTTAACTTAACCACTTGCCCACCCGGCAGCTCTCTGAACAGCTTCATTCAATTATGATGTTAGCCTTACTGGCCAGGTATCAAAGATCGAAGAATTATTAGATATTGTAGCTCAACAACTGCTGAAGAATAATAATAATAATAATAATAATTAATATTATTCATACTAGCATATTAATCTGAAATAAAGAACCGTACACCTCAGGGAGGCATTGACCAATCAGGAGTCTTCATAAACTGGGAATTCCAAAATTCCATTTCTCATAAGAGGACCCACCTGACAACTGTCATTTGCGACAACTACATAGTAGGTACCTCTTATCCGACATCCAAAAATAGATTGTTAATGATAGGTGGAGAATCCTTTTCTATTATTCTTAACTCAACATATTATGTGAAATTTTTTAATACAATCAGTGCTGCAAGGGAACTTTGATACCTGTTGTGCTTAAAAGCGTAGAAAAATAGATAGTTGATAGATAATTCAACCATCCCCTCCCATTGATCTCAACTAAATGTGGTGGCCTATTTGCTCATATATTTAATCCTCCAGATGCCTTATCCCTCCAAAAGGCTATTATGGCATGTTGTGATTTACATCACAGTATTGATAACTTGTGATTCTTATCAATGAATTGATAAATTCATTGTTAATGGAAACTTTATTTTCTGAGAGGCTTCAATTCAGCACTGTTATCAACAATACTTACTCAGATATCAGTAATTATACAAACGATAGAACAATTAAATACCTTCTATTCAATTACATGTCTACTGCAATTATGATGAATTTCTTTTCTACAATAGGCCTGCTGTTACCACTCAAGTTCCTTGCTAAAATCCATATTTTTGTGACACGCTGTGGAATCACAATTTGATCTGCCAATAAGTGATTGCAACATGAAGGCATTAATAAAAGAAACCCTACAATTTAGTACGTTTTTAATCAAAATTAGAAATATTTAGAGTAGACAATATAATGTTAATATCATACTGAAGCTGACCACACTCGTAGTTTAACGCCAAAATCAGTAGAGGTTTTCTGTCAGTCATGTTTAATTTTGAGGATATGAATAGAATCTATGGCTAGAAATTCGTTAAGGACAAAATAATGATACATTTTTTTTTTCACTTTTAGATTTTGAATTATAAGGCTACAGCATGAAATTCTGAATATTATTCAGTTCCTATTGAAGGAAAACTTCGATTCTCTATTCAACTTATATGCCAATTAATTAGGGCTGCTTAAGAACAAAACTTGAGTGAGATTTCTTGATCAGAGAAGAGATATGGGAGTTTCGAAAATAAGAGAGGAGAGACATTTTGTGAATCTCAGGTTTGAATTTCGCGCCACCAAACGCGAAATTAATTCCAGTTTTTAAGCTGCCTCTCTCATTGAAATAGGCTAAAGATTCCTTATTAGATATGATTCATTCAGAGTCCATCGTGTTTATTGTGGGCCTGCTTCAACCAGTACAATATTGTTGGTGATTAATTTCAATAATAGGCTATAACTAGTGATGTTCAGTATTGTGATGTACACTGCTTTGAACCCCACGTCGCGACTGACTAATTTCTTTTACCCTTTATGTAGATGACTATGAATTTAAGACTTCCAAACTACTTTATCCTTTGAAGATGATACTGCAGCTATTTTTCAAATATTGCTTCAAAGAACTCTCTCACTTTTCAGATTACTTGCCTGTTCTTTATCTTCCCCCACTTCTTCACTATTATTTCCATTTCTTTTATTTCACCTGCCTATTACGTGGAGAACCATAGTTAACAGGTCCAGCCATTTAAATTATTGAATATGCTATATTATTTGTATTTTAAAATAAGGAGATATTCGAGGATAGCCAATTGAGTCAAACCCATAACACTGAATTTAGAGGTTTAGTTTGTCCGGTACATAGACTACTTGACTATGTCTACTTAGTCTATTAATACTATGACAATAAGTCTAGTCGAGAGGATTTCTTGATGGAGTTGTGCCCTTACAAGAAGACGGACTTCCTTGAGAGATAATGTTGCGCGAATCTCAAATTATTAGTAAAAACATTGACGTGTCATATGCTGCATAAGCATATGTTGTTCACTAGTTGCAACTTATATGTAACGAATAAATATAAATGGAAAATAAAATTAAAATCACAATAATAATGAAAAGAATCCAACAGATAGGAAATTTCAGACAGGTTAAAATATTGATTTTCGGAATTGAACACATCCAATCATCTTCAACAATAGTCAAGATTTCAGGAAGTAAATAGGACTTTGTTATTAGTAATAAAGCCTGTATGTTGATATGAATTTTACTGTATTAGAATAAGGATGAGTTGGACTACACTGTTATAGTTGGTTTTACAGAATGAGCTTGTCAGAAATAAGAGGAATATCAAATGAATTTATGAGCATTTCCTTTTTCTTTCTTCTTCTTTTGAAGGTTGAAATAAAAAAACGTACCTGTACATGGACGTGAAGTTCTATGTACATTCTTTACAAGTTATTTTTAAGCCTCTTGATAATGCCTGAACTGTTATTGAGTATTGCATCACTGAGTATTTATCGCTTTCACTTTTTCTAGGAACAAGCAATTATGACTTGATAAACAATGGTCCAACTTATACAAAACTAGCCGGTAGGCTCGCTTCGCTTGCCTTCTCTGTCTAGCCAGGAGGCTCCGCCCCCTGGACCCCCGACAGTATCAGCAGTGTCAGTAAGACAAACAGGTTCGCTTCGCTCGCCTGCAAATCCTCTGTCAGTGTAATCTGAGACAAACGCTCACCTGCAAATTCTTTCGGTTAATCGTTTTGAATTAGTTGTTCTATTACCTCAGCTTAACCTGGGTGTAAGCTTTGAACGTGCTGTATTTAGTTCAGTAGTTTCTGTAAAATAAGCAAATTTGCATATTCCAAACATTGGAAAACCTTATTACAGGTATAGCCTCGGAAGAGTTTTGAAATTTGGACCTGTTTACCAGATTTCAACATTTTCTGCCAATTAGTTCTATGGAAAAAGTGCACTTCTGCACTAAAGGCTCAAGCAATAATTAAAAAGGATGAATTATGAGAGTTGCTATGGAGAAACGGATCATTCAAATACAAGGTCGAAATGCAACGATATCAATATTAGTTGAAGATGTAACAAGCATATTTATAATCATGTTTCTTCTGAATTTATCGTACAGGATATTCGATTAAAACTAATCATCTTTATGAGTGAATCTATTTGTATTTTAAGGAGATGGATCAAAATGACAAATAATTAGAAAGATGAAAGAGGAGAAATATATAAATTATTTAGGAATAGCGGATGAAAGTACAGTAGAACGCCGATTATCCGAACTATAATTGGAACCAGGATCAATTCGGATAATCAGGAATTCCGAATTCGTATAATTGGACGTTGAATTGTATTAAAGAAAAACAATGTGTTTAACTCGGAATAAATTATAACATTTGAAACGTACAGTGCCGATTCGGATAATTGGGAATTCGGTTAATCAGCTTTCTACAGTACTGAATACAAAACTTTCAAGAATTCAGCAAGAGTAGGGTGTTCTAAAATAGGAAGAAGAAAAAAGAAGAAGAAGAGGAAAAAGGAGTAGAAGAGGAAAAAAGAAGAAGATGATGATGATGATGATGAAGAAGAAGAAGAAGAAGAAGAAGAGAAGGAAAAAGCAATGGGAAGAGCTGAGGAGGAAAAAATAATAAAGTGTATTAAGTGTAGAGTGTAGAGAATCATTGATGGTGGGTGAGGAAGAGTGAGCAGAGTGGAGGAAGAGAATGAATAGAGAAAGAATGAATGAATAAGTAGTATTGAAAATGAAAACGTCGGTGGAAGAGAGAAAAAGAATGTAGGTGGTAGGTCTCAAAGGATATTCTACAACTTTATGAAATATAAGACAGATAAAAATATTGTTCAATACGAACAATAGTTCATTCATGCCGGACACATGCTACCATAATAGAATATTTCCTATCAGGTAGAAGGTACAGTCTGCACCAAAATTCCAACTGGTTGTATTTGCAAAAGTGCGACAGCGACGAGCTAAGACGGTTTGCTGAGTAAAGCCGCGTATCGACAGTCCGAGGCATGTGCTACGAATGCCTCGCTGTACAGTCTGTTGACACAAAAAAAGATTACTACTACTAGTCTACTATCTACCGCGTATCGACAGTCCGAGGCATGTGCCACACATGCCTCGGACTGTCGATACCGGGTTTGCTAGCAGCGAGGCAAACGCTGCACACAATTCGCAGCGAGCAGTGCCTGTTGCCTCGCAACGCACAACGAACAATTCTACAAACTAACCTCAAAATTGTACCCCATTCCTATGTATTTTTGTGATTGAGAAATCTATTTGGGTGAAGAAGGTTCTAATAGGCAACAATAAACATTGCCTTGAATTTTTATCTACTAATTGAGCACAAACTAACCTCCAAAGTCCAAATTATCAATTGTCAGAGCTTAGTTGCTTTGTCTCCCGCTTGATGGCGCTAGTCAATTTGTTCGCATGCTCGCATTTTTGGTTAGGTCGGTATTACACGATAATAGTTCTATGATCATACCATTCTATGAATATGATTTGGTATTTTCATCTCTTTACGAACTATTATCGTGTAATAACGGCCTTACAAAAATTGCAGATCACACATATGCCTCAGCCATGAGTTCATACTTTTTTTGCGTCAACAGACTGTACCGCGAGGCAATCGTGGCACATGCCTCGGACTGTCGATACGCGGCTTAACGGTCTTGGCTTCAGCACGAGTAGACGAACTAAGACTGATTCGTTTCTATACAGAACCGACGAGGTCAGACAGCGTCAAACCAAACCTGAAAATCAGGCTTGGTTTGACGGTGTCTGACCTCGTCGGTGTCTCACTTAGGTAGCGCCCCATAGATCTAGCCGGCAGGCTCGCTTCGCTCGCCTTCTCCGCCTAGCCAGGGGGCTCCGCCCCCTGGACCCCCGACAGTATCAGCAGTGTCAGTGAGTCAAACAGGCTCGCTTCGCTTGCCTGCATGACCTCTGTCAGTGTAAGCTGAGACGAACAGGCTCGCTTCGCTCGCCTGCAAATTCCGTTCAGAAGGGATTCAAAACTTATTGAACACAGCATTTCTAGAACTGATCTGAACCTGTTCACCAAATTTCGACATTTTCTACCAATTTATTCTCGAAAAATCTAAGAAAAACTCTAACTCTACTAAACCAATTTGTTCTCGGAAAATCTAAGAAAAATTCCGAAAAATAGTAAAACGCTGATATTGAGCGTAACCTTGAGAACTATATCGGACATAGTTTGAAACTTGATTTAATATCTTCCAAATTAGTTTATCTATAATCTCGCTGAACCATTGAATTCACAGTAAGGATTGGTCGTATGAAGGCGGAAGATATGCAACCCGCAAAACATCTATAACTTTGAAAAACCTGATTACTGGCGTAATCTTGAACGGAATTATCTTAATTAAAACTAAAAAACATCTTAACACAACATTTCTAGACATTATCTGAACCTACCTACCAAATATCAACATTTTCTACCGATTGGTTCTCGAAAAAAATGAGAAAACGCCGAAAAACTGTAGAAAAACTGAAATATTTGGCGTATCCTTGAAAAGTTCCTAAAATCCGTTCTTAGCGCGCGTCTAAATGTCCAACTGAACATGCCTGCCAAATTTGAACGCATTCGGTTTAGTGGATTTTTAGTTCTGGTGATGAATGAGTCAGTCAGTGCCATTTCGCTTTTATAGATATAGATTCATTAGGTTGGTAAAGAAGTCAAAATTACCTCACAGGTATATAAAATGGCATGGGAGTACATCGGATTGATAACGTTTATCGAAAGACTTGTGGAAACGTAGATTGAATGTGGGGTGTTCTGACTGCAAGAGAAAACAATTTATAGTGAATAATTGAGCTTTCGACGGTGGAAGAAGTACTAAGCCTTTTAAAATGTCCGTTGAGGGGACATCTTATCAGATTGACGACAATGTAATCGTATGACCTCATGGAACGCGATCCGTTCTCAACGTAAATTACGGCCTTGAAAAGACCAGTGGCACCCATTCTCACCGTATGTTGAACCCTGAACACCACCTGAGAAACTTCTAGCCTAGATTATTATCGTGTCACATCAAGACCCACGTTTCGTTGAACCTGGAAGGTTTTGTTGAAGTAGGAAAGCAATATTCTTCCGGTTTCCCATTTTTCCAGACTTCATGGAAAACGTGGAAGTGTATACCGATAATGTCGGAGGCAGACCTCCCCCTCTCTCCAAACGACATGCCTTAGTCACGTGATCGTAATAGACGACACGTGGCTGAAATTTGACGTAGATAGAATGATACAGGAAGTGAAAAATACTGGTTTAAAATTTAATGTCCCACCACATTTCTACTCAATAAAATCTGATTTCATATTCTATCTATATTCTATTCTAAACATTTGTTAAAAGTTAACTGTTCATCATTATAAAACTTCCTTATTCAGTAATTAGAGGACTAATTTACTTTTTCAAATTTCTACGAGTTGAATATTCATGATTTAAAAATGTAATTTCTGTTGAATATGTGAAGATTCATCTTTAAAAAGCAAATAGAATGCCATAGTAATGTTATAATACTGAATTTATCATCAAATCAACTTTGAATATAATTACGACCAATGAGTTTTCATCAGAGTAATCATAAATATTACACAATGAAGTCTCATAAATTATTTAAAAATATGAAAATTTTGTCTTGTAGATTTTTTATCACGTCTGCTGATGAATATTGACATTAATCGTACAATATTGAGTTATATTTTCGTACGTTGTAGTTATAGCTTCGTACAATATCGTACGTTGTAGTTTCATAGCTAACTCAGTTCTTTATGCATGAAAAATGTAGCATTCAGAATTTCGGTGGATATAAATGGATAATGTGTAGAACTTCTAGATTGGACTACACATGTATGAATGCAGCATAGATTGATACAATGGACTACTGCTAAAATAAAACTTATATAGTTTCAAAAACTGATGCACACAGGTCCTGTGCCACAGGAAATGCAGAGAATATACACGAAAGCTGGGTTGGGTTTGGTGAGGAAGAAGAGCCAGTAAAAAAGTTAGCCATGTTCAAAAACACAATTACAACCGTCGTTGAGAAAGTTTGAGCTTTCCTTCCCACCCCTCCCCTCACCACTGGCCAGCACTGCCGGCTATCGCAGTCGGCGCTAAAAATTTTCCGATTGCAACTTGTGCTAAAACCTAACTCAACTTGACGTCCGACTGTCCGATGCTTTCCAACTCTGGCAACTCTGCTAGTAAATCAACTCGACGGGCAATTACCGGTTCTGCAATTTTCGCACAAGCTTTCAAACATTCAGTTAAGTCTCTCTTCATTACATCTCTCAAGAGGATGACTGTATAACATAGTTACACGTGTTGTCATTAATTGTTTATTTCGGGATTGTTGGTTGATACTCTGCTGCTCTGAAATGTTGAAATGTTTCGTCAAAATGTCTAAAAAATAGTTTATTTTCTCGTTCATTGATGCTCAGCCATTAAAACTATATTAATAGCTAACAGGAGCTATAGATGACAAGTTCATAGTGATATTGATGGTTTTTGTGTACGAGCTGAAAAATTGTACAGTTGTAACAACGTTCTAATGTTGCATAATAAACGAACAAATTTATAGATGGAAGCACAGATACTAGAATACTGTATCGTAGTATTCGTGGATGTGTGAGAGAAATTGAAATATAGAAGATATCTTAATCAGATCTTAGATTATGGACAATTGATGATATCTCAATGCTACTGATCATCTCCTTAAAACAATGAGCAATGAGGCCGGTATTACACGATAATAGTTCTATGATTATATCTTATCATATCATGGAAAGAGATGAGATGATTTTGTATTTCCATCTCTTTCCATTAAGATCAGATATAATCATAGAACTAGGCTATTATAGTGTAATACCGGCCTTAGCCATTCTATTTCTTCTTTTGTCCCACGTCCACTGTTTTCTGTTCTTTAACCTCCAATTTTTTTTTAGGGTGATGCCCACATGGGCTCTTGGGCCTGTGCGTGGGTAATGGGAAGGATGATGATGAGAGGAGAAAGGTGGGCTCTGAACCACCAGAAGGGATTTTTTGAGGCTTATTAATTGAATTCAAAGGATCCGGTCTCTTATCTAGTCTCACCGATTAGACGCTACATGGTTTGCTAGATGAATGATTCTATTGATTCCATTTATATTTTCTTATTTTATTGATCTCCATCAGAGAATCTATCATACCACAATACGTTTTGCACAGTAGAGTTAGAATTTGAGTTTGAACAACCAAAGTCTAACCGTTCCAAACATCATGATTGGTGAGTTGAGCTCAAATTCGCTATTCCATCAAGCTTTCATTTTCAAATACTGCCGAAGCCTGATCCTCCACTGGTGATGAATAGCATTTATTGCTAGGTGGAAAAATTGGTGAGTGCGATTTTTTTCATAACCAGCCGGATTACTTTTCATCCAGCTACTTTTACTTTGGTGGAAATTGATGAAAGCTCCAGCAAATCTCCACCACAGAGCAACCCACCTCCTGCCTTGAATCAGGCCAATTCGATCAGACGCCGTTGTCAAAACCTATCAGCAAAGTATCGAGGATTGGCGAAATTGGAAATAGGACTGCTGATAATACGAATTGGGAATTTGTGGATGTGGACTGAAGCTTGGCTCGACCTTGTTGCCGGCTGCGTTAATCGCGCTGCTGCTGCATAAACCACGAATAATGCTACTACTGCTCACTGCAATGATAATCGGTCAAAAATCATCATAGAACGGGTTTGGTCAATGATTCAGAGATAAATTAATTAATAATTCTATTTCCACAATTTATTGACAATAAAATTCAACAAAAACATTCTAGCAGGCCTACTAGAATAGTAATTCAACGAATTATCTACGAAACCTTATATGCAAAATAATAAAGTTTCATCCTTAGAAGAATTCAGAATGATGGTTTGTTTGTTTTATGAGGGTGAAGCCCACATCAGCTCATAGGCTTGTGCGTGGGTAATGAGATGAGCTCATACTTTGCATGCATGCATTTTCATTTTATACTTTAGATAATAGATGAATTAGATGATGACTACTTTTTAGGTAATCGGGACCAACGGCTTATCGTCTCCTCCGAAAGACGGGTAGGCCGTATTTATGTAATTGTGCTATGGTCAAAAATTTTTATACAGGGTGTTTCAGAAGGAATGTGCAATACTTCTCAGGCTGATTGCTTAGACCAATTGGACAAAAAAGTTTCATGGGACCAACCCCCAAAAACGCTTTGTTACCGAGATAACAATGGCGGAAAATTGAGATTTTTCAAAATATATTAATTTTTCTAATTTTTTAGAGGCTTTAGTGAGGTTCTAAAATGATCAATTCCTATGTAGCATTAGCATTGAGGAATTCAATAAAACCAGTTCCAAGTTTGTAACTTCAACGGTTATTGAGATAAATAGAATAGAAGAATATGCTAGAAAACGCCATTTTTTTAACAATAAGGGTTATAACTGGATAAGGAATCATAAAATTGTATTTTTCATTAATGGAAGTTGAAGAGAGTCGGATTCTAAAGAAAAAGTTGAATGGCGGCGATTGTGTAAATCCTACCCAAATCTCGGAAATGGCGATCAAAAATCGCAAAATTGACAGAACATAGCATGAGTGATGGATTTGTGTTTAGTAGCGACTTTGCGATTTTTGATCGCCATTACTGAGATTTGGGTAAGATTTACACAATCGCCGCAGTTTAACTTTTTCTTCAGACTGCAACTCTCTTCAACTTCCATTTATAAAAAATACAATTTTATGATTCCTTATCCAGTTATAAGCCTTATTATTGAAAAAATTGCGTTTTCTAGCATGATTTTGTAATTATCTCAATTACCGTTGAAGTTACAAACTTGGAACTGGTTTTATTGAATTCCTCAATGCTAATGCTACATAGGAATTGATCATTCTAGAACCTCATTAAAGCCTCTAAAAAATTAGAAAAATTAATATATTTTGAAAAATCTCAATTTTCCGCCATTGTTATCTCGGTAACAAAGCGTTTTTGGGGGTTGGTCCCATGAAACTTTTTTGTCTACTTGATGTAAGGAATCAGCCTGAGAAGTGTTGCACATTCCTCCTGAAACACCCTGTATACGGTACTAATTGGTCTATATTTATGAAACGTTCATAGTCTAAAATTTCAATAATTTGGTTATATGATACGTTAAAACCTCTTATGAAGCAGCCATACGATTCAACTTATTGAAAAATAAGAGAAACATAACTCTATCAGCGAGCAGGTACAAAAAACATTATATTATTCGAAAAGAATTAATGATATCACGGATTCATTTAGATCTAAAACTTTACCTAAATCTATCCATTTACTTTTTCAATAAAGTATCAATGGAGGTGAGAAAGTGGATAATTTAAACATAAAGCGACCTGTGTGACACTGAAAAATACTCATAGTATAAGTTTAGTCCAGAAAAAAATCAAATAACAAATGTTGAATTTCATCAATTTGAAATCATTCAAACATTTAGTTCTTTCTTGTCATCATCTCACTAATTGATATGTTGATAATGTGATATATTCACGTTATCAAATTTCACTTTAACTACAACAGTAATTTCAACAAGATTGCAACAAAATTGTGAGCTGTGAAATCCATAACTGTTGGAGAGAATTCATCAAAACTATTTCGTTTGCAACTTGTTGATGAATCATTCGTTACAATGAGAATCTGATGAATTCTGGATAATGGACATTAGGTCCATTAAGAATCATCTCCGCTTGAGTACCTATAGAATAAAACAAGAAAGTCGCATTTGCTATAATGAGTCCCATTTGAAGAAGCCGTCAGTTCAAACTGGAATAATTCCAGTTTAATTATTATTATTGCTGAACTGCTATTGGGCATACGGGCCGAAGGTTGAGAAGACAACTGAAAGTAATAATATTTACAATAGAATAGAGTCTTATCAGTTGCTAATGAACTATCCATCAGTATTGAAATCAATTCCAGTGGCAATGGAACTGGATAATAGCAAGGAGGATACTTTACATTCCCAAGGTACTATTATTAAAGTGGAAGCCGCGACACTCCTTGCTGCAAACCTATGGTCCAAATTGAGTTCAACCCTACATTTAGCTGTTATTGCTTTAGACGTGATGTGGTGCTTATAGTCTGGAAATATGGAAGATAGGGTGAGTGGGTAGCATACGGGAAACGAGAGAGAGCAAGACATAGTAGGAATGAGAGGCACGTGAGAGGCTGTCAAGCGACTCAGTAGTGAGGCTGTGACTATTTATAAGATGCTTGCAGATTAGTTTCCCAGAGGCCTCCACAGTCTGCTCTCTCTATTATCAGCCGAAATTAAGGCAATGCTCTCAACACTCTTGAGTGCCACTAATACTGCCAGCTGATAGCAATTGCTGAATACCTGCATTGCTCTCTGCTTTGAAATTATTATCAGATTTGTGTGCATCGCTCCCGTCAAGATTAATCAGTCATAATTAAGGAGGAAAGTTTATTGTTCTCTCCTGTCAACAATTTTCGCGATTGAGTAGACCTTGACTCCGTGTGGAAGATAAGATTTGTAAATTCAATTTTGATAAAATTATCCTGTCTTTATTGATCATAACCAAAACTACAAAAAGCATGGAGAAACGTTCAAGGAGTTCTGTACTTCAATACTATCCATTATGAGGAATTTTCGTGGATCAGACAGCCTTCATGGGAAAGATGAGTTTCAAAGCTTTCAGTAACTTCTACAGTAGTACTGCCTTTTTTGAATTATGACTGAATCTATACAAACAATAAAGAAACGTTTAGAAGGCTCTTTCATGAATCGATATTAGTTACACTTGCCAGTGAGTTTCCAATGCTTGTATGTAAAATATAAAGTTTCTTGATATGAATGAATTACTTGTATGAAAAGCTTTCTTGAAGTGAAAGTTTAATTAAACTTTCGAATGTGACGTGTCGTACTATTGGAATATTTTCATAAATGATATTCAAGGATAAAATCAGATCAATCAAATCCTTGATTAAATATTAAATATTAGATCCTCAATTAAATATTATAAGATACTCGAAGTTATTAGACTTCAGTTCTATTCAGATATTTCCTCTCGTTAATATTATAATAAGGTGGTAGTGAGCTTAGTAGGCCTATAAGTTTTCTGTTTCAAATGAGAAATTATGAAGGAATAGATACATGGAATCAACTTAGGATTAAGGTGATAAGGTTAAGGATATCACGATTCATCACCCTCGATAAGGAATAAATATTGTCAAGATATAACATATTATGGGTATGGTAGTACTTAATTTTAAACCGTTTCGGTTTCTATTCCAAACTGAAGATTGTAACAATATTGATAGTTTATAACTTATAACACAGGATTTAGTTTAATGAAATTCTCACTTTGATTGGGAAAATATCATAGATAGATAGATAGGCTTGTTTGAAATCTTTGATGTCTCTTTGAATTGATGATGCGTTTCAATTACAACCATTGATCCTTGTAATTCAACCTTGTTATCCTCGGCTTGACGAAGGGTGTAAGATAAATGGAATTTGTTAGGGGAGTTTCTGATCCTTCTCACAGAAACCTGACCCCTTAGGTACCGAGAAATAATCTTCTCCGATAATGGCATATAGTTAGCAGAAGTTCAGGGCGTCTTCTGTTTTAAAAAGAGGAAAGACAGGAAGAAAGAAATGGGGGAGGCATGGAAGTGGTAATATTTATCGAGAAAGTGTGAAGAGAGGATTCGCGCTTTGAGGCGATAAAAAAGGCCCATAAAAGGAACCAGATCCTGATAAAAGGAATGAAGATACGAAGATTCCTGCGTTTTCTTTGCCAGTTGAACTTTTCCTTTCACATTCCATTCAGTTATATGATGTTTTTACGGCACACAGCTAACCTTGAGTTGTTTTAGGATCTTAAGAAACATGAATGGAGTCTACCCTCAATAGTGTTGAGATTTTCTATAATTTTTTTACAATCCTGTAATATTATTATCAAAGTCATTTAGATTTAGGAACTAAACCACAATATTGATGAAGAATCTCGAGTGAGCAATAGGAATTTAATATTATTCTTTCACTGCTCATTATGTGGATTCCTAGTGAATTGAAAATACACGATCTTAAAACTTTTCTAATATATGAACTGCAATAATAATAATCTGCGATTCAGAAATTATTGTTCTAAGAAAAACCGTACTTATAAGACAATCTTAAACAGTAGCATGACGTTTTAAAGTTTGAAATTTAGTTGAGGTGAAAATATTATATCGTTTGAGATTCCTCCTTCATCGATGAGAAATAATTTCTTCTTCGAATACTCACATGAACACAATTCAGAAACAATATTAGTGAATCTTTATTCACATTTTATGTGACATTTATTTCACAAATATTTCATTTATTCGCATAATCTCTTCAGAGGAAACCAGATATGGAATATTTCTGAGAGACTTTTGAAGTGAGTAATGCATGAAGATATGACATTCATACTTCGATGAATATTGTGACATTCAGAAAAGCATCTCAACTGTTCATAATCAGTCATCGATACACAGAATTTATCATCGTAGTATCAGTAGTACTATTTGTAATGGAGAATACTATGATCGAAGTCCCATTCAAAGAATTTCTCTTTCCAGATGAATAGCACAGGATCTATCAATAGTTCATAATATAGAAAATAGTTACCATAGTATATCGCATTCAGCGACCGCTTGCTTTACTTGCCTAAGGCCGGTATTACACGATAATAGTTCTATGATCATATTTGATCATATGGGAAGAGAAGAAAACACGAAATCATATTTTCATCTTTCTCCATATGATCAGATATGATCATAGAACTATTATCGTCTAATACCGGCCCAAGCCAATACCTACTAATACAAGTAAAAGGCCCCACAACTGAAGCTCTCATAGACTATGAAGTCATCATAAGTAGATGGACGGTAGATAGACAAAAAGGGGGTAGACGCACGGTCCGCCATTCTGTGGTCAACTTTTAGCGCCAGGTTTGAATTCATTCAATTCGACAGTCAAACATATGATTAATGATAAAAATTATGTTAGAAAAAAATAATACACACTTCACAGAGCATTTGAATTTCTAGTCCGGCAATTTTTAAGTCAAAATTTTAACCTTGATTCATCTTCCTGCATCTGGCAAATTTGTATTTTTTTAATTCAGTTTTATGATAAAAATGATTATATTTTTTGCAATTCGATGCTAAGCAATATGATAATTAAGAATTGATAATTTCAAATCATTTTAGATATTTTCGATGCTGTTTTGAATCATTTACCAACTTTTCAAATTTTAAATTAATAAATCATGGTTTTTTATTCTTGTGAGTTGAAATTTGTGAGCATAGTGAAAGTGGACATTGTGGATAGACATATAACCTACATCTTAAACCTTCATCATCATCATTCATCATCACTCATTCATCCTTTGCTTAAAATACTTTGAAACCAAGTCGCAATTGTAAAGAAAGAATAAAGAATGAACCATTTTATATGACAAATTAACCTCCAAGATTCCAAAACAATAACTTAATTCGTTTGCTGAACATGATAAACATCTGTTGATCATCTCTATCATCAGAAATATTCATATGAATTCAAACCTGGCTTATAAACATTTTACAATCCACATTACTCATAATTTGTTGATTTTATGGGCGTTTCTGTCTCATAAACGTTTCCAATAAAATGTAAATTCTACAGTTTCAGATGATTAAAAAAATGACATGAAACGAATTTACCTCAAGTGAATAGAATATCAGAATAGTCCAATGCTATTCCTTTAAAACCAAAACTTTGCTCCTAATTTAATGATTTTGATATAGAAATTGATTTATTATTATGAATATATTTAATAATAAATATCAATCATTATTTTTATAGTGAGATTTGAACAGGAATCATTATTGTTGCTAAAATATTATCATAACCTACAAAGAAAATCGTAAACAAACCAAGTCAGAAGACCCTAGCCTTGTAATCTAAAATGGCCGCGCTAATTTGAGTTTGAACAGCGATATCGTGAATTTTTTGTCTGAACCAATTTACATAGACATATAACCTACATCTTAAACCTTCATTATTCATCATCACTCATTCATCCTTTGCTTAAAATACTTGGAAACCAAGTCGCAATTGTAAAGAAAGAATAAAGAATACATGGTATTTCCTATTTCACTCGAACCATCGCGGCCATTTTGGATTCAAATGTTAGGGTCTTCTAGTGAGTTTTGGCTGATCGTTGATTCAACAGCTGATCCTTTCCAAAAATTGGAACATTGTAATTCGAGAGTTTTATTGGTGAATCTACAATCCCAATCGCTTGTTTTTCATCAGAAAAACAAGCTGTAAATCTTTATAAGCCAGGGCCCTGGGCCCTGGCTTATAAACATTTTACAATCCACATTACTCATAATTCGTGGATTTTATTGGCGTTTCTGTCTCATAAACGTTTCCAATAAAAAGAAAATTCTACAGTTTCAGCTGATTAAAAAAATTACATGAAACGAATTTACCTCAAGTAAATAGAATATCGGAATAGTCCAATGCTATTCCTTTAAAACCAAAACTTTGCTCCTAATTTAATGATTTTGATATATAAATTATTTATTATTATGAATATATTTAATAATAAAAATCAATCATTATTTTTATAGTGAGATTTGAACAGGAATCATTTTTGTCGCTAAAATATTATCATAACCTACAAAGAAAATCGTAAACAAACCAAGTCAGAAGACCCTGGCCTTGTAATCTAAAATGGCCGCGATGATTTGAGTTTGAACAGCGATATCGTGAATTTTTCGTCTGAACCAATTTACATAGACATATAACCTACATCTTAAACATTCATCATTCATCATCACTCATTCATCCTTTGCTTAAAATACTTGGAAACCAAGTCACAATTGTAAAGAAAGAATAAAGAATACATGGGATTTCCTATTTTACTCGAATCATTGTGGACATTTTGGATTCAAATGTTAGGGTCTGCTAGTGAGTTTTGGCTGATCGTTGATTCAACAGCTGATTCTTCCCAAAATTTGGAACATTGTAAATCGAGAGTTTTATTGGTGAATCTACAATCCCAATCACTTGTTTTTCATCAGAAAAACAAGCTGTAAATCTTTATAAGCCAGGGCCCTGGTGCTAAACGTTGACCACAGAATGGCGGATTGTGCGTCTACCCCCTTTTTATTCGCTGTGTGCAAGTGAGTGGAAAGGATATTTTTGGCGATCTAGGCGCTATTGGCGGATCATTTCGGCGAAAAATTGAGTGAATTAACATTGGAGGAGATAGGGCTAAACCTAAAATAATGTCCTGGAGAATTTGTTGTGTTCCAGATTGTAAAAATAAAACACACAATGGAAATTTCAAGTTCTACACTTTTCCAGTTGCCATACATAAGTTTCATCAATAAAAAGAATGGTTCACTGCATTGAATAAATATTGATAGGTGAAGCTAACCTTATTGTTTTGTTTACGTGTAATAGTATATTTCGTACCTAGGGCCGAAAATGTGCGTTTTCCGGCTCGAAATCGGTTTTCAAGTCCGAGGCCGTAGGCCGAGGACTAGAAAAGATTGAGAGACGGAATATTACATTTTCGACCCGTGGTGTCGAACTTTATTTTTCGGCACACAACATCAATGAAAACAAAACAAAATTATCAGTTAATCATTTCCATGAACAGCTAGACCAGTAGCCTTATTATGCTCTCTTCCCCTATGCTGAATTTGGAGTAGGTGCCATCTGCTTGCTATTGGAACTTCGCGTCAAAAGTTTATTGATTTAGTGACTGAATATTACTTTATAACTATCAGTGTATTCGATTTTATTAGTTCAGAAACGTTTAAGCCCAAGATAATTTTTGTACGATAATCCTAAATTGTACAATATCAATTCAAAGTTGTTATTTTCGACAGATATTGGCTAACAGAGAAGCTTTGTCTAGTTGCATTATCAGCTGCTAGATGGCGCTGGCTTACCTGCTAGACGAAGTAACACAGAGTCTGACAACAATAATTTTGTTCAAACATGGATTTCAAGTTCATCATTATTCAACAGTTAATCAATACAAACATTTTTAATCTTATCAAAGTTGAAGAATTAGTTATTGAAGCAGTTTTCCTTTATTATTCAACTACTGATTAATGTGAAAACTTTCAACGTTCAGTTCTCTTGACAAGGGATCTTACCAATCAAAATAACAGATGAGAGACTACCTTTACTTCGAAATACCAATAAGTCGACATTGACTCCCAAAACAGCTGACATTAAATGCAATCAAACCGGGATGCTACCTATTGATCGACTAACCCTTACATCGACAACGACCTTCAGTCAGCTGACATTCAAGGTTATTTTACCGCCCTAGGGCCGAAAAACGCATTTTCCCGGCGAGTTGCTGGCGACCTCGCCTGAAAACGATCGTTTTCGGCCTCTGTATGATGCATGTAAAACAGTTCATTTCATACCAGTGTGGCGAAAAAGAATTTGTTGATCAAGTAGGACCATGGAGTGCTCCATTCTAACCTGTACATGAGGTAATGTACATGAATAGTTTTTATGTTAGTTAATCTAATAAGCTGTTATTATCAACGCAAAAACTCTATTAATTATGTTCTAATAAGGAATATTCATATCATTCAATTTTTCAAATGAATGTGAGCTTGCGCCAATTTTTCATTTTCATGTAAGATAACTAATCAGCTGTTATCTCAAAAGTTTTTGTCAACTCTCAAATACATCTGTTTGCGGTTGTCTGCTCTCAAATACTTGAAAACTAGGATTTTTCTAATATAATGAGCTATAATACTATCAATAACTAACATTCCTATCCTAAATATCATGTTCTAATTACTGAGAAATGCATGAAGCGGCAAATAATTCCATTCTAATTATAAATGCGTTTTCCCCATTTAGCGCCATGCTTTGTATGCTAAAACGCGTAGAAAAGTAAACACGATAATCCACCAGAGCGCAGCACGGTAGATGCTCATAGCGAATAGAGCCCTAGACAAAATAAGAGCGCTAATGTTTATTTACTTTTTCATTCAATCCCATTCCATGTGATAACCGACAAAATACAAATTTTATTATTGCAATCTTTCGCATTTATCGCATTGAATAGAGTTCATTCATCATTTTCCCCAATTTTTTGTTTAAAGTGAGTGAGTTGATGGTTGATTTGACATTTTAAAACATGAAATTTTATTGACGTGTCATTATTGTAGCGAAAATGTTCTTTCTTTCACGAAAAATAGCCTAAATGAAAATGAATCTGAAGAACACATTCCAATCATACAGGAATTTTTAAGGTAAGTTTTCTCATTATTTCTATTCTAAAAAACATGTAACAATAAAGTTTTTTTTTCAACAAATATTTCAATACAAGTTTAAATATAAAATAGGCTACAGAGTAGAATATTTTTGTGATGTAGCTGGTAGGTACTTATACGGTTCTAACCTTGCAACAAGTTATTTTGTTCACGAATCTGAAGGTAGATTCTGATAGGTGATTTGGAAATCAAAAGGAATAGTTCTTCATCATGACTGATTTTTTCTCTTCATCTTGAAGAGTAGGTAGGCCTAATAAAGTGAATAGCTCATTCTCAAAAAATTGATGTTTTGTAGCTCAAGCAGAGAACTTAATTTAAGCTCTATTTTCTGTTTTTAAAAAAGTACATAACGCAGGTAATTTTATATTAACACTATTATAATTGATATACATTAATAAATTTGAATTGGCAGTTCAAAGAAAAGTACCTACAACATTCCGTCAACTCTTGATTTGATATAATGCTTATACTTCTTGTTTCAGGTATGAGAAAAGAGCTTTGATGGAAAGGATATTATTGAAGTAGTAAAAGCTCACAATGAGAAGAGAAGACCTCTTTTGAGAAATAATAGTGTAGTTCTCCTGTACTTAGGGACGACAAGAATTGATTTTCGATACCTAACAAAGAATTTGTGATCAATGATACAAACCAGATAAGCATAATGCTCAAGAACGTAGGATGAAAAACAAACATTTTCAAAATTGGAAACGTGAATCAAGAAAAATGAAGTGTCAACTATCAATTGAATAGGCCTACTGGCTATGGTGATAGAGTGTTAAAACTAGAAAGTGTATGAAAGTGTACAGTTGTTTAAATTTTTTAAACGGGTCCAAGAACACATAAAAGTGACATAAAATAGTTTCTGTTGAAGAATGCAGTGGAAATCTAGTTATACTTGGAATTATTTTTTATATGAAATTTGATGCCTAATTTTGAGGCAATATGCATTTCAATCTCAACTGTCTATATAACATCAATGAAGTGGAATGCTTTTACAGATTTGGATGCAAATTTATCTGTTTGATAGGTTTTTCTGTACCTCCACCACAGATTTATTTGTGAATCAAGTCCCTATATGTGATAAGCCTCTTCCCTATAAAAGAGTTACCCCTTATTTGGTGGTGGGGTTGATTCACAACTAACGATCACAGTATTACTTATTATATTTACACATTGGATATTTTATTCCACATACCTTACAGATTTATAAAAAACATGTAAGAAGCTGGTCGCTATTTTATCCACATTGAAAAATGGGCTTAGTTCCCGAAACATGTATGTGTTTTTTATAATTTTAGAGTTTTCAAAAAAGGGTGTTTGATTTTTATTTATTTTTCAGTTAGAATGATATTATGAACTAGATAAATAATAATATTATTTTCAATTGGTCAAATGATCAATAGGATAAGGATAGGATAGGATGATAAATAGTCCACCAAAGCACTAAATTGCATTCATCAGGAAAGTCTGATGAATGATTATGTAATATACTGTATAAGCTCATCTTTCTCATGTAGACTACAATAATATTTTAAATACTGTATCTCCAAAGTTTTTAAAAGATGAGCTAATCAGAATTTTATAACTATAAGATGAAACATAGTAAAGAAACCTAAAAAATGATAACTCGGTGTTGCCATAAAAATCACATGGATACTTTAATTCACATTCCAATATATCATCATATAACAATAGGAAGAAGAATTATAAAGAATGGAATGAAATATCGTATCAATAGAAATAAGATTCATAAAGAATGCAATGAATATCATAAACTCACTCAATAATTAAAGTTCTTGTTTCTTTCATCTTGAATTATCTATTTGATAGTTTTTTGTTCACTCACATTCTCGTCACAGATTTATTTGTGGATCAAGTCCCTATTTGCTATGCGCATCTACCGTGCTGTGCTCTGGTGGATTATCGTGTGTACTTTTCTACGCGTTTTAGCATACAAAGCATAGCGCTAAAAGGGAAAAACGCATTTATAATTAGAATGGTATTATTTGCTGCTTCATGCATTTCTCAGTAATTAGAACATGATATTTAGGATATGAATGTTAGTTATTGATAGTATTATAGCTCATTATATTAGAAAAATCCTAGTTTTCAAGTATTTGAGAGCAGACAACCGCAAACAGATGTATTTGAGAGTCGACAAAACCTTTGAGATAACAGCTGATAAGTTATCTTACATGAAAATGAAAAATTGGCACAAGCTCACATTTATTTGGAAAATTGAAAGATATGAATATTCCTTATTAAAACATAATTAATAGAGTTTTTGCGTTGATAGTAACAGCTTATTAGATTTACTAACATAAAAACTATTCATGTACATTACCTCATGTACAGGTTAGAATGGAGCACTCCATGGTCCTACTTGATCAATAAATTCTTTTGCACGTAAACAAAACCATTGGGTTAGTTCCACCTATCAATATTTATTCAATGCAGTGAACCATTCTTTTTATTGATGAAACTTATGTATGGCAACTGGAAAAGTGTAGAACTTGAAATTTCCATTGCGTGTTTTATTTTTACAATCCAGAACACAACAAATTCTCCAGGCCATTATTTTAGGTTTAGCCCTATCTCCTCCAATGTTGATTTACTCAATTTTTCGCCGAAATGATCCGCCAATAGCGCCTTGATCGCCAAAAATATCCTTTCCACCCACTTGCACACAGCAAATATGTGATAAGCCTCTTCCCTATAAAAGAGTTACCCCTGATTTGGTGGTGGGGTTGATATTCCTTCAGAGGCTTATCATTCACAACTACCGATCACAGTATTACTTATTATAATTACACATTGGATATTTTTATTCCACATACCTTTACAGATTTATAAAAAAACATGTAAGAAGCTGGTCGCTCTATACATCCCCGCTTCTTCTTTCCCAATCATATGACCCAACTTATCAATTTATTAATTAATGTTATTTATTAATCATTCAATGTTAACCTTCGTTCACATTTAGATTGAGATTTATACTGTAAATAATTGACATTAAAAATCGATTTTTGAGAGTTATTGAAAATCTTTTGTCAGTTATTTAATTCAATGGATTAGTGCTAAAGATTATTATAAATCGATTTTTTTGTTCAACATGCCAAAAAAAAGTAAGAGTGAATTTTTAATTGAAATTGATAGGAAGTTTGTTTTAAAAAAATTTTCGGGGAAAATTGGACAGAATGCAAGATTCTGGCTGGAAGATTTTGAGAAAGAATGTATTCGTTTCAATATCCACAATGATGAAGAAAAAATAACATGTTTGAGACTATTTTTAGAAGGGAGTTCTAAAGATTGGTATACTTCTAACAAATATAAATTAGGATTGAAAAATTGGAATCTTTGGTCGAAAACATTTCTCCAAACTTTTTCGAATAAAGGCTGATCAAATATAAGATATGCATATTCATTCAAATACATGGAAAATTTTGGATCTATGCTTGATTATGCTTTGAAGAAGGAACGATTATTGCTTGAATGTGAGAGAACTATGACAGATGAATCAAGAATCTCACATATTGTTGTGGGACTACCAGTTCATATTCAAAATAGATTAGATAAGAAAAATATTGAGACCACAGAAGATCTGATGAATGAGATTCAGAAATATGATTCATTCACAAACAGAATTAATCATATAAATAGCCAGAAAAAAGACTCAACCAAGGTGGAAGGGATAAGAAAGAAAACTCCTTGTTCTGTATGTACAGCCTTGGGAAAACCAAATTGCTTTCATCCTGCAGAGATCTGTAGGAATAAAAATGGAACAGTGAATTTCACAACCTGTGAAGATACAGTCGATGTTGATAATTCAAAAAACTGAATAAGCCGACGTGTAAGTTCATTCCATTAATTACAGTTAATGTACTAGTTGATAAAAAGAAAATTGTGAAAGGGGTCTATGACAGTGGCTCAAATATCACTCTAATAAATCAGAAAATTGTTGATGAGCTGAAGACAAAACTTATGAACGATCATAACCTTTTTTGAACTATTAGTGGTGTGAATTTTACAAATCGCCGGGCAAAAATTCCAATGAAAATCAATAAAATCGAAGAAATATTAGATGTATATGTTGTGAAGAACAATAATTTCTCTTATGACTTACTTCTTGGATTGGATGCAATTAAAAAGTTCAAATTGATACAGAATGAAAATTTAGAAATTTTACAGAAAGTTGATGACAAAACAGATGTTGAAAGATGAATTATGAGTCATCTGTCTTCTCTGTGAATATGGAAAGCAATTTGAATTATCTTGATACTGAAAAGAGACAATTAATAACAAGGCTGATTGAAGGTTATGAATCACTATTTGCAAAACACAAATACGATGTAGGTGAGGTGAAACATGCAGAAGCAGAAATCAAACTTTTTAGAAGATAGGATATATTATTAAGAAGCCATACAGAACGTGTATCCCAGATAGAAAAGAAATAGAACAACACATTTCAAAAACTTTTAGAGGCAGGATTGGATTGAATATTCCACTTCTACCACATTTGCATCTCCTGTCACACTTGCCTTTAAATCGAGAAGAAAATAAAAATCACGGCTATGTATTGACTTTCGGGAACTTGAACAAAATTGTTATACCAGAGCCTACAACCATTCCCAAGAATAGAAGACATATAACAGTGAAGGCTGGCAATTGTAAAATGGTACACAGTACTTGATGTGAATTCAGCATTCTGGACAATACCAATAAAAAAGAAGACAGAATGAAAACTGCATTTGTAACCCATGAAGGTCATTATCAATGGTTACGGATACCATTTGGTTTGAAGACCGCGCCTGCAATTTTTCAAAGAATACTGGGAAACACTTCACAAAAAATAAGTTGACTGGATTTTTGTAATTCTTGGTTACATTGATGATATTTTAATATTTTCGAATACATTTGAGAAACACTTGAAACACATAAACCTTGTACTTGGATGCGGTTAATAAAGAAGGGTTCAAGCTGAAATTGAAAATGTGAACTCTTGCAAGAAGTTCAATTAAATATTTGGGACACATAATTGAAAATAACTTCAGTCCGTCCACTCACTGGACAATCTCAAAGCAATTGAAAATTTCCCCACAGCCAAAAACCAAGAAGAATGTACGCCAGTTTTTGGGGGAAAATAAATTTTCCCTATTATAAATACATAGAGAATGCAGTGAAAGTTCTAGAACCTTTACACAATCTACTGAGGAAGGACATACCTTTATGTGGTCAGAGACATGTGATAAGACATTCCAAGACGTGAAGAAATACTTATGTTCTAGTCCTTGTTTTACAAATTTATGATTATGAAAAACCAGTATTCATTTTCACCATGATGCCAGTGGAGAGGGATTTGGAGCTGTACTGAAACAAACTAAAAGGAAATAATGAGCTACATCCAGTTGCATATTTTTCAAAACCTAAGCCCTGCTCAGAAGAAATAAAAGTCATTTATCTGGAATGTATGGCAATGAGGAGAGTGATTATGTATTGGCAATATTGGTTGATAGGACGGAAGTTTACATGTGATCACAGACCACAAACCATTGGAGAAATCCTCAGAGCAGCACGAACCGACAAAGAATTGGGAGATCTTGTACATTACCTTTTCAAAATATGATTTCACATTGATGTATAGCCCAGGAAAAGGAAATGTTGAAGCAGATACTTTATCAAGGGTCCACTTTTAGAACACTTTGAAGGAAAATTAAGACATTTTAACAGTTGTGAATTTGGATATCCATACAAGAAATAAAAAAGACAATCAAGAAAAAACAAAGAAGCAATAATGTGAAGAATAGGAATGTTGAGTATAAAGGAGAAATATTCTACAAATCTATGAAAGGAAACAAAAGAATCTTCCTTTCCAAAGAAAAAGGTTAAGAACTGATTGAGAAAATTCATTTACTAATTAGGGACATATCGAACTCACTGATACACTATTACACATACGTCCACATTACTACTTTCCCAACATGGATGAAATGGTCAAGAGCTATTGTGATTCTTGTGCCAAATATGTGTAAGAAGAATAAAAACAAGAAGAGGTCGCTCAATAGGATTAGTCTTTCACAATTGGGTCCAGCCAGTGAACCAAAGGAGATCACGTCAATAGATACTGTTGGAGTGGTTTGGTGGAAACAACTCAACAAAACAATACCTACACATATTGGTTGATCACTTTTCCAGATTTATCATTTACTTCAAGCTCTAGCGGTCAAACTACTAAAGAATACATCTGCTTACTAAACCCTATCTTACAAAACCATTCTGTTAAGATCCTATTAGCTGACTAATATGCGTCTATCAAATCAAAAAAGTTTAAAACTACCTACTCAATGAGAAAGGTGTTACAATGGTGTTCACGTCTGTACATTGGCTCGCAATCAAATGGTCTTAATGAACGGCTCAACCAAACATTGGTGAATCGTATTAGATGCAAAGTGAATAGTCCAGAAGGAAGAACATTGACGTAATCGAAAATAGCGGAAAGTTGCACATCAGAATACAAATAAGACAATCCATAGCACTACTAAATTTACACCAAGATATCTCCTATTGGGAGAGGATTTGGAAAATGTAATACCATCAAGCAACTGAGGAGAGAAAACGAAACTTTCAAAAAGACAGAGAAAAAGCAATAGGTGTTCTAATTTGAACCACAAGAAAACGAAACTGAGATGTGATAAGAACAGAAGAGTGTATGATTTCAAGGAAAAAGAAATCAGTGTACGTTGAAAAAAGGAAACAAGTTGAATAGAAACAAATGCGATGAAGTTAGAAGTGGACCGTTCCCCATTTATAAGAAGAATATCAAACTCAATTTATGTAGTGGGCTGCAGAATCAGTGGGAGTGAACCAAATCATCTGTCACTCAAGCAAATTGACACCTTCTGGGAAGTTTCTCGTTCAAGGGGGGGGAGATGTAAGAAGCTGGTCGCTCTATACATCCCCGCTTCTTCTTTCCAATCATATGACCGACTTATTAATTTATTAATTAATGTTATTTATTAATCATTCAATGTTCACCTTCGTTCAAATTTAGATTGAGATTTATACTGTAAATAATTGACATTGAAAATCTTTCGTCAGTTATTTAATTCAATGGATAAGTGCTGAAGATTATTATAAACATATCCTAGATTTTTGGAGTTACTGCAAATTATAGTTACCACTCATCAAGGCTGAAAATGAAAAAAATTGATTATATTAATCCAGCTTTTGTAACGTAAGCCGAGTGGCGCAGTTGTAACGTTTGTAAACGTTTGATGGTGAGAAGAAACTTTAAATAAAATTATTTGATCCTTGTATAGATTTATACCTGACCTTATATTATTTCAGATGAGCAATAAAAAGATATCAAAACTTAAAATATTTATAGGTTAATATAATAAATTCTGAAATCATCAAAATTACACACCCGACATAATACAAGGGGATCGTGAATGTAAGAGAATTCAAAATCAAACCACCACGAAAGAAATGGATCTCATCTTTAGAATTATGACAGAGGTGATTATAAATTAATAACGAAAAGTTATAGTAGCGACATCCCTTGGTTCATTACTAAAAACCAGAATAAATAAAATCAAAAGATAATAGCAATTGGATACCGGAAATACAAATTACATTATTTTTAGAAATACGGGTTACAATCGGTTACTTAAATATGTTAGTATACATAAATACCTTGTGTGGTGAAGGGGCCCCCATAAACATCACACTATGTATCACTATTGCCTTTTTATTGCACTTCACTGATTGTTAAAATATTGGTTTCGATGGAAATTTGAATCTCATCCTTCTAAGGTTTTTCTTTGTAATCATGATGTGTAGAAGTCCGGGTTTCCTTGGGGCTTTTAACGAGATACCCTCGATCCATCTGCGAAGTCCATGCTACAGTATTGGTTTCCTGGTTAATTTCAGCGAGGTGGATATATCCAGGTTGATACATCGACCGCTGATACAGCGGATTTGGAGATTGGTAAAATTTGAAGAATCCAATAACTTAGTAAATTTACATATCAATCAAAAAATCAAATAAAAAAAGTCAGGATGAAGCTACTATGCAAAAGAATGAGAATTTAATTAATGTGACTACATCCTGTACTTCAAAGAACTTTCTACAAATCTTATAGAAAAAAGAAAACGTCTATCTGAACTGGTTGAGAGCTAGATTCGAAGTGAGTTGAAATTAATAGAGGAGCGAAGGTACAAGGCTATCCCCACTCCTAAGCAACTGTCGATCAAGCAGAATTTTGTTCAAGAAAGAGAGCGACCGAGCAACATACAAAGTAATGAAAAAGGAGGTAAAATAAAGAGAGAAAACTACTAAAAGAATAAGCTTGTAATTGCAAGAACAATGATAAAGTTGTTTTTTGAGTAATTCGAAAAACAATTTTATCAAGTAATGGAAAATTTATTAAACGTTTTTGGTTGAAAAACAAGATAAATGAATCATGTTATTTCATACCGTTACACTTTCCATTATACTTATATTATATAGGTATATCCGTAGCTAAGTATTTTAGTTAAAATGAATTGAATTCGTAAGGCTGATAGCTCTATTATTAAATCAAACGTATCCAGCAATCTTAGTCATGAATAAATTATTGCATTTGTGGAAGAAATTGCTCCAATTCAAATTAAATACTTCTAAATGAAAGACAAAGTCTTTTATTAAGAGATAAGGATGCATTTCACTCAGAGTATCAATGTAGCAAGGAAAGTTGAAGAGTTTACAGTGATATGACAGGGAACTTAACTGTCATTCTAGAGAAAATCCATCTACTTGTTATGACGTCATTAAATCAGTTGTGGGGCCTGATGTATTAGTAGGTGTTGCCTAAGTTGCCTAGAATGTTCAACGGAGCCCCCCCCTATGGACTCTCTTCATATAGAAAAATAAATTATCAGCTACATGTCCATCAATATTATCAAGCCGCTTTTAAAACGTCAAATTAATGAAATGATCAGAAGTTAGAATGATATTATGAACTAGATAAATGATAATATTATTTTCAATTGGTTGAATGATCAATAGGATAAGGATAGGATGATAAATAGTCCACCGAAGCACTGAATTGCATTCATCAGGAAAGTCTGATGAATGATACTGTATAAGCTCATCTTTCTCATGTAGACTACAATAATATTTTAAATACTGTATCTCCAAAGTTTTTAAAAGATGAGCTAATCAGAATTTTATAACTGTAAGATGAAACATAGTAAAGAAACCTAAAAAATGATAACTCGGTGTTGCCGTAAAAATCACATGGATACTTTAATTCACATTTCAATATATCATCATATAACAATAGGAAGAAGAATTATAAAGAATGGAATGAAATATCGTATCAATAGAAATAAGATTTATAAAGAATGCAATGAATATCATGAACTCACTCGATAATTAAAGTTCTTGTTTCTTTCATCTTTAATTATCTATTTGATAGTTTTTTGTTCACTCACATTCTCGTCATTTATCATCACCCAGCGTCACCGTTTTATAGAATAATCAATATTTAACTGTATCGTTTTATTTTCTCTTTCACTCCTGAATGAACGTCACAGAAATAAAAAAGATAGATCCACTTTGTTTTCCTCATCATCATACTTCACTCTTTCTGTGCTGTGGTCACCGGAATGAAATTGAATGAAAATAACTTGTTTCCAAACACGACGCTTCCAAATCGAAAGAAAACATTGAGGCCTCGCTTTCAGTGCCTTCATTTAACTCTCCACGGCCAACTTACTTAGTGCGTCTACTCGGAAATTTCAATGAGACAACTCCACCGACCTACTCTTGCCCTGAACTTTTTGCATTCCATTCCTCTAATCTAATTCTATATTGATTCCAGAGGAAAATGTAGGAAACAGAACATACAAAAACGGGCTTTGTTGTTGAGTTTTTTCAGTGGGAACCTTTGTTTCTATAAATTGTGTTCGAACAAATTTGAGTCCGTAGGTCTATCCATCATAGTTACTTGTTATAGATCGATAAATGAATTAAAAATGAATAGTTTATTCATCAATCTGGTCTTTTCTAACTACATTTATGTTTACGCTCAATAAGATATAACAGTATATATATATTTCATATATATATATGAGTAACTGATGATAATTTAATTATTAATTGCTATTAATTTTCAATTGTTTATTATTCATAATGTAATAGGCCACTATAGGAATATGATAGTAAATGAATATGATAGAGAGAATAATGGAAAAATGACCGTAAAAAAGTATTGAAAAAAGTACTGTTGGAAAGTCTGTTCAATCAGAGAAGACATTCTGGCAAGATGGGAAAATGACTTCAGCTCGGTCAATATTGCTTCAAAAATTATAAAACTGGTTTCGAAGTATATATTAGATCTATAATTTTCCGACTTATATTGACTGAGTTGAAGTCATTCTGCCTTATTGCTAGAATCTCTTCTTAGCTTGAACGGAGTATACCCTCACTAGTATAATAAATTCACTATACTTGTATTTATTTATAAAAAACTAACTCCATTCACCTATCACAAGATATTGCTCCCACATACTCAGCAAATCAATAGTAATCTTTCACTACTATATAGTTCAAAGTTCATCAGTTTAATACAGTTGGTGGATGACCTGGCATGTTATAATGGAATTCCATCTGAAATGCTATCATACAAGTTTGCAAGTGTATTGGTCTAACCGGTCAGATCGAATTCCGCTGTTTGATTAAGTAACTATTCCTGTTATGCTTGCTACCACCAGTATTAATAATACTCCAAAATCCATAACAATCCGGCTTCCTGGCTCGACTATTCAGTCCGCCGTCGTTGACAGAGATATAATGTGGAATTATTTTGATTGGAATTTGATATGGAGAAAGAATGGGAAACAGCTCTTTTATTAGAATATTGATTGTCACCCAAAACCCACACACTATGCAGATATGATAATTTCCAAACTAACGAAGGGATGTATTCGACAGAATTTTGCTATTTTATTCAGTTGCCATCCCCACTTTGGGTAGGTAAAACAATATGATGATGCAATCGTTGATGGAATGAAATTTTAGTATCTTACATGAGTAACAATACCAGTAAAGCCTAAGTAGTGGCAGAGGTAAGAATTACGAGTCTTTATTAGACGAATGGGAATGGCTTAATAGGTGAATCATGAGTGGGAGGACGAATTTTCTAAACATATCTCTTAAGCGATTTTTTCCAACTCAACTACAATTTTCCAAATTATTTTTGTATAACTTCAATTCATCGCAATGAAATTTTTTCATTTCTAGTAGGCAAGTGATTGGCAACATTCGAGCTTCTGTACATAGAATAACATTATTGTTTTGAATTTGATATCAGATACCAGTATTCCTGTGCCTGCGCAACACTGATAAATTTATATATGACTCCACTCATCTTAGTGGAGAATCATAATAGACTTTGATATGCAATTCGATCAAATAACTGGGTGGGAAACAAATAGTGTGATAATATACTCATTAGTATCGAAGATTTCCTCGACCCCAAATGGGTAAAAGGGGATTCGACAAAGTAAGTTAGTAAGTATCGACGATGAGGTGAACTAACATTCTGGTGTGTATAACAAAGTTAACCAAATTATAAGGGCTTTCCCTGATGTAATGACACTCGAAAACGGGCATTTCAAGACGGGTCCGAGCTTGACATTGATAAAGCACTTTTTCAAGACAGTTTGTTGCAGTTAGGGTAGATCTAGTGAGTGATTGTGAATGTGGTGGGGTGGTGGAGGGGGAAAACCGAAGGGAAAATGGAAAAGTAGTTAGTTCGCACGTCTGTCGCCTTGGGGGCGTCATAAATAACATCATTTCTTAATTTCGCTCGCCAAAGAAGTGGGCCCGCCATAAACTCAACCGAACGACCCCCATAAATCATTACGCTAATTAAGCCGAATGTTAATTAAAACTTCTTTCCTGGTTCGGCTGCCACCCTCTCCACTAGCACTAACCGACCGCGAATTGTTTTGTAAAGTTCCAAAGTATGTGTAAATTACTTGGGACGATCCACTAGATGAAAAAACTGCGCTGTAGCACGCTCAACTTCCTCGGAAAGCTTTTTGCATCTTCCGAGAATGAAATAATATTTTTATCAAATTAACTCTTGGAAACGATAAGGGTCGAAACGGAAAATTCAGTAGAATTCCCACCACTTCATGAATCAGTATAAAATACATTTCTTCAGAGCTCAATCGCGAATTTCAATTAACTTGGTAAATGAGTAATTAGGTTTATTGGTTTTTTGTTTGAATGTAAATAATGAGAGAATTATGAAGCCAATCGGCTCAATTTTCAATTGAATTTGTTTCTTCTTGGAACACTATATTCATTTGATTTGAACATTCGGGTGAGTGAGTGATTATATCCCATTTGTTTAATTCATGTAAGAATAATTTTCACTTTTTATCAAATCGTCTACATTTTTATCAACACTATCATCCACTGTCCATTTGATTATTCATAATAGAATCATCGGTAGCTGAACCATATCAATATAAAATCACATTAAGCAAATTTTCATATTAAATTTCTGGATTCATTATTGAGAGAGTCTGATAGGGAAATCATGCTTCCAGAGACTTTCGATCAAAACAAACAAGAATGGTGAATTGTTTATAAATCAAAAAGTAGAGAATGTGGGATAAAGCGTCAACAAATTTTAATACTTGGTATGGAAATATCAATGAAGTTATTTTAAGCGCATGCAAGGTTTACAAAGTCTTTACAGAATTATCGTGAATGAAGAATATGGCAGTATGGTAGGGCAATAAAACTGGGAGGCAAAGTCTGTTCAAAGCCTTGCATATAGTTCAAGTGCCCGGCCCTAAACAATCCAGGGTTCCTCGGGCAAGTGGGAGAGGGTTGATTTCAGTTGACGGCATGGAGAGAGAGGAAGCGAATACCCTGGAAATTTGCAATACGAGCCGGAGAGCCGAAGCACTCGTGAAAAATCGCAAAATTATATGGACATAACTCAGGCAACTTTGCTACTTAGCCGGCGAAGCGATATTTTTGCAGCTCCCTTTAGCGTCCGTTCGCTAGACCGGCAACTTTCTGCGTTCCTTCTGAATTTTAATTTCGATATTATCGCGTTGGCAGCCAGTTGGCGTTGGTGAGGGGTGTAAGGGGGAGAATGGGGGCTGGTCCGGCGGCAACACTCAAAATGACTCCCAGTAGGGTTTTAATTAACATGGTGTTTAATTAGTGGAGCGTGATTTATTCGCCGCGCTATCATGGACACTACAACTGGCAACAACCAATTTCTTTGCTCCTATCTGATGGCTGAGCCACCTAGTAATCTGTTGTTAGAATAGTTGATAAACTCTCTATGAATCACGATTCACACCCAACTTGAAGCATCATTGTGCACTAGTCCATTGTCCAATCACAGACATTTTTGTAGCGTTATAAATTCATTTTCAAACTGCCGTTATCAAACTAGTAGAGCAATGGTACATTATGAAACACGTCTATACCCATACTATAGTACTATGTACTCACGATCACTTTAGATGAAATAAACAAACTTTTTGTGTGTTTCTGCGTGTAATGATTAGTCTTCTTCTATGCGAAACGGTCGCCCGCAGTCGAACAGCTGTAGCTAATTACAGATCTTGTCTTGAGCTGTATTGTCTTTGCTGGTATCGCATAAGAGAAGACCCACCCTTACACGCACAAACACACACACACATACGCACACACGCGAGAAAAAGGCTGTTCATTTCGTCTCAAGTGATAGTGAATAGGGTATAGTATATAATGTAGACTTTTCATTACAGGGATTATCATCATCATACTTGACATTATTCAAAATTTTTGTATAGGCTACTCTAAACACAATACCTCTCATATTATTATAGTCTATCCAAGTGGAGAAGACATTCTTGAAAGATGAGAAAATGACTCCAGCTCGGTCAATACTAGTTTTCAACAATTTTAAAACTCGGTCCAATTTTATTATTCATATCACTTTGCTTTGACAGGCTATACCTGTTTGAGGTGGAAAAGTCAAGAATAGAGGATAATTATCAATGAATTGTAGAAATGGAGGATTGTTAAAAAAAATCCTCTTGTACATTTCCATAGATCTTCCTAAATCTCTCGAAATCACTAAGTAGAATCATAATTTTTCTGCGTTATCTTCGCTATTGAACTCTAACAATTGAAATCTCCAACCAAGTTCACGTGGATAGTATCTGGTTTGAGGTGTGGTGGGATAATGGTCTCATCAACAGGGTCTTCCAAAAGTTTCGGCTCTACGATTATAATAATCATCACGACTCAAAGATGAGAGAAGTTGAAAGTTCTTGTTGAAATGCGACTTTTTCATACTGAAGATTATAAGCTGAGGCTCTGGAGACACTTAACGCTCGCACTGGAGACAATGAGAGGAGGAAGAGTTTAATTGCAGTTGTAGACACAGTACTTTCATTCAGGGCGAACAAACGTGGGCTCCCGGACACATTGTATTCACGAAGCCCCGTCGAGTCGGCGTTAGAACGCATTTTGAAGTTGACAAGCTCACTTTCCAACTGTGCTTTCGTTGAGGTTATGAAACATTCGGTTTGTCAAGTTCCGAGCAGAGATGAACTCTAACAACAATTATTATACAAGCTTAACTCTTCCTTTCAAGTCAGTTACATGAGATTGAACAATATGTCTCCAACCATTCTATTACATAGTAGATTCAACAATTATTTTATAGTAAACCTTTTGATCCAGTACCGGCTATACCGTTTATAGCATATGTAAACTTTAATATTCTTATTCCATAAAACTATTATTTCATACTGTCTTTTTCGTTTGAAAAGACTTGGAGTTATCTTAATTCAAATTTAATATTATTATATAATTTATTTCATTTTGAATTTTTAATTGAAATTCCAATCACAAAGGTGTCATCTACTTTATTTATTTATCTATTTTATTTGATTACAAAGTGCTATAGTATCCCTCTAGCTGAAAGCTATTTGAGGGATATATTCAAGATATTAGATTACAATTAATAAAACAAACAATAACAATGACAATTTTGTTTTGATAATTAATCTGATTATACTGTACTATTTTTTAAGTTTTTTTTGTTACTGATTGTTCTGTTTTGTCCATTGCACAAAATGAGTATAGACTCACTCCAACACGATATCACTTCGGCATACACCTTGGGAATACATTAGATATTATTCACTTTCAATTAACTTACATTTACAATACATTTCAATTTCAAAGCAAAACTATGCTTTAACATGATAATACCTCGCAATACATTTCAATTTTAAATTAAAGTATCCTTAAAATAATAATATTTTATTTGCTTTCCTGAGTAGATCCTAATCATTTATTCTCATAAAATAAATTTTCAATTTCTTTCGAATCTCATTTTCACTCTGTAAAATTCTTAACTCTAATGGCAACGAATTCGATATGGAATTCTAAATTCTGGAGCTCTTTTACCATAGGCATTGTTATATCTCTGAGCTTTATAAATCCTATGTCTTAAACTGTAACCGATTTCGTTCATTTCTCTATATTCGTTCTTGAAATAGTTTCGAGACAAATCTGTGTATTTAGCTAGAGCTTCTACTGTCATAAATCGTAACAAGTGACGTTCAACACCATTAAAAAGAGTTTTTATAATTCTTTCTATTGTCCTATGCAGTGGCTGTTTTATATATTTGGGTGCTAGGTAATGAATGGTGATGCCATAGAAAAGAGTGCTTTGCACAATTGAGTAATAGATCATCCTTTTAGTAGAGATAGGAAAATGACAACTAATTCTTAAGCATTTGTAGAGTGCAGCTCTCATTATTTTCAAAAGTGAATTATTATGCGATTTGAATCTCATATCAGCATCAAACATTATGCCTAAATGTTTGAAACTCTCACAAAAATCAAGTTTTTGACAGTCACATCCATTTCTGGGTTGATTAGATAGACATTCTGCTCTATGACAAGTTAGGTTAAAAAATTCATTTTCATTTATATTAATTCTCTGATTCTTAAATACTATTATCTTGGTCTTCTGTGAATTTATTTTGAAACTATTATTGAAGAAGTATTTAATTGCTAAATCGATATCGCTTTGCATGTAACTTAAACCTTCTCCTAAATCTTTATGAATTATGTATAGAATATTATCATCGGCATATTGCATAACTTTACTTTTAAATTTTAGGCTGGCAAAATCGTTTACATAAATATTGAATAAAATTGGCGACAATATACTACCCTGAATTAGTCCACATGTTTGTTCATAACTGCTACTAACATAATTACCTATTCCATTTTTCAGAGTCCTATCTTTTAAATAATTCTTAAATAATCTTAGTAGATTGCCACCATTTCTCAGAGTCTTAAATTGATTCCTAAGTTCTAAATTATTTTTGTCTCTTTTCAACCTTTGCCATGTGATATTTTTCTTATCAACCAATTGCTTGAAGTTGTTATTAAACCAAGGGTTATGTTCTTTCTTTTTATTCGATTTTATCTTTATTGTGCTTTTATCGTAGATGTTTGTAAATTTTCCAAGTATCTCATTATATACAGGGTGTTTCAGGAGGAATGTGCAATAATTCTCAGGCTGATTCCTCACACCAAGTAGACAAAAAAGTTCCATGGAACCATCCCCCAAAAACGCTTTGTTACCGAGATAACAATGGCGGAAAATTGAGATTTTTCAAAATAATTTAATTTTTCTAATTTTTTAGAGGCTTCAGTGAGGTTCTAAAATAATCAATTCTCATGTAAAATTGGCTGAGAAATTCAATGAACACAGTTACAAGTTTGTAACTTCAACAGTTATTGAGATAATTGGGAAAAATATGCTAGAAAACGCCATTTTTCAACAATAAGGGTTATAACTGGATAAGGAATCATAAAATTGTGTTTTATATTAATTGTGTTTTATATTAATTTTATTTAATATTGACTTTTCCCTGCTATAGATTTTCAGACACAATAGTTCTACTGATAAGAAATCATAATCTCTCCTATATTAAAATTTTCTCTATAAAATATGCCTAATCCTCCACCCCCTCTACCATCTGTCCTATATCTAAAAATTTTAGAATATCCATGAATCCCATATAAATCTATCTCTTCATTTTTCAAATTAACTTCACTCAATACCATTATATCAATATTACAGAGTACTTCATTCATTTCTGACTTTAATGTATCCGAGTGTTTCCTAAGCGATCTTACATTGTGGCTTACACAGATAAATTCATTCCTAGAGTTATCCCTCTATTTTTAAAAAAGTTCTTGATTCATTCCAGTGTTGGAAACTCACAAATTTATAATTGATATTCAAATCATCTTCATCTAATTCTAGCATTTGCCACTAATGTTGCGATAAAGAAAAAAAATAGAAAAGTAAATGAGAATAATTTTCTGTATTCAATAAAAAATAATGAATAAAAATGTTCAAGGTAATTTTGAATAATGAAGGAAGAAAAGCTATATTAACCCTTTAACCATGATAACTCCAGTGCATAATTAGTCTATTATAAATTTATTTTTAATCTAGGAAAGATTTTCAACAGTTCGAATCCTACAATCATAATCCTATATTTATACATTCCTAATACATAATCGTAATCATCTCATACATAGGTTTACTACAATAAGCTGATACTTTCGCTTGAATTTTATTTATTCATTACTGTATTATTTTTCATGATTATTATTTTTTTTCTTCTTTTTTTCTTTTTGAGAGAGAGAGGAAAAGAGATAGCAGAGTCAGTGTTGTAACTATCTGTAATGTACTGTATTCAAAGGTTAATAGGCTAAAAAGTAATCGAATAATATTATCAGTTATTATGATAAAGTTTCGATAGCTTGTGCATCTCAAAATCCTTATAATCGTCCATCGTTCTTTCTTTCTTTACTTCATTAAAGGAATCCTTTCTATCATACTGTAATCTATACATGTATAACTACCTCTCTTATTATTCTAGCTGTGCTTCTCATAGAGCTTATAGGAATCCATGTATTACGAAGGAGAATTCTAGTATTGATCCAATTAGTGGTTATGCATAATATATTTTTTATATTCAAATAATAACACTTGCTCTAAATCAATTCATCACCCAAAATAAGATAATAATGCTTCCTCCACTATCTCCAACTAATATCTTAACCTATCACTATCTTAATAATCACATTCTCTCTCACTCATGTAAATAAATTAAAATTATAATAATACTCACTCCTAAATAAGCTAATGAAACCATCTAAAACTAATTCTCCTAAAAAACTTATATCCTAGATAAAATAATTTCTGGTTTTCTCTAATGTATGAATTAGTGTTGATTTCCTATGGGATCTATACTTAATTCTTACTTACTTCGATATCGTCCATTTTCTTACTGATTAGATTATGTAGGTCCTCGTCACATTTGATATTAGATTATGTAGGTCCTCGTCACATTTGATATTGTGAATTTTACCCCCTTCCTCCCATCTGACTTTAATCCGGCCCACATGATCGATCCACATGACGGAATCCATTCTCCTTTTGCACCTCCTTCACATTACCGAACAGCTTACGTCTCTCCGCCGTCACTGATTGATTTATGAAGATTGGAGTGTCTCCCTGCATGTTGAAATGTTGCGTTAAAAAGTCTCTAAATTTTCTCCTGTTTTTGAGCATGGCGTCCTTAACTCCACGACGGACAAAACGCACTATGATTCCGCGCGCGGTGTTGTCTTTTCTTGCTGGAAGTCGATGGCATACATCAATCGACGTGTGGTCCAGATTCACATTCAACGCCTTCCCGATCTCTATTATTCTGCATTGCACATCCTCGTTGTTCACCTCGGGAACACCGAACACTTCCAGGGTATTTCTCCGTCCGTACTGCTCCTGATCGTCCTGTTTAGTCTCCAACTCCTTAATTTTGGATTTCAGTAGCGAGTTTTCTTCTGATAAGGAGTTTATTGCTGCTTTTTGCTTCGCGATTTCTTCGGCATTTTCTTCTTATGTCTTTCTACACGCGGCTATTTCAGCTCCTGATTTTTCCAGTAACTCGTCTTTAATCTGTGTTAACATAGTATTTAATTGTTCGATTGTTATGGGAGCACTAGAACTCGTTGCTGAATTCTGGTTTGCTTTTATTGGCATAGAGTCCGAATTGGCTCGCTGGAGACGGAGCGTACTACTACAAGTTTTACATGTCCAATTATTGTTGGTTCCCTGAAGTATTTCAATATCGTTGTCAGTGAGCCCCACACATGTAGGATGGAAAATACTTCTGCAATTGCTGCAGCTTATTTTCGATTTTGAAGCACGAACTATCTGTTGTCAACATTCCACACAACTCATTTTGCAAGTTCAAAATAACAACGGAAGATCACTAAAGTTCACTTTGAGAAAAAAATCAGTCCTACTGTAGTTTTTTTCAGAATTAGCAGGTCATACACAGGAATTATGGAAGAAAACTTTTCAAAACATCGTTATTCGGTTGTAACTTGAATCAAGAATGGAAACTAGATAAGACGACAAATCGATAACCGAACCTTTCTCCTCGAACGCTAGACTGCGACTGTGATAAAGCAAAGAGTTTTAATCGTATACTTATGATGAGATGCAGTCAATAATAATCTTATTAGAATTGCTTTGATAGTATTAATACTATCACAGTAATACTTTTAATAGTGATAGTAGTTATTGTGGCTCGTGCCCACGAAACAGGTGAAGTGCTCATATCCTTTACTGTACAGCACTTCACCTGTTTCGTGTGCATGTCGACTATTATTAATAGTATGAATACCGTCACGAATATAACTAAGTACTGCAAGTCTGCAGTGTTGTACTTCATTATGAAAAGAAACTTGAAGATTCAAGTACAAAATCAGATGCGATGGAGATTCAAATTATAGAAATCTATCGAGTAATTTAAGTGATTTACTAAAATAATAACCTTTTGCTTGATATGATAAAACAGTCAATCAATATATGTTGTTTTTTTTATTAATCGAGTCTATTAGCATGTCGACACAATTCAAACTATTTATTTATTTTTTTATTCAGATTGGGTTACAGATAGAGCCAAGCATAGATTGATGCTCTCCCAGAATTATTGAATACTCTTCCAAGAAGCTGTAAATCCCAGCTCAAATTAAATTTCCAGTATTTAATTTCATAATTTATTCATTCACCGAACTGTATACAACACTTGTATACTTGTATACATAGTGTCACGATTCATAGTTTTAAATTAACTAAGAATCGTTTATGAATAAAAATCTCCTGGTTAGGACCTAATAGCTTCAGTCAGCGTGATATATTACATTATAACTGTTCAGATTCATATATATCTTCATAAATCCATTATACACCCTCATAGTTTGGTGCATTCCAACAGTTACCAAATTCCTAATAGGTCATCTCATTTCTGGATGAAGATGTGTAGTTGATAGTGGCTGGGATGAAGCTTTTGTCTCATTCTACAATGACAACGGCACAATTACGCTAATGACACAAAGCAGATTTGAAGGGAGCAAGTGTTGGCCACAATGATGTTTCCATTATTCATGAATAATCTGTCTAATGGGTCCACTGTCGTACGAGGTAAGAGCGCACATCATACGAGAAACATATCTCTTTCCATTTTCTGCAACTGCAAACCTCACTTACCTTAATAAAGTTGCGTACACGTGAGTTTCAAACACATAGTGTATTACTGTATGAGAATGCCACAGTGGATTTGAAATTTCTAATCAGTTAGAGAGCTAACAAGAAAATTAGGATGCATTTATTATGAGTATTATTCTTCTATCCATACTGATAAACTTCAGGTAGGAGAATATGATTTCAGAGAATTACTTCCCATGGCTCACCCTAGATGATTCATTATGCAGTGAAAATTCATGATGAAACATTGTAATATGATAATATACAAATGATGTTCAGTGAGGCAGTGCAATTAACAGTGGGGGTAAGGTTGAAAATATCTCTTATATTATTGAACTGCACATATAACATCAGTAGCAGTGAATTTTGAATCTCTAATCATTTGAAAATTCATCAGGGAAATAAATGCATAAAACGATTTAGTATTTTATTCCACTATTTCGATTTTTCATTATTATTCATTTTGCAAAACCTTTTCAATTTTTAAAAATTTCAAGTTTTCAATTTAAAAAAAAAAAAATACAATCAGTAGCCCAGTCTATTTTTAATGAACTACACCTAAGGAGTGAGAGTTTATCATAAACCTTTGTAATTAGAGAAATAGATCTTTCTAATTATCAATAATTATTGATTATCTTCCGTTTTCTATAAATTCAAGCGTGTAAACTTAAACAACTACTGACGTTCACAAGTGTAGCGGTTAGCAAATGTCTGTTTTTGATACACAGCTCTGTCATCAACTATTTTAATGGTGGAAATAACCTTTTGAAAAGAAATTCATTTGAGTTTGCAATGAAAATAGATTCCAACTCTGTGTTTGTTTTTCATTCAAATGACATATCTTCCACGTGCTTGAATAAATTAATAAACAATCCAGGATTAGATGAGATATGCAGAACTTCTTCAAGGTGAGTTGAAACAGCTTGAATTTTTATGATTTCTCAGCTCTCATCTTTTGAGAAACTGAGAAGAACCTATTCTAGATCTTAAAGCTTTCAATTATCTTGGAAGATGAATTATAAATTCCTTGGAGAAAAAGTTTAGAGAGAGATTTGAATAAGATCTCTTTTGAAATAAATCCTATTCTAGGAAATTACAGATTAACCATCCAATGGATCATTCTTGTATTAAGTCGCTCCAGTTTATAATGAGCAATTTCTGAGATGTTATTCAAATTCTATAAAACATGATTTTATAAGTATCTGTCAGAGGATGGAAAGATATCTGTGCTAAGATTAGAAATTTTATACGAGTAGAATGATTATGGTGATAATAGGGACTAATGATGATAATATCCTAAAAATCATGATAAAGGTAATCTCAAATTCTTTAATCTGTTTTTTTTTAATCTGTCAAATTTGTTTTGTAATTTGTTTTTCTGATAGAGAACAATCAATAACAGTTATTTAAAGAGATAGTAATTGGATTAAGATCCATGTTTGTATCAAGAAGTAGCTCCAGATTACGAATATATTCCTGGGATGCTGTTCAATTTCTAGAAAAACTGCCATGATAAGTATTTTTCAGAAGATGAAAAGATTAATTTTCATATGAATAGTAAAATTAATTCAACATTTACAAAATATGATTAATAAATATTTTTACGTAAGATTGTGTGAAGAGTGTGTGAAAGGATAATTTATTATCTATGAAAATAAATCAGCTTGGGAAAATAATCTATATCATGATAATCTTATACTTTTCAAAATTATTGCAAAAACGCAAGGTGGTGGACTGAATTTGAAGAGTCACCTACTGATGCTGTGGTCATCTTATATGAAATGATTTCAATACAGAATTTCAAGAAATAATGAATGGCGTAGATCGCAAATCGATATATAAAACCGTTCAACTGATCTGTAATGAGTATCTCTATTGATTAAAAATTGAATTAAGCTTTATACGGTTCTGGCAATAGTGCGGTTTCCGGCATTTGATTTCTCTTGAGAATCTGTATTGGAATCATATAAAATATGACCATCACCTTCCCATTAAAAAAGTTGAATCCAATTTGGGGCTCCAAGATAGAGGACCTAACTTTCAATGTCAAAATTGAGTAGATAGTTATTTTAAAATGATCTCCAATATCACCAACTGTCAAATTACCTTCGCACAAAAAATATTAAGCCGTTTCTATTTAACTCCTATCAGAAGATGAAACCAGTCGATTAGTGCTTAGTGGAGTTAGGTTTCGTGTCAGAGAAAACAAGCCATTTCCATGTGAAAGAGTTACAAAAAGTCTCCATAGTTAGTTGGCTACCAATTTTATTGTCGAGTCATTCTGATCGAACAAAAAAGAAGAACAGGCAGGGTTATTGAAGAAAGACAAGTGGAAGTGCAGTTGCAAAAGTAGTGTGGTGGTGAGAATCACAATGAAACAAGCGGCGTGGGCCTGAGAGTCTCGGTTCGAGATAAGGAGCCTTGTTGCCGCTTGCCAATGCCCCCTTCCAACCACTCCTCCTCCCACTACTTAAGCACAGGCACACTGACAAACCATACTCAAACCAACCACACACACCAGACTCCACCACTGCTCACTAACCGCATCCAGCTCTTGCCTGTTCTTGTCCCGCTCCGCTACTCCACCGGCTACATCTCCAAAGCACTTGCACTCCAATATTAGAATCCCTAGTCATCCCTTTCCACAAGTACAAGAAGTAGTCAATGTAACTTCCAATTCTGATCGACCACTAAGCTGGAAAGATATGGATGTTGAGAGTGCTTGATATCTAGTTCATTGCATCCCAGAATGAGTATTTTATCCGATTACTGCGATAACCGAAACCAAAGTACTCTGTTCACTCCAGGTATTTGGAGCGAGAGAATCTAGTTTTGTTTGATACTCGAGATTATATTAAGCTGATTTGCGAGATGAACTTCAAATGTAGACCGGTTAAATTTGGTCTGAACTTTTACTGCTCAAACTAAAGCGCGACTGAGGAATTTATTGGCTTGCATTCATTGAACTTGAGTACAACTCGAGATCCCTATCACAAGTCAAACGGTTGTAAATAAAATGAATAAGAGGAATGGGATTTTCCCAGTAGTAATATTGTTGAACCGCTCGTAATGGGAAAACGATGATGGCAGACAAGAGATTTCCATTTTATTTGGCCAGTCTATGATTTCAGGCACCAACGAACCTTTTTTAAATTTGAAGCGATACAGTTCCATCTAACTCTCTTATCACACATGAATAATCATTGATGAATACACTTTTATCGGAAAGTCACAACTAATCAATTTCCAAAAGCGAAAGCTTACAGATTATCTAAGAATTTCATTTTAGGGGAAAAAAGAGAATAAATCATCAAGTTTATTGGAAGCACTGTTCATAAAAATGTGTTTCATCATACTGTAGAATCAATAACCATTCTCTAGCTGAGTAGATTAACTTGGAAGCTGAAGAATTCAGGAAGCTTGGAGTTTAACTGTTGAATGAACTATAAATACTTATTCAACATCATCTGGATACTTACAAAAAAGTTTTATCTTTATTATCACAAGTGATTTTTATCCGACTTTTGGAGTAGAGATTGATTGGTTTTTTGATTGAGAGCATGTTTGGAGTCTATTGATTCGTTCATAATGAAGTTAACGAGTACTTTTGTACTTTAATTTCAGACAATAATTGCATTTCAGGGACCTGTGATATGTTTGATTTCACAATGTCAATAATGATCCTTACGCGTTATCAATCAAATTTTCAACGTAAAGTTCATTTTAACAAAATTAACGATAACACTAACAGTATTGTTATTGTTGAAATTTCATGACTTGTGCTGTCAAGATGTATCAGCGAACAAAAACCTCACATCAATCAAGTTCATAAGATATAGAACGTTGACAAAATTAATTTTTAACATTATTTATTGACGTTCATGATCACTATGATGACCTTGTAAGACAATCACAAATGAATTTTCCTTTCAGTTGAATATGCTATTCATCTTCATTATAATGAACAATATTCATGATCACTTTGGTGACCTTGCAAGACTATCACAAATGAATCTCATTGCGCTGAAGATGCTATTGGGGTGCTGCTTCTGGGAATGTTCAATGTGTATTAAGGCACACATGGTCCTTACTGGTCAGTGCCTGTACTTTGATATAGCACTTTGGTGTGTTGCAAGGGTGGGAGGAGGGAGAGGGTGCTTAACTAGGGTGCGTTCACTCCCACGGTCATTCAATGGCCAGTTAAGGGTGCCGTCGTCTGAACGTTAACCACTGGACAAACGGTCAGCCAGACAACAACAAGTGGTTAGCGAACCCAATGTTTGCCGTCGAGGTCGTTCACTTACTTGTTGAGCTCTCAATTTGGCTTACCAACACACGCTCCAAGATCAATCATTATGTGCAAACTATTCAGATCCAAAAAAGTGAACTGTGCTTTGCAAAATTTTATTCCCAAATATCTGCATTGATTGGGTCAAATGCACAACGAATGGGACAGAATAGTTTCATATTGAGAAGAATGGATTTGAGATTTAAATATTCAAGGTCTTGTTGTCAAAGTGAGTGAATAAATTAATTTTAGCTCCTAAAATCCTGTCAAAAATGAATCGCTCATCAAAAGAATAATAGTGTAAAAGTTGGAAGAAATATTTATAGCTTAGCGTTCTTTTTGAATTTTTGAATACATAATTATTTATTATGGAAACTTTAATAGTAATTATTGAATTCGAATAATAGGAAATTCTCCATCCGTCACCATCACTACTTTATCTTGTTAAAGTACTTTTGATCATTTTCCATCTTGTTACTTATGAACATCACCAATGGTAAAACGTATCAATCTAGAATCGAATATATGTATATCACATATTGGGCCTGGTGAATAAAAAACCATTGAATTGAACCAAATGAATACTTCGGATGATACTGTGATTGAAGAATTGTATATTATACCTTAACCATTGAATTATTGTACCTTCGTATAATAGATAAAAAGAATCACTGATTTTCTGATTGAGTGTCTTTAACTGATCAACTGACTAAAGTTTTGATGTGGAAAGTTGATTTGGAAGTAACACTACTTCTTCATTGAAGAACTTTAGGATAGGATGACCGAGATAATGGATTGGTATAGTTTCCCCAGGATGCGAAAAGTGATAGTGGAATGAGTGAGTGAAAGGAGGACGGAAGATGGATGAGTAAGCAGGGATTCAGGGATGGATAGTCATTTATCGGTCCATTGCACTCGACTTAACCAATTACAGAACTGAGTAAGTCAAACAACTAGCTTCATTGCTGTCAGCGTCTCTGGGGGGAAGAAAGCGGTGGTTGCTGTTGAAAAGACGGCAGATAGTTGGCAAAAGAGAGAGAGCGAGAGAGAACTGTCGATAAGTTGTGTAATTGAAAGGAATTGAGAGGTTGATTGAGCAAATAAACCTCCGACATCTATCTCTCCTTTCGCCTGCTGCCCGTTCCTGTGACTGAATCACCGACAAGTGGAAAAATGAGATTGGATGGAGCTGCTGTAACTGGGACGAGCCAATTGTGTCAGCCTGGAAGCGGCCTGAATCTCAGAAAAATCTGAATCGATTTGTCAACTTACTTAGAGAATTGAAAGGTTTCTGGAAGATTGAATGATTGAAAAGTTCAAATAATTGTTGTAAAGTATTCTTTCCACTTGCTTTTTTAATTCGCGGACGCATTTATAGTACTGGCACTCATCCCCGCCACTCCTAGCTCAGGCTAGTATTACACGATAATAGTTCTACTATCATAGTCGATCATACATGGAAAGAGAGGTGAATACGTAATGATATTTTCATCTCTTTCCATATGATCGCATATGATCATAGAACTATTATCGTGTAATACCGGCCTTAGACAATTTCAAACAAATGATGAAATGGAATAACTTCGTACAGCTTCATGAAAAACTTTCGAGTATCAGTTGAATATTGTATTCCCAATATTTATTGTTCTTTGAAACTCTGTACAGTCTTAATGGGGTTGCATTATCTCACTTTGGATTTCCATAAGCCGAAAGTTTCAAATATTTTTAGAGTAAGGAATTCATATTGAGCAATTTTATTCTGATCAACTAATGGAGCCATGATACTTCTGCATTATAACAAGTAGGTCATGAAATACAATCAGTAGGAATAGTCGAATAGTTCGAATCAGAGGAACAATACTGAATGAATCAGGAAAATATCAAGCAAAATCACTGGCAGCTCGTACCCACGGAACGGGTGAAGTGCTGTTCAGTAGAAGATATGGGCACTTCACCTGTTTCGTGGGCACGAGCTGCCAGTTCAGCATGAAATATAACAGTAGCACTACATAGAAGATTGTATGAATGATTTGGTAAGAGATAAGTAATCATTCTATTTTGAAAAACTCCTTTTTCGTGGTTTGACACAGACAATTGCACAATTACAATGAGAAGAAATTTAGTGAAAGATAAGGCGTCGGTCAGCTCTCTCTTCTATTCTTTTGCAAATCTGTGGCAAAAGTGTTGACAAGTCACGCAATGCTTTACAAAGGTTGTAATAAAAAACGGAGTGAAATGAATACCCTTGACGCTACCGAGCCTAGCCAACAGACAGCCCACAAGAATACATTAATCATAGCAGTTTTTCTGCTTTCATAAGCACACTCTGAAATAAATGTCCACGTTTACAGTTTCTTCTTATTAAGCATGAGAAAACAAAGACTGGATAAATTAAGCTTTGAAAACCAACTATTCATGGTGCAGTCTGAGTGCTGGATTCATGCTGAGACATAATGATTAATGAAAATCGAACTGTAGATTGCAGTCGTTTCGTTGCAATATTATTCTTGATTGGTAACCTGATTCACGATCACTTGAGACGGAATAGACGAACTTTTTGCGTGTAATGTTAGTGCCCGGTTTTTCCAAGCACACTCAAACTTGAGGGATCCCCAAATTTTAAGGGACACTCAAATATTTGAGGGACCCTTAAATTCTGACGAATCGTCAATCAACAGCTGACATTTTCTATACTTTTAACATAGGAGAGTTGAGGCAATACCTACTAATACATGTATTAGTAGGTATTGGTTGAGGGGCCCCTCAAATTTTGACGAATACTCAGATAACCAGCTGACATTTTCTTTTAAAAAATTTATAAATAGTAATACTATGTTATTTTGTTTACATCTACTCGTCGGTACGTTGTGAGGTTATGAATTTTCCAAATTAGCAAACATTCATTAGAATATTCATTTATTGTTCAAGGGAGAATCGAAAAATACCGGAATATATCGAAATATTCATGCCACAATTTATTTTGTCTTCATTCATTAAAAAAAAATATATAAAAAAAATAGAAAATATCATGCAAACACTTGAAATAGGCTACTGCTGAATTTTAGGTAATCGCTTTGAACTGATGATAATATTATCTTGTTTACATCATGAGTACCAATGAGCATAATAGAAATGATAGATGGTTATGCAATGAGAATGCAGATACGTATCAGAAATTTTTAATAAAATTTCAGCTGGTTATCTGAGCATTCTTCAAAATTTGAGGGTCCCATAACTTTGGTTTGAGGGTCCCTCAACTTCCCTTTACTAGAAGTATAGAAAATATCAGCTGTTGATTAATGATTCGTCAAAATTTGAGGGTCAGTTGAAATTTGAGGGTCCCTCAAGTTTGAGTGTGCTTGGAAAAACCGGGCATAGGCAATACCTACATACCTACATACATGATGTATTAGTAGGTATTGCTTGTATGCGAAACGGTGAGATGGTCAAATGTAGTCGAACAGCTGTGGCCAATCAAAGACATGAGAATTGGGTGGATACATTAATTTTTTTCATAGCCCAAGATTTAAAAATCTTAAAACTTTAAAATAAACTCTGGTTGAGTTCATCTCTTAAAACCGTTGAAATTCATAATTTCATTCGAATTAACAAGCTGAAAGTAAATTATAACTATTCTATGAGTCGAGATAAACGTTTTCTAAAATATGAAAACCCAATTAATTCATCGTTTCAGTTGTATCAACACCTCAACAACATTACTGCCAGTGTATTTCCGATGTTTGCTCAGTTACCGGTCAGAGCTCGAACCCCTTTTTGAAAGCTTTTACAAAAATTCTGGCTCCAATGTTCATACTGCACACTAATGGTGAGTATTCTACCTGTCAGAAGAATAGAGTTTTTGTAATAGGATATGTTCTCTTTCCGGCAACTCAGAGAATCGCAAACAGTGTTGAATCACTATCGAAGTGAACGGTAAGTGCGTCTGACAGGAAAAGAGAGACAGAATATAACAAGAGAGATAGAGAGAGTGAGTGTGTGTGAGGTCGGTGATCATCACTACTCTTAGTACATACATTAAGAATATAATCACGTCAGAATGGTATAGAGAAGCTTGCTCAGGTAATAGAAAGGTCTACGTTATTAGATCTACTTGGCAAGGAAGGAAGACATCTGAGTAAATGGGTGAATTCGTTTGATGGGGAAGTCTGAGAGAGCGCAGATGTGTTGTGGAGTGAACGCAGGGTTGCTGGGCACACAAATCGCACAAGTAAGCACACACAACCTCAGTGTGTGGAGGAAGGAGGCTGGTGAAGAAGAGAGACACGAGACCTAATGGATTCTGCGGAAACCTTCCACCCGGGAGCAAGCCATCCTTAGCCGACCAAGTAGTAGTTGCCGTCCCACTCACTCGCCTGGTATGTGCTACCAAGTCCCTCACCACGCCGCTAAAAGCTGTTGATTGCATTTTCCTGCGCAATGCTATGACTGTGTGATGTATGGGAGCCAAGTGCTCTCTGGTTTCGATGCATGCACACATGCGCTGATTCCAGCCATAGATTGAGGCGGCAACCGGCCTTTGGTCCTGCTCTGCACTCAGCATCGGCTCCCAAAACTTTTCATAAATTGATTTGCAAGTTCGCAAAGCAATCAAATGTGCGTCTTGTGATGTGGCTCAAAGCGTATTCACAGAGGTGTGTTCCATTAGAATATTGAATATGCATTTCCTGGAGCAAATTTATACAAATTTCCTATGAATTGGATTCGGCTGAGAGTTGTTCCAAGAATCTCTAATGTCATGAGTAATTATATTGATTCAATAACGAACCTACCATATCTCATTGGAATTTGAGCAATTTGAGATTATCTGATAATATAAGGTAATTACAGAACAGGTTTGATATTGCATTTCTCAATTTGTCATTATAATACCACCAAGGTTGTCATATAGGACAAGGTAATATATTTATTAGGGGAATAATATTGGTATGTTGGATTGGACTGAAGTATGAATCTTTGAAAATTGGATAAGTTGAAAAGTTGATTGTTAGATACAATTAGATGAAAGGATTAGAAATGAGACCGATAAAGTTTTCGATCCCTTTCGTAATTGACGGAACAGCTTTTTGACCATAGCAGAAACGGCCACTCCCATCTTTTAGGAGGAAAGGTTGAAAATATTTCCAAGCTAACAAATAAAGGTGAAGAGTTAAGAAAGTTATAAATTCAAAAACTTATCGATTATGGTATATTGAAAATAACGATTTCATTCCAAAACATCTCACATAGAAAGAATTTTTTTCTCTCAAATCTTTACAATTCGCTTTACTTACATCAATCCAATGATAAATCGCTTGGATAAATCCAAGCGGTTTATCCTAGTGGTAGAGAGCGTCTAATCCGTGAGATTAGATAAGCGACATGCCTCTACCACCACTGTTGTAATGGTGACCGGTTCCTCTGAATTCAATTTATGAGCCTCAAAAATCGCTTCCCGGTGGTTCGGAGCCCACCTAAAGCAGTAGGTCCATTCATCTCTCATCATCATCCTTCCCATTACCCACGCACAGGCCCAAGAGCCCATGTGGGCATCACCCTCACAAAAAAATGATGATAATTGTTCACATGAAATTCAATGAATTCACTATCAACCCACATAATCACAGTTAATCCCTCCCATCTTTGGAAGATTGCTGGATTGAAATATTTTTACGGCCGGTTATATTTTATTACGGGCTATTATCATATGGAATCAATACGATCTCGTATTTTCATATGATTTTATAAATGATAATAGGAATATCTCTGTGAATACCGGCCTTATATTATTAGATATAGTGCTGTGTGAATTTCTATTAGTATCTGAATTACCTACAATGTTGATGATTGATACTGTAACTTACCCTAAACCAATAACGATTTTAACAAGACAGTACCTTGTCAATTGATGAGAGTTTTGATAATAAGTGATCCATTAACCGAGAACACAGGTGCGAATGCAGTGCCAACGTTGTTAATTGGAATTTGAAGCTCGAACAGAAGGTTGACACAAAAAGAGTTGTTAGTTTCTAGTAAGATCGACAGGGTAGCTGTTAAAATAAACAGTCGCTTCGTCAGAGAAGTGGTCGATGGTGATGCGACACAAGGTGGGTTTGTGGGTCGCTGACATGTTAATTTGATGTGGCTTGCGGCGCTTGTATCAACGCTGCTCAAAACAGAACAGCGACTGCTGCTGCTGCTGGTAGCAACGTCCAACTTGCAGTGCAACATCTGTGCGCTGCAAACTTTGAAAACTGTCCAAACTTCAATCGATTACGGCTTTGCCAGCTTATCGCAAACGACCAGCTCAATAATAACATGGATTAGACGTTGTGTGTGGGCCACATGAAGCTTTACTAAGGCCTTACGTACACCTCGCTATCAATATCATAAATCCCAATTCTCTCAACGGATTTGAGTTAATATTGATATTCAAGTAAGATTTAGATCCGGGTATTTCTAGTCTAGTAAATAGGAAATGGTTTAATTCTGTATTGAATCATACTCCACGTGCTCTATATCAACATACGTTTCTCAATAGTCAATGCTGAACTTTCCTGTTAATAAGACGAACTAAAATTAGCTGAAATTGATTTTGGTTTGGTTAATCCTTTATCCACTTGGTTTCAATATCGATATCATTATTAGTTTCCATATCAAAGATAAGTGAACGTTATCATTCCAAATAGTCACCAATTCGATGATAAAAAATATTGCAATTCATCTAAAACCAATTTTTCTCACATCAATCTTCTCTTTTCAAGTTACTATGGATTTTGTGTTCTTTATATCACATTTTATCAATATGTGATTGTGTTGAAATGTTTAATTAATCGGAGTTTAACAGCATAGTTTAAAGTTCTTCCTCTGTATATTTATAGTCTCTATCACTCGTGTTATTTCAAACTTTGTCAATTCTATTCATCCACTCTTAACAGATCGTCTTCAGAAAGCTTCTTGAAATTTTAGTTTGAGAAAGGGCCATCTCCATCCTCAAATAATTATGAATAACGCAATTCATTGAAATAGTTTTACAGTTTTTGAATAGTACAAAGTCATTTATAAAGTACGGAGTGGCCGTAGTCGAGTGGATTAGACACTAGTTTTATAATCCAAAGGCCTGGGTTCGAGTCCCGGCCCGGGCAAGATATTTTTCTCGGGTGACTCCTGTGTTTCGGATGGATACGTTAAGCCGTCTGTCCCAGTTGCCTAAAAATCAGTCGTTAGGTCATATCAGAGGTACTCAAACTGATCAGGTGCGACCTGGAAACTCTAACACCAGACCTTCGCCAAGAAGGTCACACGGTATCCTATTATATTAAGCGGATCTAGAAAACGACTAACGATTTCCTCGAAATTTGTATGTATGTATGTCTGGCTCAACAGCCCATGTAGGGCCTAGGCCTACCAGCTGGTTGCCAGTTTCAAATTCACTCTACTATACAGCCCGTCCAAGCCAAGAAGACACCCCGGCACGACGGGAAAACGGCCCCAGCCCGGCCAAAACCGGCCCAAAAGCCATAGATTTTCAATCAGAACTCACAGTCCCCGAACCAACACTGACCGAGCCGAGACCGCTCCCTCCACACCGTCAGAATCCCCCTCTGGCACGACAGTTCATACAGTGAGCAAATAATCATCAACCAGGATAGAGGTAACGTGTGGTTAGCACGTTAATCCTCTCAACCATAAGCCTCGAAATTTGAAATGTAATATAACCGTGATGGAAAAATAAGATTGCACCAGGTCTCATGTCCGGAAAAACTCTGGCAGGATTAATAAAAGAATTAAATATTCCTTCAGGAATAATCCCAAGTACTGCGTATAATGGCTGTTATCGTTAGCTGACCAACGCTATCCAGCTGGAGTATATGGAGTTACATTTAAGTCTTTAACACATGTTCATGTCAAAAAATTGTGAGAGGTGAACATATCAGTTTTGAATTTATTTTTTACAATAACATATTCATGTAATTCAACAGTTCGGCCACAGCTTCAGAGCGAAGCTCGGTACCAGATATTTATTATTATATTAGTGCATTTCATTCGAAAAAATGCCCTATTGGTCTTGCCCTGACAATCGAAAATTCATGATGTGATATATTTTTCACACGTTTCCGAGCCCCTAGAACACGAATTTGATGTCCGTTCAAATTCATATATCTCTATATATATTTATATATGTACAGATTCTTGTTAACACGATAACTCCCGAAGGGCTTGTCGGAGAGCGACCAAATTTTGCACAAAAATCATTAGTGCTAATATCTCGGTCAAGTTCGTTAACCAGCCAAATTGGTCCAAGGGAAAGGGGTGAAATTAGGGGATAAAAATTTACAAAAATCACTACAAATCAACCAATAACTTGATTGTTTTGAAAATTGGTGTGTATAATACCCTTATTATGCCCTACAATTTGAGCCATCAACAGAAAAAAACCAATCAAAAATGGCGGAGAAAATGGCGAATAGTATTTCGAAAATTGTGTTTTTATGGGTTTTTCGAAAACGGTACCTTTGAATTCATACCCTGAATAGCTCATTATAAGTCATATGTTTCGAGCCATCATACAATTTGAAATGCACTCTTTCCGACCGCCAGCTGCCGGAGCGAATTTTTTCCACAGTAATCTATATCAGGAGAAACTTTCCGTTTTTCTATCTTGTTTACCTTTTCAAATCAAGATTTCAGTATTCTGAACATTTCTTATCTGATGATAATTAATCGAATTGAATTTGCCGACGCTGTAGTCAGCGTTGAAACAAGATACACAAGTACCAGGGAGTAATGTTCAACACTTTAACAAATACTCGTTTGCCAGTGATCGAAAGGTTCAGTTTGAGAATGGATGAGATTGATATTATGTCAATGGTTTTGGGAGTTGTATGAGGTGAGGTGGGGGTAGTGTGAGATAGGACAGAACCAGCTGTTGTTCTGGTGAAAAGTGGGCTTTCCTGTTGGGACGGGCGGGCGGACGTGAGTTGGGCCGTTTAGCAGCTATAGTCTGTCCAAGCAGAGAAGACACTCTGGCAAGATGGTAAAATGGCTTCAGCTCGATTAATTTTGGTTTAAAAATTGTAAATTCAGTCTCAAATTTTAGGAAACATTCTGATCTACAATTTGAAAACAAATATATGATTTTGAAACTAATATTGATCGAGCTGGAGCCATTTTACTATCTTGCCATAATGTCTTCTTTTCTTGGACAGACTACTGAGCATCAGCCTGCTGGAATGTTCCAAATCTCTCACAGTCTTTGTCTTGGTCGAGAGTGAGAAGGAGGCGGAAGTATTGGACGCAGTGGAAGCGTCAGTAAGCACAGTGGCACACAGTAAGGAGCTATGTAGTTCATCAGGTTTGAAAGAAAGCACTCGCTGCAACATCTGTCGTCCATAGCCTGTAATACCGATATCGCTCGACGACAAATTCTCTGCCCGTTTGACAAAATAGTCGTGCCATAAAGTTATGCTGAAGAGAAAGTGTTACTTGTTGTAGAACCACACTTAAGGATAGTATGATTCAGGCTTAAGTTAGGAATAGGATATGATTGGGGTAAACAAGCTTTTAGGTTGATGGGAGATAGCGAAATGGTTAAATTGGTTGACAATATCTTGATAAATGCAGACAAGACGTGGAAAAAGCAATAATTTTAGTAGAATCTATAACTTCAATTGTGATCAGAAACAACTGTATTTATTATCTGGAAACATGAATAATGTTATGGATTTTGATAAATTGAGAGAGAAATAGTACATGCTAACCCAAGTTTCTCCACCTCAGATTATGATATCTTTCATTATAAATCATTGTTATTGTTCTATTAATTGAGAAATGATTGATTGAATTTCCAATACAGGCTTAATGTATTAATAATTACGAGGGAGGAGCTACTCCTTACTAACTAGGAAACTACATTGTCGTGATTTGTGCTGTATTCCATGCTATATTCAAATTATTATCAAGTTTTCATACTGTTCACATTATAGTTGAGAGAAGTTTCTCTGCTAGCTGACATCTTATATGTACTTATTCCAAGTTTTTTATATTTCTTCTGCAAAGTATTATATTCAAATTATAATTATTGAAATTCTCACATTACATCTCATGGTTTCAAATTTTATAGGCCTAATCAGTCTCAAATTTTTGAGGCCTCATAGGCCTCATCATCATCATCATCACCTCAATAATATAATAACAATGATTCATTAATACAATAATATTTTTTAGTTATTCATGCGTGTTTATTTCAAGAAGTATGATTGAGTATGCTACTGTATGCTCTCTCTGTGGTGAAATGAAGCCTATTAATTTTAAATGGAAGACGGATGGAAATATTTGAGAAAATAAATCGCATTTGAGCAGACAACAAAAGGAGATGATCAGATCTGCCACGTTGGGAGACGAGAACTCAACATCGGAAAAAAATTTATTTTCATACAGTTTAGGGCTTAAATGCCAGTACTGAGGCAGCGCTGTGTACTCGTTTTGGGTGCCGTATGACAAGAAGAACGACCCGCGCCGTAAATAATCTACTAGCAGACGGGGAGAGGAGAGCAACTGGCCAAAAAAGATAAATATATTGCTTCGAGTTATAAATTGGACCGCACGCTCGTTCACTGCACAGTAGCAGTTAATTAAAAAAACTGCTATAACGGTGGAATGTACAAACAGTTACTGGTATAAATAAAGTAGTCAGTGACACACTGCGGAAGAGGTCATTTTTGGTGTTGTAAACACTATAATTCATTGGAAAATGTTTGTTTGAATTCTGGAATCTAGAATAATTGAGTGGTTCAGCAGCTGGATGTATTCGAATAAGTTTCAATAATTGTGTTTGTTACTGTAAATTCACTAAATCTCTTATAACAAATGTAGGGCATGAATTCTGGATAGGATACATTGTTAGAAAATAATAGCTCCAAGTTCAAAAGTTTAACACAATATGTTTTTTTACTTTTGTTATAGTAATACTTTCTATTCGTACAATAATTCTAATTTGATGCCGGTATGAAAATGTATAAATCATCTATGTAAAATTTTAAATGAATCAGGAATGAAAATAGCCCCTTGTAGTATTCAATCTCCAATTTCTTCTGATGGACATTGCTAGGTTGCTCAAAAAAACCAACCAAGTTTTGTATGAAGCCATATTATAAAACATAATTTTCTTCTCAGAAACGAGAAAAATTTAATTTTACCGGATGAGCTTGCCCTAAAAGCAGCACTTAGAATATGAAGCTCTATCTTGGAGATCTGTGCTTTTGCACTTTTTGAGAAATTAAAAGAATGCTCTGCCCCACCGGGGTATTCCGATACTTTAATAAGGAACTGCGCAGCAGTGAGACTAATGAAAAAGTAACTAATTTCAAGACGTTTTCTCAACTAGAAAGCTTTTATTGGACGAATCTCCAAACAGAGCTCTGAGATCCTTATTCACTCCAGTAAGGGTAGAAAGCCGTGCAGTTACTCCATCTCATTTGAATGAGTATTTTCCTCGATCATTGATACCGTATTCAATTATTAAATTTCCCTATTATTCAACTTTCCAATTATTGCCTTGTTATAAACTATTCAATTATTTTACTTGGGTATTATCAATTATCAATATTCCAATTCCTAAGTGGTTGTGAAGGGTATAGTTTACCAGAGATTGATAATGGTGTAACAAACGAAACCGGTATCTCGAATTTCTAAAAAATCAGTCGTTTGACAACATTTTTTCTCTCCATTAAATTAATATTTCCTCGTGGAAATTGAACATAGATAATCCATAAAAAACTTTCAAATTCAATTTAAAGTTGAAGAATAAACTTGAATTTTTCACAATAATTGTGTTTTTAATTGATAATAATTTATTATTGAGAATAAGGCTTCAAATTCCTTATCAGATCCTTCTACTCGTAGGTCGTGGGTGATTCTTGAATCCATTTGCATTATTCCGATTTCATTCTTGAATGATAAATGGACGTTTGTGTGGTCAATGATGATACCGGCTTCTATTGTTATGGTGATCTTCGTTTCCCATTGTCGCACTCTCATCAAATGGCCAGACCCTGTTTTCACACCTATCATTCTCCTCACTCTTGCACTACCTCTACTCTTGAAGCTCATGGAAAGTTCCATTGGAGCCTATCAGCACTCTCACCTTACCAAGGGTTGTAAATTGAAATTCTGCTTCAATTCAAAGCTAATTTCCTTTTGAATTCAACTGTTAGGGGGGCTGCCACAATTTCATGCTAATGGTGTGGTTCATTGGAGAGGGCTTGTTTCTGGAGATATTACATCCAAGACTGGTTTTATCCCATAAATAAGACTGACTCAAACATATTTTCCGATTTTAATAAAAACAGTACGGTAGCCTACACTTAGAAATGATCAATACTATACCTAGCTTGTGATGTATCAATCTATGTTCATAAGTAAACTCTCTGCTCAAAAAAATATTATTATGATTAAAATGGAAATATCTAGACTCGCTCCGATGGGAATTTGTTTTTATTCGGACCGTACAAACGGTTTTATAGCCGGAAACACTAATCAATTCGATGTTCCACGTTCGAACAAGTCTGGTTTTAATCCTCTTGAAACGATTCTATGTAACAAAAGTATTTCCTCTTTTCTCCCACTGCGTGATTCATCACAGACGATGATTCCCAATAAGAGTGATAAGTGTGTAGAACGTATCCTTTTCATACAGAAATTCCAATTCCAGGCCGCTGAACTGGAAATCCCTAGTCAGTGTGTGCAATTAGAAAAACTGCAACATTAAAAGTTGGCCCTTAGTTCCAGCTTTCAGATTATCATTAATTGGTGCTTTGAAATGCGAGACGTATACTCAGAAGCCTAACAAGCATTTTCCGATTTCTATATAATCTTATTTGAACAAGATTATCGACATCTCCCTACATGATAACGGAGACTCTTGAACAACTCGTTATCCCGGATAATACACGAATTTCTAAGGGATGTTACGATGTCAATAATTGAAAATTTAAACTCTCTATCAACAAAAGCTTAGAAAAACGCTTTGCATTATTATAATTAATAAGAGAAGGAAGAAAAATAATCGTGCATGAGAATTCGTTGCTCTTAAAAAATATTAATTGATTTTGAACAGGTGGACCCTGGTTCAAATCCCAAGCGGGGAACAATTTTTGACCACAGCACAATCACATAGATACGGCCACCCCGTCTTTCGGAGGAGACGATAAGCCGTCGGTCCCGACTACCTCAAAGTAGTCGTCATCTATCATCCATATCATTACCCACGCACAAGCCTATGAGCTCATGTGGGCTTCACCCTCATAACAAACAAACAAACAAACAAACAAACAAACAAACAAACAAACTTTGTATCATAATAGAATAAATATTTGAGAAGTACCTCTACTCTTCAAGGATTGTCTAAAACTAATTCCACCTAGTACCGGTAATGTATTTTCATTTATTGAATTAAAAAGTTGTTTTGTCACGGTTGGAAGTGGATATACTCTCATGTACCGAATATAATGCTTCGAAAGATTGTGAAATTATATCTATTGTATAATAAAGAGCTGTTAGAAAAACAATTATGAAAATACAGTGGCACAGCCCACAATAAATAGAAAGAAATCGCTCGTGTACAGAAAATATAAATCGCTCATGAACAGAAAATAATGTGATAGCTCATGTCCGAAAAATTCTATAACAGTTCAGCTTCTTATTACTTTGCTGACTGTGTACTCTGGGAATCATCCTGGTGAGTAGGAAGAGAATAGGAGATGGAAGGAAGACTAATCGCGATAAGAGGATAGAATGATCTGTCGGTGGGTTACGGTCGGAAGCATTCGGACCAACTGATGATAGTTTGCGAGAAGCGGACGGCTAAGCCCGACACAAGATACGGAAACAGTCCATCAGCGAGGGAGTCACACTACTCCGCAGGGAAAATACGGCGTCAGCAAAAGATCAACAATGTCGTGGGATCAGTGCGGACGGACGGCGCTCAAGTACGAGCTCGAAAGATGGAGCAGCACGAAAGTGCAGAGAGAGAAAGAGGATAAGGAGGATAGAAGATAAAGAGGAGAGAGGAACAGCTTTGTTCCATTCTGCTGTCTATCGATTATGGAGAGCCCTGAGAGAGAACAACGAGAAGATAATGAGTGAAGCCCTTGTATCAAGCTGAGTAACAATGGACCTCTTTGTTGCTGGTCCCATTTCCTCGACATCTCTTAGCAACAGCGAATTTGTGCCCAGAGCCAGACTAGTGAAGTTTCTTGACGCTCGATCGATGTGTCGCGAAAGAAAATTTGCTGACATAACAGCTGATGAGCCGTATGATTCTGTTACACCAATGATCACAATAAGAAAAACAATGATCGAAATTTAACAACGTAAACACTATGAACCACTAACAGATGTTTATGTAATCATTCGACACTTTCTTCATTCGCCTTTTATTTTGAAATGAACAAATTAAAAAAAAACTCTTTGATATAACTCAATTAGATCTCCATTCAGATGTTCCGAATCAGTTCTTCTGATACTTCAGCTCAACCTGTGAATATGATGTATGTTAAATCTTTTCTGAGAATCTACAAAATCTTATTAAAAACGCTGAGAATATCTGATAACTGACGTAATAAGTTTTGAGCAACATTTCTAGACCTAATCTAAACCAGTCTACCAGTCATGTTTAAATATTTTCCGCCAATAACCTCTCTAAAAATCAAAGAAAACTTATAAAAACAATTGAAAAACGCATATTTTGGGCGTATCCTAGAAAATTTACAATACTCCTTTCTTAGTGCGCGTCTAAAGGTTGTAATGTTCACTCTCTCTCTCTCTCTGATGTGATGCTCCGGATATATAGGCTTTTAGAGAATGTGAGATCGAGTGACATACAATGAGAAGAAGAAAACTTCCAGAAGAACAGCACCCAACATCCCCCAACAAACCCAGACAATTTCTGTGATTTTTTGGGTGATGAGGGGCACTAAATTCGTCTGAAAAGTTATTACTATTTACTGCTGAAAAAATAAATTAAATTAAAATATACTAAGCTAGAAAGCAAGGAATTCAACTGACTTGTGACACGGATTTTAAATAATAACTGTTGATTTATTGAGGTAATTAAATTCATGAAATAGATGGCCATGCAAGGCAAGAATAGTTGGAATAGAAATTGATTGAGTAATTACTATTTTGAGTCTTTGAAGTAATAAGTAAATTTTGAGTTGAGGAATATTTGAGTCTATATGGTTGGTTTTTTGAACGATCTTCACAGTATAGGTTTTAGGTTTCTCTCTATTTAAACTTTTGATGGTAATAATTCACTCTATACGCGCACTGATTGCATATGTGCCTGATCAGGACTTAATTAAATTTCACACTCACTCTTTACGGTGTTGGTCCCATGAGGTGGCGACTGGCAGACATCATTCATGGACTATCGAATTTTATCCCTGTCCATCGGCTTGGCAATAAGTCACACACAATTTTTCAGAACGTTCAAAAATAATAGGAACTTTAGTTTGAAATGCAATAATAATTAGGAACTTATTACTTCGTGCTGTGCTACATTATTTGAGAAAATTTAATAGGGATTGGCTGAAGGCCCTCCTTCCTGGTTGAGGTTTTCGAAGCAAGTCTCTCTGGTCTGTGTGTGTGAGGAAGTCTTCCTTCAGGAAGAAGTCCTCATCACAGCCTTTAATATTAAGGTTGGTGGGCCAAACAGCCAAAAAATGCCAAAATTCGGCAATATATTACAAGCAAAAGCATAGTAAAATACAAAAATAGACAGTAAAACTGCACGGAAAAAATCAAGGGAGGAATGAGCTTTGTTATTTATAAATTGATAATTTTAGAAAATATTAATTTTAAAATTAATTTATGAGCTGCGGTAACATTTACTTTGGCGGGAGAAAGAACACGCAAACATACAACCACGTTGACATAAAATACTTAAATATTAAATTTAGGCCCTGAAATACATTTAAACTTAGTGGCTAGAGTTGCCCCTTATCAAATGATAGCAGCCGGCAAGTAGACTAGCCGGCATATGTGATGCTAGTGTCAAATTTCACATGACTGATAACGTAACTTGGTCAACAATTAAAGCAGGAATATACAATATTTAATAATCTTATGACTAAATCTAAATTAATTCAGGTACTTTTATGGTAAAATATAAGTTATTCTGGCCTTACTTACTGTCTAACTTTATTTTTAATTTCATTGTTCGAATCATTGAACCTTCCCAAGATTTTAGGTTATGGTCGTCTGACCAGTGACAGAAGAAGTCAGCTGCTTGAGCAGTGAATGAATTTTGACGTCACGCTCAGTTAGGTCACGTGGTGGCTGAGCGGAATATTCAAAACGTTTGATATTACAATTAGAGCAGGTACAACTTGATAATTTGGTTCAAATAAAGCCATTCCGTCACATAGCCCCCTTAATAAGGTTTTTTCAACTAAGAAAAAGGCTTATTACAAATATGAGTGACGCTAAATCTAACCACAACAATTAATCAATATTATAGGACTAATAGCCAACAGAAAAATACATGTTAAAACAAACAAACATGAAACAATAAGTAACAAAAATATCACAGCCCATGTCATCACCTTATGAGGATTACAATAAATAATATCACAGTATGCTTCAGAAAAAAATAGAAATATCACAGTCATGAGTATTTCTTTACAAACGGTGGCTCATAGCCCAAAAATCATGGGTTAACAGGCCCTGATGACAAAATAGATAAATAATGTACTTCATACCATCCTGATGTTGACAATACAATCAGTGTATGCAAGCTACATAAAAATTTTGGTTCCACTCAGGATAACCATATTAGTTTGTACCATGTACAATAATTATTGGAGATTACTCCAGACATACAAAAGTGATAGTCAGCATTTTAGCATTTAACTAGATTTTAGTTCCTGAGGTGAGACATTATTAATGACAATAATAAAATGGCTGGATAATAATAACGGCTGTCCTTGGTTGATAGCAAATACACTATAAACATTTTTTATTAGAACAAAGTCTACCTTAAAGGAGTGGCAGTAAGTGGAAATAATTAACTTGACTCTAAGTTGTACCTCATTAATGATTAGTTACTTTCTCCCTGGTACCATGAATTTTCTTAAAGCTCATTTTTGTGACAAATATAACAATTTCATAATTTTCTATTGATTATAAAGCTCATATTTCATTCCTCTCTAAGTTTCATAGATTTGTTTAACAGTAATAGTTGTAATTTAAAGTTCCTAATTTAATTAAAACAATAATGATAATTTGTTCCTTTTTTTTAGTATATCAAATACCTCAATTTTTCTTCTCAATAATTTCAATTTCATTGAACATAAATTTTCTACATTTATTTACACAATAGTGATAATAATTTTAATACTTGAGTATTTGCTTCATGCAATGATTTTTTTTTTATTATTTGAAAATTTTGTTAATTAAATAGTTGAATAAATAATATCACTAATGTTATCACAGATAATTTTTTTTTATCAAGTTCAAAGCTTGAACTTGAAAGTTTTTCCTAATAATAATTCCAAATGGAAATTAAAATAAAATAATACAATAAATAATTATATAATACAATACACTTTGATGCAATAATTATTTGGCTTGTAGCACATTCTAATATTCAACAATGGAATGCAATTATAAAATGAATAATGAATACAATCTTTTTAAATAAATTTCATTTATCATGATAATAACTTCTACTGAATTTATCAGTTCCTAATTTCGTTGATTTTTGATAATAACATGTAAATGCTCAATCTCCATTACAATGGAATATAAATAATACTTCCAATTTCTTCATCACAATGATTATATTCTCACTGAATTTATCAGCCTTAAATAATTTTCAAATAATACTTCAAGTTTAATTAATTTGATTCAATGTGCTCCATAATACTTCCAAAATGGAATTTACATTTATTGACAATGAAATAATAAGTTTGGTGCAAAAGCAAGCATAATCTATGCAATACAATGGCTTGTAAATAGCCAATAATCTCCCTGACAATGGGGTATAACAATAATAAGACAATAATTTTTAATAAATTTCATCACAATGATGATGATAGTTTCTTTCTGATTTTATCAGTATCAAATAGTTTCAATTTTGATTCAATTGAGCTCCATATGAGACTCAAAATTTGCATGATTACAATATCAATGCAATAATAAATAAATTGGTTCAATAAAAATTGAATAAGAATTTCAATAAATTCCAGGAATAATTTGTGCTTTGCACCAATACAAAAAATACATAGTACATTCAATATGCTTAACTAAGCTGTACTTGCTCGTGTTAGGATGAAGATGACTAGAAGTTCTTGTAGACACAGCGATGTGGAGATAACTCTACTCCTTGAAGCTCTAGAAGATCACAGGCAGGCAGGGGTCACAGACTTGGCTGAACGGTGTCATCATAGGCGCGGAGATTTACGATCAGTTGTCAATTTAATCATTCGGTGGTCAATTTAGAAGTTGTCAATTCTCTCCTTGAACATGGCATCAAGTTCTGGGAATCAGTGAGTGCCACTCTCACTGTACTCCAACAGAAGAAGGTGTCGCTGGCAGTAGGGTCTTCACGGTAGCAGAGTGAATGCAGGAAGCTGCCACTGACTGGAAACGAAGCTCAAAGATGAGTGTTGGATTTCTCATTGAACTTTTCAATGATTGAAGTTTGAAGGTAGTTGGGGTCAGAAGGTAGACTTTTTCTCATCTTGACCTTGCCTCTGATGAAAACTACATCTCTGGAAGGAGTCAGAAGTCGCAGCTGAAGCTCTATAAAGTCTGAAATATTTTTGGAAAGTCGATGTAGAAGACAGGCCAAGTTGAATGACGTTTCCTCTTTCTTTTTCACCTTGCCCTGTGTGAGTACGACAGCAGCTGATGACGGGAAAAATTCAAGTTGAATTCCATCCAGATGTTTGGAAATTTTCAGATAACAGGCCAGCTCGACTGTTTGAAGACCCTTCATTTTGAATTTGCCCCGTACTGACGTGACGAGTGCAGTAGGCGGGTACAGTAGTGGTGGAAGCTCATTTGAAGTTGAAGTCAAGAGAAATTCAATTATCAGGAACCAAAGTGCCGTTTTTGGGAAGAAGTGTGGTACTGACTTCATCTTCACCTTCCCTTGGGTGTAGGATGCTCTTCTTGCAGGAGGAAGCAGCAACAGACTCATCCAATCATCAGTGATGGGCTCCGATTCACCATCAGTTGACGAATCAGAAGAGCTGCGCTTGCTGTCGATACCGCTCTGCATTTTGAACTTCGCGCCGCGACCTCGACTCGAACCAGTGGGCGGAGCTTGCTCACTACGACGTCGCCGGTTGCGTTGCGGAGGAGCAGACTGTCGCTTTCGCCGGACTGGAAAAACTGTCCCAGCATGCCAGCTCGGAATTTTGTTGTTGGCCGACGTTGTCCACTTTTCGCACTCGGCATCACTCCGTAGATCTAGAAGGTCATATCGATTGCATCGGGGATTACTCGATTAGTCCAGTGCTCGATTAGTCCAGTCCCTATCCTACATTAAGAAACTGAAAAACTGGACTAATCGAGGCACCTGGACTAATCGAGGCACAGGTGTTCGATTAATACAGTGACTCGATTAGTCCAGTTCTTCAATGAAATGAGCAAGTGCCTTGATTAGTCCAGAACTGGACTAATCGAGGCACTGGACTAATCGAAGCCCTGCGTCTCGATTAATACAGTGCCTCGATTAGTACAGTTGGCGTACTGAATTCGTACCAGGTGATGAATCCACTATATGCGTTGACAAGGAATTGACTATATCTAGATGGCGTCAAAGTGGCCGTCTAACAAATTTCAAATAAAACCAAGGCGGCGCGGCGCGATCTTTGAATTAGGTTGCAAATGACAATAGCTTGGTTTTCATTATACAACCATGTTGTATTTATTTATAATGTAATATTCTGAATAATTCACCGGTATCTTTTAACTTATTGAATCTTATTATCTTTGTTTAATCTATTAAATTAGGCGACCCTTATTAGAAATTTGAGATTTAATATTGTTTAATTCATGGAAGGACAGTTTGATTAATTAATATTAATATTTTCATGATTTACAGCAATATTTGAAATCTGTATTGGTAATTATTCAGAAGCTGGATTATTGTATTCATAAAACTAAAAATCTAATGAGCCAAAAAACCTTTAAATTTGGCTCTCTATATGTGACTTTATTTACCATAACTTTTTGTATTGAAATTTTAATATTATCAACAGTCTTGAGGGTGGCCGTGGATGAGTGGGTTAAGTGCAAGAGTTAAAGCCTCCACATAAGGCTAATTTCAAAACAAAGAAATATTTACGAATCCACTAAAATATTTTTGGATTGGAAGTATTCAAATTATACATCGTGAAAGCGTATATCATTGTCAAGAATATACGCTTTTATAAAATAAAATTGTTAACTAGTAAAGATCTGAAACCTATCTGTAATGATATACGTTTGAAGGAACTCTTCATAAACCAAATTCTGCGTTCAGAAATGCGAAAATATCAATAAATAATCAGTTATCAGTTCAATAATAAAAAATAAATTAGCAGTCCAAATTCAGTTTATTATCTAGGTAGATCACTCCGAACTTTTTGAGTTTTCATTGCATTAAGACATAAAATCCGAAAAATATGAATTACTTTTTTATTTGTTGTCAGATTGACTTGAATTTTTATGGGGAGGACACTAATATAGAGAGGAATGTTCCCGTTTTTCACTGAAAAAACGGTTTGGTTGGCCCAACCAAATTTATTTGGTTGATTATGATTTGGTTCTTTCAACAATATTATAGTTCCGTTAACGATAATTATAGAGTTGAATATAGCAACAAAATATGTTCAAATTATTTGGTTTACTATAACAAAATTTGGTAAATTGATTGCAATCTGTCATGCAAATTCATCTGGAAGCATTTGATTGCTATGAATGTGCTAAAATTGATTTGCCATTTAGATTTGATGATGTGTTCAAATTTTCAAAATGATACTATTTTTTCTAATGTTACTAGTACTACGTTACAAGTTACTAGATTGTAATATTGACTACTCTCTGCGCAACTATCGATATATTATCAACGTTCTGAAAGTCGATGAAGTTGACCATCATTGCCCTGTGTCCGTTAAGTATTCTGGCGCCAAACCGATGCATGAAGGCTAGTTGTTGTTCAGGATCTTTGTAGCATTATTATATATATATTAGTATTTAATTATCGTATTATTATTTTCTTTGTTTACGTATTCATTCAAAAGTTTATGGGTCCAGAACGATTAGAAGCAGAGTTAGAAGTGCATTTAGTTGGAAAACGTAAAAAATCTAGGCTAATCTATAAATTTCTATCATCAACAACGTGTGTGTGTATGGTTCAAACTCCGATTTTTTTTTAATGTTCTAACTTAATGTCAAAAATATTATTGAGTTTTGTGTGTCTTGATTTTGGTTATTAAAATGTCTGGTTGCAATATCAGTTCTCAGTGTAAAAGTGTCTTTTGGAAATTAAAAAATCTAATATTGAAATTGATTGTGATAGTCAAAATCCCAGCATCTTTGAGGTGAGTCAGTTAGATCTTTTTATTTCATGCTCAAAATGTGATTATATGATAGTCTATACCAAAATGTATTAACCTACATAAAAATATGGCTCAAATTGGCTCTAGAGTCCACATTCTAGGGGGACAATTTATACATTTTTAGATTGATAATTTCATTTTGAGTCGATTTCTGGTATAAAAACTTGCAGCCGGGTATCAAATAAGAAAGTTATAGCTCTTCAAATTTACTAATTTTAGTGTGTCAAGATAGGTTAAATATTTGAATGTGACAATAATTACATGTAAAAATGATCAAATCGTATGTCAAATAGCACGAAAAATCCATCGAGACCAAAACGAAATCAGTATCATTAGCACTTTTAAAGATATAGATAGCTGATCTCAACATAGTTCTGATTCAATGAGGTTATTAATGGATTATTGAATATTTTGTTGATTCTATTCTCTATAAACAATCGTTATGATCTATGAATAAAAATAGACACCAAGTCACACGTAACTTACCCTGATTTCATTATTCAGTACGGTAGACACGAATTATTCTATCAGGCAACTTAATGATAACATCAGCCTAATGTTTTATTTTGTGTTCAATAAAATATACGATTACAATAACCTGTAATTCTTCAACCACAGAACAATAACATAAATATGACCACCCCGCCTTTTGTTGGAGACGTTAAGCCATCGGTCCAGACTACCTAAAAAGTAGTTGGCATCTCTCATCATCATCCATCCCATTACCCACACACAAGCCCAAGAGCTCATGTGGGCATCACCCTCCAAAGAATTGATGTATTGTCTCCTCCTCTAAACAATGGCTAGTTCCATGTTACATGTAGGCCTACATATATGGATCCATACATGTAAGAGTAGGTACAGTATCATTCATAGCCTAAAAATTGTTTATAAAAATTCAACTTGAATCTTAAAATTGCTATTAAGTTCATGTCAGTATCCATTTTATTATTATTATTTAATGTTGTTTGTAATGGTGTTGTAAATTTTTCAAATAAAATAGAAGTGATTCTTTGATTATTCCCTAGAATCAGCTATTGCACCAGTAGTAATGATGTGGGCCGGGTAAATACCCAGTGGGTAGGTAAATATAAATTAGGTATTTACCCAAGGTATTTACCCAAGGTAAATACCCAAAAACTGGGGTATTTAGCTTTTCTATTGAATATAGAAAATATTTAGTTGTCTTTTTGCAATTAATATCTTCCGAGGATAAGAAAATTCTGATAAAATGTATTCAACAATTTTTTATATACTTACTACCAAACAGCGTTTTAGTTCTGGGCATGATTGACATAAATACCCAAGTCCTGGGTATTTATGATTCTCTTTGTTTTTGTGATGTTGAATCTTATTGGAAATTGTAAAAAATTGTTTTGAATAATAACTATTATTTAGAGTAAAGAGAGAGAGGGTAATTTGATGACCTAGTATCACTTTTTAAAATCCGTTTTCTAAAAATCATAACATAACAAAATAACATTAGAAGCATGCTCACTATTTTCCTAATGTGGTGCTGTCATAATTTCATTGAGGAAGCATTAAATCAAGTAATTGAAGAAATAATTTTAAGCGAATCTGATAAAAGTTCAAATAAGAAGAGCTTATTGATTTTAGAAAGTATTCTCTGAATTTATTCTAACTTCAAATCGATCATTTTCAGGAGATTAAAATCACTTTTTCGAATCTAAAATTATATCATGTGCTCTATTAAAAACTATCCGTAGGACTACTGGTATCATTGAAAAATATTTTATTTCTCTTTATTAATAAATAGAACATATTATTCACTCAATTTTTAATTACTCAAAATTTTATTATGATTTCTTTCCTGTTACTTGTATTATTCAAGCTAAGTAACTTATGATAAATATTAACAAATAATAATCAGTATTTTCAAGAAAATAGAATCGCCCTTTATCTTTCCAGAGAATTAGGGTCGCTTTCAGCCTAAAATTAGCCTATTAGCACTTCATCAGAAAAATATCAAGCGAAATTTTATTTTGAGGATTTTTTCCATAAAAACCCTACATCCAGGACACCTGAAAAATATTTCTTACAATGTAAAACTACACAAGCTCTAAGCTTATTCCAATCTATTTCAAGTTACATGTTTGAGTTTAAACCATTTTATGCACTTTTATTGGGTTTCAAAAAATATTTCAATATTATTTTCAATTTGTTCTCATCTAGGCTATTTTGATTTCATTTCATTTAAACCATTAGATGCATGCGCCTTATTTACTATAAGATAGTATATATATTTACTAGGCCCTTATTGACTAGGCTCGTTAGTGCGCTGGATTGTGTAGGCCTTCAATATTGAAAAATTAGTAAGCCCCATGGGCTAAAGAACTCGAGTCAAACTCTCAAAGTTAACTTATTGCTTGAATTAGGCTACGTGATTATTAAATTTTGAAGTCAAGTCCAGTACTTGATCAAGTTCATTGTTACGTCGGCTGCCGCAAGTGTCAAAATAGGAACCACAAATCATACTATGTAATACGATATTCTTATTTATTAATCCTAAAGGGTCATTCCATGTCAAATTAACACACTTGGAACGAAAACTTTACCTCACCATCTCAGATTCTGCCATTATGCATATATTGTGTATAGCCATCATGAATATATTCATTGATGATTATTAGGAGCAAACACCTTCATTTTATTCTCTATTTATTAAGTATTTCAACTTGTGTGCAAATGAAGTTGAAGAAACTAATAATAATAATATAATAATAATAATATATTTATTTCGCCAAAAATTACATACAGTAGTTAATTACAAAATATGAATGATACATACAAAATGCATAATAAATTTAAATTAAAATATATCTAAATGATTTGGCACAGCCAGCAAAGAAAACTTGTGCGCTAGCTGCGAGTTCATAAAGCGAACAGCACAAAGTAGAGCAATACCTAAAAATGAAAAAAACAAGACTTAAAATAAATAAATGAAACCTTTTTTCAAGTTTGAAAGAACTCGCTGATTATTCTACTAAATATCAGCTGTACTTTCCTCCAAATGGAGCACCTTATGTAGCATTAAGGAACTTAATCATATAGAATATTGAGGGGACTAATGTAATGTATTAAAGTATTAAAGCAATTAAAGTTTCGTTTACAGTGTTTTGAAAACTATTCTCATGAAAATAATCCTTTTCACCTTTCTTTTCAACTATCTCATAGTTTGTTTTAACACCAAAAGGTGTATTAATTTATTAATGCTAACAATTTAATTATGTAAGACCAACTAAAAATATTGTTTTACAACTAATTTCTATGTTTGCAATAACTCTTGGATTATTTTGAAGATAATAAATTTTGGTTTTATTTAGTTGGAATAACCAAATATTATGTTCAAAAAAATTAGTTTTGGTAACTACATAAAATATATTTGGGTTGAACAACCAAAGTTCATTTGTTACAACTAAATGATATGGTAAGTTGAACAAAGATTTGTTTGAAAAGAACGTTTAATTTGGTTGCAATAACCAAGAACTATTCTGAAAATATTAAATTTTGATTGCTGCTAGCAATTGTATTTGGTTTGCTGAACTAAAATAGATTTGTAACAACCAATTATATGGTAAGATTAACATAGAACTTTTGTTTAAACAACCTCTTATTTGGTTTCAACAACCAAATATTACATCAAACATAGTAAAATTTTGGTTACTGCTAACAATAAATTTGGTTTGAACAAGTAAAATTGACTTGTTACAACAAAATTATTTGGTTATTGTAATAACGTGTTTTGGTAATTGTTTATCAAATTTTAGTTGGTTGAAACAAATTGACTCAACCAAAAAATATAGTATGATTTACCAAACTTTGTTTGGGTCTATATCAACTACATTTTTTGGTTGATTCAACAATTTTTTTTTAAAATGAATCAAATCGTTTTTTCAGTGTTTGTAGAATTTTTTCAAGGCTCTTAATACGGTACTTGTGGTAGGTATTTAGTAGTAACTTAGCCTATATACAATGATTCTTAGCACGGGAGTAGTGAATAATATAGGACTAATAGCAAATATAATTTTAGATTTCAAGTACCTAGCTGAACATTCATATTAAAGGCTAACTTTTGCTCTCTTCAAAATGAACTGTGGAGCCAAAATTTGCTGCCAAAATGACGCTTCCTCCTCAAGTCTTCAATACTCTTTCCTTGCCTGTTATGGAGATTTACTTACTCCTTTGGTCTTCCACATGGATCAGTGTCTGAGGAGTCGTCCTTACCGTGTAGTGGTGAATTTTCTATAATTTTACTTATTTATTGCAAGAGAAATAATTTTAAAATTTTGAACTTTGATGTCATCTCCCACATAGAATTTTCTCGGGAGTGCCTCTTATTCTTAGTAAGTTTGGAAATCATATCTAAACTATATTTTTTAGAGTACCTCATTGTATACATTTCGTGGAGGTTTAATGTTTTCTTTGTACTAGTTTGCTTACTGAGAAATAAAAATTTATTATTATTCATTTATTTTTCCCGTGGCTATTTTCCTACCGGTAACCCCCTCCCCATCCTCCAATTTATGAAATTGAGAATGCAATTTATATGAAATTGATCATACATTCCTATTATACAAGAGTTTTTACAAGAGCACATTCATTTAGCCTATATTCCAAGTAAGCCTACTTGTTGTGAAATCCAAAGGTTTTGACTTAGATTTTCAAAGACTGAATTAATCTACCCCTTTTTGGTACGTATCAGCTCTAAAAGAATATATCAAAATTCAGCGTGTGACCTCAAATTTTCCAAGTAATTTAATTGACTATAATCTTTAACTGAATATTTTTTCCATAAATAAACAATATCAATTGAAAAATCAGAAACAAAAAATTACCAAAATTTAAGGGTTTTTTCAATTTTTAAGGGTGAAGCCGTACCCTAGGACGGCAGAAAACTTCAATTTTGGATTCAGCGCACTGGAATACAGTCATAATATGAAACAATCGGAAAAAAACTTTCGCATTACTTGTCTGACAAAACTACCATTATTTTACTGGGCTATCATAGCGTCAGAGTTTTACTGGAAACCTGACGTCAGAGTTTGCAAGCTACTTGAACTGATCGATAACTTTTGCCGTTGGCGATTATGGCAGCGTCTCTAGTGTAACGCTGAGAGAGTGATATAGTTGATTCCACGTATTATAACCGGTTCAGCGGGTCACATGAATTGGCTAAACTGGACTAATTGAGCGCCTTGCACATCCTACCTAATAAACCAACTTTACTGTACTAATCGAACCTCTAGACAAATTAAAATAGACTGCCTCGATTAGTCCAGTTTTTCCTGAAAAACTGGACTAATCGAACCACTCTCATAAAACAACTTATATATTTGAAAAACTGGACTAATCGAGCACTGGACTAATCGAACCCTACCCATTGCATCGACAGTAGAATCGATCGGAAAGGCATCGATCATGAAGAGATGATCGTCGTCTGTCAATATCAATGTTGATATTGTCATTGAAATTTGGACAATTACAATTTCCAATTCCTTCATCAGGATCCTCTCCTTTCTCATTTTCAAAACCCTGACTGATTAAATAACAATTATTCTCCTCAAGCGGTTTGTTATTTAATTCAAATTCGCAAGTTGAAATTGAATTGATTTCAATTTGGAATGTTAAGGTTGGTTTAGGTATGTTATTTTCCTCCTTATCTTTTGATGATTCAATAGATTTCTTACAAATTTCAACAATTGATTGGTTGAATTGATCGACCTTCTTACTGACTACATCAATTTCTTCCTTTATTTCTGTTCTAGACTCAACTATTACTTTTCCAAAATTGTCAATTTTATTGGACAATGAACTTAACAATTTGAACATTTTGTCCATATCAACTTGGGATACTTCTTCCCAATCGAAATCTTGTTCATTCTTTTCCATTTTGATTGGACTAAATCAAACAAATGGTGTCATGAAGCATGCAATTTGAAGTGTTGAAATAGCCTGCTGCCGTTGGAAGGAGATGATAATGTTGCTAGTAGATATCTCCTAACACGAGCAAGCACAGGTACATGAAAAACACTTAATCTATGGATAACATTAAGACATAGGACTATGCTACAGAATTCCCTATTAAATTCAAATTTAACCTGAAAAGGAATAACAATTTTCAAATTCCTAAGACTTGTTTCAAAGGTAGAAATAATACTAGAAGTTGTAAGCACAAGAGGTAAGCCTAAATAATACTGCAATGCAATAATAATCATAAGCAACATCATCAACAACAAAGCTCATTCCAGGGACAGTGAGAATATTATTATCAATCTCAAATATTCCTCAATTAGAGCAGTAATTAATACTAGGCTATTTGAATTCCTTGCTTTTAAATCAATCTTAAAGCTAGCAATGTAGGAATAAAATAGCATCTGCTTGCCCCCTGGTGAGTATTCCACGGCTGCTGATGAATGCTGAAATACAATTATTTTTATTATAACTGCTAGAACTTCCTGCAAAGTTGAACAGTTCAGCATATGCGATTGTGACGATGGTTACTGAAATAGAATGGATAATTAAAACCTGTAATAAAAAACAAAGATCGTGAAATTGAAATAATAGAAAAATCGGGCGCCAATAGAAGAATTCAAGCTAGCCATAAGCTAAAACTTGACAAGTTCATGTCCCTTTTCGGGTACGCCATTTGTAATGTTCACTCTCTCTCTCTCTCTCTGATGTGATGCTCCGGATATATAGGCTTTTAGAGAATGTGAGATCGAGTGACATACAATGAGAAAAAGAACACCTTCAGAAGAACAGCACCCAACACCCCCCAACAAATCCAGACAATTTCTGTGATTTTTTGGGTGATGAGGGGCACTAAATTCGTCTGAAAAATTATTACTATTTACTGCTGAAAAAATAAATTAAATTAAAATATACTAAGCTAGAAAGCAAGGAATTCAACTGACTTGTGACACGGATTTTAAATAATAACTGTTGATTTATTGAGGTAATTAAATTCATGAAATAGATGGCCATGCAAGGCAAGAATAGTTGGAATAGAAATTGATGGAGTAATTACTATTTTGAGTCTTTGAAGTAATAAGTAAATTTTGAGTTGAGGAATATTTGAGTCTATATGGTTGGTTTTTTGAACGATCTTCACAGTATAGGTTTTAGGTTTCTCTCTATTTAAACTTTTGATGGTAATAAATTCACTCTATACGCGCACTGATTGCATATGTGCCTGATCAGGACTTAATTAAATTTCACACTCACTCTTTACGGTGTTGGTCCCATGAGGTGGCGACTGGCAGACATCATTCATGGACTATCGAATTTTATCCCTGTCCATCGGCTTGGCAATAAGTCACACACAATTTTTCAGAACGTTCAAAAATAATAGGAACTTTAGTTTGAAATGCAATAATAATTAGGAAGTTATTACTTCGTGCTGTGCTACATTATTTGAGAAAATTTAATAGGGATTGGCTGAAGGCCCTCCTTCCTGGTTGAGGTTCTTTAAGCAAGTCTCCCTTCTGTGTGAGGAAGTCTTCCTTCAGGAAGAAGTCCTCATCACAGCCTTTAATATTAAGGTTGGTGGGCCAAACAGCCAAAAAATGCCAAAATTCGGCAATATATTACAAGCAAAAGCATAGTAAAATACAAAAATAGACAGTAAAACTGCACGGAAAAAATCAAGGGAGGAATGAGCTTTGTTATTTATAAATTGATAATTTTAGAAAATAATAATTTTAAAATTAATTTATGAGCTGCGGTAACATTTACTTTGGCGGGAGAAAGAACACGCAAACATACAACCACGTTGACATAAAATACTTAAATATTAAATTTAGGCCCTGAAATACATTTAAACTTAGTGGCTAGAGTTGCCCCTTATCAAATGATAGCAGCCGGCAAGTAGACTAGCCGGCATATGTGATGCTAGTGTCAAATTTCACATGACTGATAACGTAACTTGGTCAACAATTAAAGCAGGAATATACAATATTTAATAATCTTATGACTAAATCTAAATTAATTCAGGTACTTTTATGGTAAAATATAAGTTATTCTGGCCTTACTTACTGTCTAACTTTATTTTTAATTTCATGGTTCGAATCATTGAACCTTCCCAAGATTTTAGGTTATGGTCGTCTGACCAGTGACAGAAGAAGTCAGCTGCTTGAGCAGTGAATGAATTTTGACGTCACGCTCAGTTAGGTCACGTGGTGGCTGAGCGGAATATTCAAAACGTTTGATATTACAATTAGAGCAGGTACAACTTGATAATTTGGTTCAAATAAAGCCATTCCGTCACAAGGTCCAACTGAACATACCTGCCAATAATTTTCAACTATTCCGAGCATATTGTCGACCAATAGTCAGGGCAAAAATAGACGAATGAGGATTATGGATGGTTAAGATCCATGTTTGTAACAACAAGGAGAATCAATGAATGAATAGCTAATTTTTCTCAATCTCACATTGGAGAAAGTATATGGGCAAATTCGGGGAGCAGAGATAATGTAGTCTACGTAGAAGGTAATTCCGATTTAAAATAGTGATGTCCCAAGGGGTGTGCACTCTGTAGAGGGCGTAAGGGGAAAAATGACTTGGATGTGGGCCTTGCTGGCTATTTGGTGGGCAGGGGTGTAAAGGGATGTGGACCTCATAGTAAATTGAGGGTGCGACCGTAGGGTGGCGAGAACTTCCGATATTTATTGGTATCTGGCGAAGGAATGCGGCGAGACTCCTAAACCCTTCCTTCCTATTTGTGGATGACTTCCTTCCTATCTCTTGCCTACTTTGATAATCCACGGTGGACGCTACCTGGGTCTGTGGTCGTGCAGAGGCTGAGCTCGGTTTTTGCATCCTGCTTGCAAATTAAGTTACCTTCGTTTCTCAGAAGTAATCCAATTTCTGTGAGGAATTTTTTCGTTTTACGTTTGCTTCCAGGAGTCTTGTCACTGTGTCATCTCATTGATTGACTCTTCACATAAGTTGAGAAGTTGAGTGTCTCAGGAGACTAGTGTTTTCAAACGAAAGTCTACTTCAATATTATTCTTTATGCTTGCGTATACTAATTTATTATTGAGCTTGTTTCTATTGCTCCATCATCACGAAACTTGAAGGAATACGCAAACCGTTAACTTCTTACATTAGAATTAACAAAATAGAATTTTACCCAATTAGGGAAATCTCTATCATAAAATTTTTCAAAAATATATTATAGGAAAATCAAGAGTTTCACAGTGCAAGAGCAAGCGATGATCTAATTACCATTTGCTTGTAGCTTAAAACAACATAACTCATAATTATTTTGAACTTAAAATTTAATATCAATTGAATTGATCTGAATATAGGCTACTATTATAGTTCTACCTCAGTTTCAACGTTTCCCAACAATTCTGCCCAAGAGTAAGGCACAACGACCAATATTATAGGCTACATTGTAGAGTCCCCAAAAATAAAATTGACGGCTGGCGAATGACTTTATTATTATCTTACTTATTACTGTATTATTCAGTATCTATAATTTATACTGTTGATGAAAGAGTGTTTATTTTATGCTGTGAATAATAGCAAAATAGTGTTAGCATGACTAGCTTATTTATCAGTCATTTTTTGTCAACTCTACTATCTGTATTACTGTACTATCTGTACTCATATTAATTTATTTTATTATTTTGATATTTCTTCAATACTGATTATATCAAAGTATTCGGTGGAGTATTTCTCCACCTTGCTAGTGTGCATGTGTATGAGTGAATGGTGAGGAAAGGAAACATGTATTTTTCTTATTATATATTCAACTATTTTTAGTTCTTATTACTTATTTTTTCTATTTTGTTTCATTTACATACTCTATTCAATATTCTTTCTACTGTATGATCATTAATTTTGATGTATTTTTATAACTGTATATTATTGTACATATTGTGAAGGGTTGTGTGGTAGAGAGGACCAAGAGTCCTAACTCCGCCCTCAATAAAGGCAATCAATCAATCTGTGATGATTCGTCTGTATTTGGCAGTGAATTGTGAGATTCGACTGAAAAACTAACAGCCTAACTAGAAAAATGAATCTACTCCTTGTTATAATATGATTTTTTTTTGCTAAATGACTACATAATAGTATATTTCGTACCTAGGGCCGAAAATGTGCGTTTTCCGGCTCGAAATCGGTTTTCAAGTCCGAGGCCGTAGGCCGAGGACTAGAAAAGATTGAGAGACGGAATATTACATTTTCGACCCGTGGTGCCGAACTTTATTTTTCGGCACACAACATCAATGAAAACAAAACAAAATTATCAGTTAATCATTTCCATGAACAGCTAGACCAGTAGCCTTATTATGCTATCTTCCCCTATGCTGAATTTGGAGTAGGTGCCATCTGCTTGCTATTGGAACTTCGCGTCAAAAGTTTATTGATTTAGTGACTGAATATTACTTTATAACTATCAGTGTATTCGATTTTATTAGTTCAGATACGTTTAAGCCCAAGATAATTTTTGTACGATCATCCTAAATTGTACAATATCAATTCAAAGTTGTTGATTTTCGACAGATATTGGCTATCAGAGAAGCATTGTCTAGTTGCATTATCAGCCGCTAGATGGCGCTGGCTTACCTGCTAGACGAAGTAACACAGAGTCTGACAACAATAATTTTGTTCAAACATGGATTTCACGTTCATCATTATTCAACAGTTAATCAATACAAACATTTTTATTCTTATCAAAGTTGAAGTATTAGTTATTGAAGCAGTTTTCCTTTATTATTCAACTACTGATTAATTTGAAAACTTTCAACGTTCAGTTCTCTTGACAAGGGATCTTGACAATCAAAATAACAGATGAGAGACTACCTTTACTTCGAAATACCAATAAGTCGACATTGACTCCCAAAACAGCTGACATTTAATGCAATCAAACCGGAATGCTACCTATTGATCGACTAACCCTTAAATCGACAACAACCTTCAGTCAGCTGACATTCAAGGTTATTTTACCGCCCTAGGGCCGAAAAACGCATTTTCCCGGCGAGTTGCTGGCGACCTCGCCTGAAAACGAGCGTTTTCGGCCTCCGTATAAAGCATGTAAAACAGTCCATTTCATACCAGTGTGGCGAAAACAACATATTGTTGAAAACACAAAAAGCGCTTCTCATGACTGATAATAATATTTGAGAGGTGAGGCGTACAGGTTCCTTGAGAATAAATCAACTGAGCCAACCAGCCAGCCCCGCCTTCAAGACAGTTCTGTAGACGTCATCTCTTTACCAGATTGATGGATTGAAACTCAGCGCCGGAAATAACAAGCACTGAGCGCCCTCTACTCAAACCAACGACATCTAACATAGTACCATCTTAGACGCTCTCACTCTGTCTCTAACATTTTTCTCTTTTTCCGTAATCTTCTATCGATCTTTCTCTGTCACTCAATTGTATTTACACACACACTCTCTCTTCTCTAATTTTCTTTTCCCTCTTAACTCTCACTTTTTCTCTTAAACTTCTCTGTACCTGTCTCTCTTTTTTTTGTCTTTCAATCTCTTTCTTTTTTTATAACATATTTCTCTATTCTCTTCTTTCTTTTTTTCCACTCACGCTTTTATGCACCTCTTTGTTTCCTCTCTCTCCTTTCCTTGTCAATCTCTTTTTTCTTGTCTTTCCTCTCTTTTTTCCTCCCACACTTCTTTTTATCTCTCCTTTCCTCCCTATTTTGCCTCTTTCTTCTTCCTCTCCCTCTCACTCTCTTTCTTTTTCTCTCAAATACTGTCTCTTTATTTTCTCCTTCACACATTCCTGTATCTGTCCTTATTCCTCTCTCTACCACCCTTTCTTTCATTTTCCAATACTTCCTCCATTCTTTGTCTCTCTATAAATTCATCCGCTTTTCCTTGTTAGTGAATAAACACAGCTACATACGACAAAAACGTTTTCGGGAATGACGTGGACGAATTTAGAGAGAAGATTTCTAATTCGTTTGTAATATCAATCAGTTCAACTCAATCGTACAGCCTACATTCAATTGCAATCAAACAGATACAGAGCGAACCCTCCCATAACAAAGCTAGTTATTGACAAAAGTAGAGTTCTCTCCAATGATAGGTCCGGTAAAAAAATGTTATCAATGATGATTCACACGAATTCGTTTGTCCAGTTGTCCTCAACATATTACTGAATTGACTATTTTTCATTTGCCGTTACTCTGCCCAAATAAATAAATGTAGCTGTTGCTTTTTTTTAGAAAGATCACAAACAATAGGTTTTAGAGACTGGATTATTGCATCAAATTGATGGATAACCGTGAGTAATGAATAACTTCTTATCAGGATGATACATTCGCAATACAAACAATATACAAACATCAAAATTGAATTTCGAATTTTCATCTCTTAGATTTTTCATTCAATAACATGCAACTCCACTTTATTGATTCTATCATGCAACTTATTATAAACATAAAAATTAAATTTCGAATATCCATCACTTGTATTTTTAATTTGATAACATGCAACTCCAATTCATTGATTTTACCATGCAACTTATTATTTTGAAAAGTAAAATCTTGTATGAAATAAATGAGTGGGTTTTGAATGATATTTTTCTCCGAATCTGTCTCATGAACATTATAATAAATTCAATTGTGTAAATATTGAAATTCAAGTCCGGACAAAATTTCCCTTTTCGAGCTATGCCATATTCAATAATTACATATCTCTCTTTCGCTCCCCGATCTTTAGCTTTATTCAATTATACCTTCTTTAAGTCTATGTACTACTAAATTTTTTCTCATCTCTCTCATAAATCTAAAAAAATTCATTACTCATTTCACAACCCATAAATATTTTTAATGAGGTAACCTACTGATTTGTCATGAGTTTCTTACAAGCGCTCACCCATGTCACCATTCCCTCCTTCCTAGAAATTCGGAATCCGTTATATATATTTTTTCATCATTTTAAAATGTTAACGAGCTCATTACAGAGAATAATAATAGAAATAAACAAGTAGTAGTGATTATACCATCATTCAATATCCGACAATGTTTTATGACATTGAATTCGCCATATGTTGCATTATTTCAGGCTGTCGTTATCATAAAACTGATTTTGAACGAAGTAGAGTTCTAGGAACTCATATTGAGGCCAAAATTAGATTGATCAGAAAAGAATTTGTTCAAAAGAATGAAAATGGTTTCTCCAATGCGAGGACGTCACTCAAAATATACACTTAGCATTATGCACTCAAATATTGCAATGAGAAAAACCCATGATGATTTATTTTTTAGCCCTCCATGCTTCTGTGGAATGGATCAGCTACTCCTATTGTTATTCGAGGATCATGTCATCTAATGAAGTGCTTTGTCAAACTAAAATATCATTGGAAAGTGTACAATCAGGGGTCTTAAAACCCCAAAAATAAAGGTGTATTAGGATGTGGTCTCTTGTTGACAACAGAGTAGTTTTTGGGGTGTTAAAAATTCATTATAGAAGTAGTCTTTGTTGTTTCACATGTTATCCAATGAAGTTTGTCTTTGACATTTTTTGCTGTCCTTATTGTGTGACCACGGCCACTCTAGAAGATACTGAGGATAAGAGTAGAGACACTATAGGTATAGATGCTATATAGTAGATAGTAGGTCGCTTGTCTTGTGTAATAAGTTTTCGTGTTGACAATCAGCAAGCAGCGCACAGTCGACCAATGAGGGCTGAGCCGGGAATAGCCATGCAAGCAAGCGCTTTGCATTTCTTGTGTCACTGTCCAAAGTCTACCGCAAACACTAACAATAACAACAGCCGCCGCAGCAGCAGTTTCTTGCTGGCAGAATTGCAAATTGGCGGCCAGTAAAGCACGGCTGTAAATTTGTTGCCCGTCGGATGATGAAGTGGTTTCGCCTGGACCCGGCAAGAAATATATTTAAACTCATTGGCTGCCAAGCAACCAACCTTATGTGTGTGCAACCAGTAGGCTGCAGCTGTGCACGAAATCCCACTTAGTTAAGCTTCTGTCCAGTAAAGTAATGAGATACGGTACAGTATTTATCCCAAACTATCTTTCAACTACAAAGTATAAAAACACTCACATACTCACATTGTCTTGAAACCCGTTTCATCATCAGGTAATCAAGAGTTTATTGATATGGGGTGCCATTTTTTGAACCTCTTCCTTGAAGTATACATTTTCCAAAAGTGTATGTACTTAGATACATACATATATACTTGATGTATATACATACTTATATGTATTACATTGCTAATTTTGGAAATAATGTTATTGGTAGTTGATAACAGTTTGATCTCAATTTAATTTTGTTTAATTTGAGTAACTTTGTTTGAAAATTTTATTATTGGTTGAGTATAAAGTTGATTTAAATTTTGAGTAGGCAATTTAGTGAATTACTTTGAGATGGAATTAGGAGTTGATTTTCCTGAAAAATAATTTGAAATTGATTAGAATAATCATAATTGTACTTTCAAAATTTATTACTGGCTACTGGCAGTTCAAATGTCGTAGGAATTATAATTATTAGCTTTGTCGACAGAGAAAGTAATTGGAATTTTATCGCTGTGATTTCATAATTGATAAGAAATGTGTAGACTTGGTAGTTGATTTCTTCATTGAAAATGGAATTATTGTAAAACGATCCTTGTGCCTGTACCGTTACCGTTAATGAAGTAATTTATAGAGAGGAATGCTCTGTGATACAGTTTTATTTTTGATTGCGCTTAAAGATAGGAAACTCACTTTCTGTATCTGTAATGCTTTGTCTTTCACTATCAATAACCACTTGTTGAACTGTCATTTGGACAGAGCGCGCCTTCTTTTAAATTTTGTTTTGATCTCTCTGTATAGTAATTCTGTTTTTATTGAGTAAAACTTTTGCAATTTAAATTCTCTAACAAGTAAATTTGGCAACAGTATTTCAACTGTTTTATGAGTATTAAGAAACTTTGAGGAGAACTTAGTAATATTTTCGTAATGAATTAGTAATTTAGTAATGGAATTAGAATTTTTTTTTCTCAAAACTTTGATTAGTATTTGAAAATTTTGATAGTAATGATTGGAAATTGAATGATTATGAGAGATGGAGAATATTAATTGTAGTTGAGAGCTGCTTAATTTTAGTTTTGAAATCTGAGTATGGACGCATGTTCAGATTTTGTTTTGTTCAAATAAGACTTCAGATTTCTGCTGGGAGTGGCCAATCTCAGTATTAATCTGTAGTTCTCTCTTTTGTTGTTGGTAGTTTCCTTTTCCATTTATGTCAGCTACTCGATTATTTGGTATCTTCCACATCTGATCATCATTGATTTTTGCAAAAGAAAAGGTTTTATTGATGTTTTCCACCTTATATGATCTTAGAAAAATTAGTTAGAGTAACTCGAATACTAATGGTATCTTTCTAAATTAAAATCAAATTAAGTTGCTTATTTTAGAAATTATAGGAAAAATTGTACAAGGTATGTTCTTTAAGTAAGTTCTTTTTGGTTTTGGAGATAGATTCGAGGTTTTTTTGGGGGGATTAATATTTTAGTATGTAACGTTTCACTTACTGAAGAGGAGGAGTATATGTAACGGTATGAAATAACATGATTTATTTATCTTGTTTTTCAACCAAAAACGTTTAATAAATTTTTCATTACTTGATAAAATTTTACTATATATTTATATTTATATTTTTAATTTTTCAATTACTTGATATCATTGTTCTTGCAATTACAAGCTTATTCTTTTAGTAGATTTCTCTCTATATTTTTCCTCCTTTTTCATTACTTTGTATGTTGCTCGGTCGCTCTCTTTCTTGAACAAAATTCTGCTTGATCGACAGTTGCTTAGGAGTGGGGATAGCCTTGTACTGTTTGCTCCTCTATTAATTTCAATTCACTTCGAATTTAGCTCTCAACCAGTTCAGATAGACATTTTCTTTCTTCTATAAGATTTGTTGGAAGTTCTTTGAAGTACAGGATGTAGTCACATTAGTTAAATTCTCATTCTTTTACACAGTAGCTTCATCCTGATTTTTTTTTTCATTTTAATTTTTCATTGATATGTAAATTTACTAAGTTATTGGATTCTTCTCTCAAATTTTACCAGTCTCCAAATTCGCTGTATCAGCGGTCGATGTATCAACCTGGATGTATCCACCTCGCTGAAATTAACCAGGAAACCAATACTGTAGCATGGACTTCGCAGATGGATCGAGGGTATCTCGTTAAAAACCCCAAGGAAACCCGGACTTCTACACATCAGGATTACAAAGAAAAACCTCAGAAGGATCAGATTCAAATTTTCATCGAAACCAATATTTTATCATCCAAGTGAAGTGCAATTAAAAGGCAATAGTGATACATAGTGTGAAAGTTTATGGGGGGGCCCTCACCACACCAGGTATTTATGTATACTAACATATTTAAGTAACCGATTGTAACCCGTATTTCTAAAAATAATGTAATTTGTATTTCCGGTATCCAATTACTATTATCTTTTGATTTTATTTATTCTGGTTTTTAGAAATAAACCAAGGGATGTCGCTACTATAACTTTTCGTTATTAATTTATAATCACCTCTGTCACAATTCTAAAGATGAGATCCATTTCTTTCTTGGTGGTTTGATTTTGAATTCTCTTACATTCACGATCCCCTTGTATTATGTCGGGTGTGTAATTTTGATGATTTCAGAATTTATTATATTAACCTATAAATATTTTAAGTTTTGATATCTTCTTATTGCCTTTCTGAAATAATATAAGGTCAGGTATAAATCTATACAAGGATCAAATAATTTAATTTAAAGTTTCTTCCCACCACAACTGCGTTACAACTGCACCACTCTGCTTTACTCTGCGCCATTACCACTCTGCGCCACTCTGGAAGGTATGTACTTTCTGAAACCACGCCGCACACAGGCGCGTACAAAGCGTACAAAGAATTTCTTGAGTAACTATACTTTTAAGTGGAAGCTGGTTCTTCTGGAGCCGCACCACTAGCTATGGAAATATCATATTAAAAGCATATTTCATAGAAATTAGAATTTTCTTCTCTTCTCTGTATTTAGCAAAACTCTAATCCACTGAATTGATCCATTGAGTTAGTAAATATATTTCTCCAATGTAATCGATAGTATCCTTTCGTTTCATCTGTAATGTTTTTAAATTTCTGTTTCTCAATCAAAACAAGATTCGAAATTAGTCATTCCTCAGAGAAATCATAACAATTTTATTTCTTTGAATAACCATCCAGGATGAGAGAAAAGTAATAAAAGATCGTGTGACTCGTCAATTCCGCGTGAAAGCACTTGAAAAAGCGTATATCATAGCTCGCTTCGACTTGTAATTAAGCTCATAAGCTTTTCGCTTGTCGTTCGGAGACACGTCATCATTCTTTATGATTGATGAACCCAACCTTAATGTGTCTCATCGTTTAATACACAGAATTTGGAACAAGGCGAGTCTTTTCTTTTGGCGATGACATTTTGCATCTTCCTGTGGAAGCAGCTCAACGCCCTTCTTTGAAATGTGATTATGCAGATGTAGTTAATTCAGCTTGTGTCATACTGCTAGAAGAGGTGCGTATTACATGAATAATTTTGTCACGTAGAGGATTTACCCTATCAAACTGAACCCATCTGCAAGTGAACTTCGAGCAATGTTTCCAACTTTCTTACACGATATCAACCCGCTCTGTTACATTGCATGCGCTAGTTATGGAATCAACGATCAAGCACTGTATAATATGTGTCAACTTATTGACCCAGTTTCGTATAACTGTACCACCTTCCAAACGGTAGCTTTCACAAGTTCAAGGTTACTTTTCGGATTCAGTCGAATTTCTCGGGTTCTCACTATCCAATTCACGCTGCTAAATATTTATACTAATTATTAAATAATATTTATTTTGATTGATGTTTGACGTCTTTGAGTCAAATTATTCTGGCTGATTATGATCATTCAACTTTTTAAATCCTACTAAAAATAGTAACATAATTTCCAATTCCTTGAAATGCCATTAGAATCTTCTAAGAAAACGATTCACTGTTTCATGATTGAATAATTCATGTCTATTAATTATTCATCCAGTATTTAATAATTAAAACAAGAATTATTTTTATGTTGATAATCATTATATTACAGGAATATATAATAACACCGGGGAGGAATGAATTTTTCTATTTCGATATGATGAAATGATATTACAGTATTATTATTATTTCAAGAGATTCTTATCATCTTCAAAGAGCATGAGAAGAGCGCTGAGAATTCTGCATCAGTTTACACATGAACTCAACTCTGGGAGAAATTTGTTAATATTTAGCCGCCTGTTGGAGCAGTAGCAGCACTGTCGTCACTGTTTTTGGTGTTTATGTGGCTGTCCTGTGCAGCTCCAGTCGCTGACGGGGACTTGCTGGTGCTTTGCATAATGCTTACACTTCTTTCCCAACAATTAGAGCACAGCCAGCGAGCGAAGCTCCCATTTCTTCATCTCATTCTGTAGCATGCGCTCCATCTTCAATGGCAACTTTCCTCTCTCGTTCTGCTCTACCAAATCTGCCTCTTGAACAATTAAAGCAAAGCAGTCGTTGTTTACAGGCAGCAGAGAAGAAGGCAACAAAGTAGTGGCAAAACAAAGACATCCAATAGCGTATTAATTCTGCGCAGTATAAAAGCCTTTCGGGTATGGCCTGGCTTTAACGTTCGAATCCCTTGCGGGGATTAATTCCTTCAGTATGAGAATGTGAAATTTAGAGAATGTAATAAGCTAATAACGTTCGGTACAACGTATAAGCTGATTTTACTGCTTGGTTTCCATCACCATGTCCCATTATCTATAGCTATTGTTGAATTTAGATACAAAAATGCGCTGATAGATCTGTAAAACGCTGATGGATGATTCACTATTGACTGCAGAGACTATATTGTTGTTCAATAAATGGTGTATAGAATCTAAACATAGTCCCCTTTATTATAGGGGACTATGATGTGGAACATCATTATACTTCAATATCTGTACTCTTTACTAAAATAATTCAGTTGCGAAATGTTGTATGGACAAGTATCACGATAATCGATTCGGTAGTCCAAATTGAAAAAATGACGTTCATTATTGTACAGCTCTCTTCCATTGTCATGTTTCTATTCGAATCTGCTATCATAGTTTCTGTTTACAGTTTAGAGACTGTACTATCAGACTGATTATACAGTCTCTATAGTTTAAACATTATTATTAAAAAATCCATACATATCAAGTATCTGATTGAAAATGTGATTAGATTTTTTTCACGAAACAGAGAACAAACATGTGATTCAGGATTTTTCTCTTTGAAGAGTCCCTCTCGGTTTTTCCGTTCTTCAGATTATCACATGCTCCCCAGCAATGATGTACAAAGTGAACTTATAACCAACGGCTATCAACACAGTTAAATTTATAATCGTTACTTTTTCGATAGCTCTTTATGAAATAAGTTCCCATCCATCGTTGGCTGTAATAGATGATATTCTACATGGCTATTGAACAGTCCCCAAAATAGACGGTATGAGAAGAACGGATGAGATTGTGTGTCATGCAATTTGTAATTTGACAGATACGTTTCAGAAACTACGGTGCTGTCGAGAAATGTTGTGTGGTAAATGAACAGTGATAAATGGCTCGATCGTCTCTTTTCGCGACAGATAAGTTTCGAATCTCACAGAAAGTGGTTGGCGGCAAATGATGGCGGGAAATTTCTGGCGGGAAAGTGACTGCTGCTCTCCAATGTGTCATATCGCTTAATTCTGGGGTCGCGACGATATGTTCAGGATGCGGCGGCTGCTACTGCTGCTGCTGTCATGCTGTTTGGGGCGGGGGAGGGGGATTTGCTGCAGGTTATCTGCGAAATATAACAAATGATTCAATTGTGCCACCGTAGAGTACTGGCGGCATGTTTGAGGTTAGGTCTCCCCTATCTATATCTTGGTGGCAATGCATCACTCGAATCCAACTCCTATCTTCCTTCATTATGTACCCCGTACCCCCTAATCACCCTCTTCCCCCCTCACAGGACCCGACCTTGCATCCATCACGCAGCCTCGAATACCATCGGGAGCCAGAAATGTAATATATCTCACTTCTCGTATCGCTTGTTGTACTTACAAATATGCTATTCCCATTGACAATTATATCAACTAAAATTTCAGCTACTGCTTGCTTCCCTGACAACATTATCATCGAGTATTAGAATTGTGGTAATTGCTGTTAATTTGTCACATACAACCTGAATGTCTCTTGCTAATTCGGTCGAGCCATCCATTGCAGATGGAAAATCCAATAATAGCGAAAAATGACTCATCCCGATATCTCTTTGTGATACTTGTATGATGTAATGGAAACAGATTCAAGTATTAGATTCTATGTCAGTTTCTATGTATATCCTTTGTCTATGGAATCCAAGCTGTATTTCTATTCATTTTCTATTATCATTAAATGAACTCAACTATCATCAACAACTTATGTTGTTAGTCTCCGAGAATTCCATGAGATTGAAAGTTTCAATGTGTCTACAGACCTATCAAGTACCATTGATAGTGAGTTTGTTTCAATTTGCTAAAAAGTTTTTAAGTGAATTCAAAATATTAAAATCCTATGGAATATTCATCTTGTTTTTTATCGAAATTCGAAACTGTTTGTGGTGGAATATTTTGGGAAGTGATTAATTGTAATATGAAGCCTGATGATATATTATTACCTTGTTTTGGACTGTTGTAAATATTGGTAGAGACAAAGTTTTGGGCATTTGCCTGTTGCACTCACCTAAATGAATGTGTATAATTATTTTTGAATAAATATAGAGATCTATGATGAAAACTGAAATTTTCCTGTGCTGAAAGTTGGTGATACTTCGATTCAATCTTGTCAAAAACCAGATAGTATGATTTCTTGATTTCCGATTGAAAGTCTTTATTACTCATTCACACAACGATAATCTATAGCCAACTTCAAAGGCGAAATGTAATCATACAGTTCTCATATCCATTCAAATTCCGTGGAATATCAATTTTGTGCTACAACTGATGATATTACTGTTATGCATAGTTATCCAACTATATTCATAGGATATCCAACCATACTATTGTCTATGAACTGGTACAAAGCTTGTTCAATCCATACAACAAAGTATAAAGAATCAATTTAATATCAATTAATGATACTTCACGGGCAAATTCAATAACTCTGAAAGGCATTTCATTATGCATAAGTGTGAAAAATTAGTTTGGAAACGTAGGTACCTCTCAATATTACTGCAGGAAATATTTATTATTAAACGATATTACATAACATCAAGCAATGATAACAATACCCTGCCCGTGAAGAGCCACAATGAAACCACCCCCTGCATTTATTCGCTGCATTTGATTAATATATTCAATATTATGTTCATTATAGAGATTGCTTTTCATCGCTTACTAATATCATTCTAGGTCTACTGTTTTTCACAAATACAAATACAAATTGAAATCTATCCTGAAATTCTTATGAATTCACTCATATGGATTTGTAATAGTGTGAATATTGAGAGGTAGTATATTGTAGTTTTTTATGTTCAATAATTTTTTTTCCAGGTTGATGAACTTTTAATAGAGTTAAACAGAATTTTGATATGAACTTTGATTTTCAAAAGAGGAATATATTGCATTGTTAATGTTGATTAATTTAAAGAAATTGCTAACTTGCTGCTTAGGTGTCAGAATTAGTGCAATTTTCGTGCATTTTCCAAGTATCAGTTTCAATTTCATGTCGAAAAAGCTACTGTATTTGGGAATTGTACGTACATTGACCTTCTGAGAATTTTGGTTGTTCCACTTAAGATAGGCTGAGTGCTCGTGCAGGCGACCGGGTGTCGTTGGAGGGGGCAAATTTTGATTGGAGGAGCCAGAGTTCGATTTGAGACACAGCCGTGAAAACATCAAAAATGTAGTTATGAACAGGCCTCGGCTCTCTGGATGGGGTTTTTCATCCAGAGGGGCAAATCGTAGTTATTTCCGTATTAGTTTCAGTTCAAGAGTAGGCATATGTAAAGTTTCAGTTTCAGTATGAAAGTGTTTGTGTATCTTGTGTGGTTTAAAATGATTATGGTGAGTGCCAAACTTTTGTTGTAGTTCTCTAGCTCAAATTTGAATAAAGTTAGTAGTACGTCGACCGAGGCCTTAATAATTAAAGTAGCAAGTTAGCAGTTTGATCAAATTACGTTGTTTTTCTCTCAAAATTTTAATATGTGACATGATATTTGATAAATTCCTATTTATTTTGTTAAATCTGAATTTTAATTAAAAATAGAGATCAATAAACCTGCTGAATAGTAACCATCACGAACTATCATTCTTATTGAAGTTCCTTGCTCGTAGTGACCAGTTGCTAAATTAGGTGCTCGAAATAATAATAATAATAATAATTAGGCATTTGGACGAACGAATCCACAATCAAGCTCCCAACCGATCAGGATTTCGTTACATATAGATACAGAAAAATTCAGTTAATTCAAAAATAGTTATGTCTCGGCCCAGTCATTACAGATTATTACAACTTCAATAATTAGAAACTTTGTGCTCCAGGACACAGTATCATTAGTAACATTATCCATTGAAGGGAAAGTTCGAATCATGGATTCAATAGCTCCAAGTGTTATTTCTAAATGATTATGAATTCTCTATTCAATGAATTTTGAACATTTTCACTAGTTTATCATATTATGATCATAATGCTCCATAATAAATAATAATAAGATTCGCTAGTTAAATTTGCACGCTTTCTCAAGAACACTTGAAGCTCTTGTAGAAGAGATTAAAGATCTTGGATGACTCAGTGTAAGTGGAATGGGATAAGATAACAATAATAAATTATCCCTAATCTTTTAATTGGTAATTTCCATCAAAACGATTCACCACACAACGAGCAAGACCAAAGGAAAAAGAGGAGATGGGTTGAGATCGCAAAAGAAAGGAGAGCTATGTTTTTCTGCGAGAAGGAGTTTTAATTGAATTGTCAGATTCATTCTAGGGAATGAGCCCGGAGTACCTGACTCATTTGTGATTGAACAGAAACATTCACTTCACATATAAAAAACGTATGAAGTCCACAGCATCTATGAAATTTATAGGCTTCAAGATTCAAGAAATGGTTGATAGATGAATTAGTCATTAAATTATTGTTTTTACTTTTTCGTAGGCTATCTTTCAAGATTCTCCATGACTATCCTTTTTCATTCGTCTTTTATTTTTTTTATTCAAATATAAACCAAACAATAATTTTCACTATTCTTATTCATTGAGAGGGTAACAAGATCAACTGAAAGCCTTGTTAAAAAATAGTTTTAAGTTTCATTAATTCAGATACAGTATCCTATTGGAAACGCAATTCATGTTTCAATCGATCATTTATTATAAATCATCAATTCATAAATTATTATTTTTTGCTTCCAAGAGACTACTATGTTCTTGTCGAAAAATTTAAGGGTCTTGCAAAAAATGGATATTTTAATTTTAATTTTTTGGAAATCAATTAAGTGGTTCGAATAGATCAGTTTGGTCTATCCTACTATTCCACTATAATTATCCTACTTAATTTTTTTCTATTGTACTAGAACAAGCTAGACGTGTTAGCCACACGTAACCTCTATACTGGTTGATGATTAATTGGCACTGGCACTGTCGGCTCGGGCCAACGAAACAGGTGAAGTTCTGTACAGTAGAAGATAGAATTTCTTGGTGTACCACTGTGCTGTACCACTGAGAATATGAAACTGGCAACCAGCTAGTAGGCCTAAGCCCTTCATGGAATAGCTATTGATATCCATACATTGTACTAGAACAAAATCAAAAATCTTCACACAAACCAACTTCTGTTTCCTTAATCTCAGGGCTACTTTTATCACTGTTTTTATTTTAAATAATTATCAAGTACCCTTTTTGAATTATTTTCCAATGCACGATATATGTTTCAACGAATTATAGTCATTTTCACTTGAAAATGACTATAATTAGTTTAAACATGTCGTGCATTGAAAAATAATTCAAAAAGGGTACTTGATAATTATTTAAAATAAAAACCAAGTTCTCTATAATGCTCATACTATTCTTTAGACCAGTATATGACGAAGTATTCGGTAGTTTACGAAAGTAGTTTACACACTTAATCATATGATTAACAATCAATTAGTCTTTTCATTCACCAATAAAATCAATAAAATTCAGACTTGCCAACCAATGCAACCGTTTTTATCCGTTTTTTCCAGGCCGCATATGTATAACCTTAAATCTATTGTATAAATTCCCGTTCAGAAACTGATTAGAGAGCGTCCATCACTGCCCAACTAGAATTCTTTAAAAAATTTCTGCTTTAATTGCCGATCAAATTTCTATTTTATCTCTAAATTGAGCTTTCAACCAAGCTTTGGGAATTTTTTGAAAAAATAAATCGTCAAGAACAGACGACTTTTTACAAAACAATTTTTCAAGAACAGACCAGTGACGTGCTAGTATTATTTTGGTGTTGGGTCTGTCAGTGTTTTATATGACTGAGGATGTTTGTTTGTACAGCTTGCTCACTCGATGTCGGAACAACATCATGGCCGGAACTGAACAAGCCATCACTTCCTGATCACACACATTCCTGGCTCCCCTTACACAAAATCCAGCCCGTCGCTCTGACATCATAAATCCCTTTCTAACGGCTAGTATAATTTGTATGCATGAGAATGAAGCCTAAAACTCAAAACATTGACACACTTCATGCATGTTGGCTCCTGCATTCAGCTTATCCACTTATTATACCGTCAGGCTCTGTTGCTTACTGATGGTAGCAGTTCATACGAAAATGTATGTGAAATAACATCAATTCTCAGAAAATATCAAGAGAGAGAGAGAACAAATCTAGAGCAAGAGTGAGAGAGTGAATTCGATATGAGTCTTAGCACATAGTTATAAATATCGAGGCGCAATGAACATGAACTGTTTGTTCATGCACAAGAATCTCAATCTTCTCAGTAGTGATTACGCACTCTCAAAATGTTCACATCAACGTTATGAGACTTTGTTGATACGATTAAACTCGAAATATCCTTTGAAATTCAAATGTGAACATCAAATATAATGTTCCCATGAGTAAAACTCGAATAGTCCTCTTATTTCTGTACATAATGGTATAATCTCTCAATTTTGAACACTGCTTAGTTGATTCATATATTTAATGTATTTGGAGAAGTATCGCAAGACGGAGGAAAAATCATCGGAATATACTTATGTGAAGTGTTACACATCAATGGTCAGTTGGCCACACTTTGGTTAAAAAGTATATGCAGTGCTTGTAACAATTGCAATCTCAGTACCCTTTTAATCAATATAATATTTTACATGCTCTTTATGTTGTGTTTAAATAGAGAATTATCAAAAAGGGTACTGTGATGGCAATTTTCATTTATTACATCCACTGATAGTAGTTCTAATGAGAAAGAAAGTATATGTAGCGCTTTATAGTAACCATTAGCTTGTCTCTTTATCATTGACAAGGTACTGAGAATTCCTATTTGATTAAAATCTGCCACCCATCACCTCAGTCATAATAACCTATCTTGAAATATGAAAACTCTTCATCCATCATTATAATCACCCTGTTCAGTTGACCTTTGCAATCTCGGTTGACTGGATTCATTTCCTGTGAGAAGTGATTGCGGGCTAAAAGTGCGCTGTGATTGGCGAATAACTAATCTAGTTGTCATGTTCAGCATATTGCCAGTCAACGAGAATTCCGTGTATCAAGCTTTGATTGCACGCAATCTCTTCGCAATTGAGCTGTGAGCTGTTGTGAAAGGGCTGTTGTGAGAGAATGAGTTATCCGTCAAGACTGCTCTCGACAGTTCGGCTCCAATATTCAGCGCTAAGAGGATTCCAATCCAACCGCTAACAGCTGCCATCAGCCGTTTGTTTGAGTTTAAACCCGGTATACATTATCAGTCTCCTCTGGCTGCCGCGCTGTCTGCAAGTGTAGCTGGTGCCAAGAATTAAGGCAGTTGATGAATGACTCTTATCAATTCTCAACTCTATCAAAACAGTCGTTAAATTGTCGTCGACAATACATCAAAACCATAGTAACCCCAGCTACACTCAACCACTCTCGGAAATAGATTCAGACTGTCCTAAGAGAGTTCAGCATTAATAACAGTCGTTCCCCAACCGTCTTAATTCTTGGAGCCAGCTATAGAAGTGTATGTGTGCCGTCGCCTTCTGCCTCAGCACTATTGCCCAATTAATTGGCTCATGAAATAGATTTATATGTGCCCATCAATATTGTTTGCCTATTCTCAAACTGTTTGTTTGCAATGAATTTGATACATTTGATAGGATTGTCAAGCAAATTGAAAGTGAGATTGATTGAATGTAAGATTGAACAATGAGATTCAGTAGACTGAAGAGGGAGTTGAATCTGATAGTTGTCCTAAATTTGTATGGTAACGGATGCAATAATATCATAAATATATAGAGATACTAGCCGGCACGCTTCGCTCGCTTTCTCCGTCTAGCCAGGGGGCTCCGCCCCCTGGAACCCCGACAGTATCGGCAGTGTAAGTGAGTCAAACAGGCTCGCTTCGCTCGCCTACAAAACCTCTGTCAGTGTAAGCTGAGACAAACAGGCTCGCTTCGCTCGCCTGCAAATTCCGTTCAGAAGAGATTCGAAATTTATTGAACACAGCATTTCTAGACCTAATCTGGACCTGTTTACCAAATTTCAACATTTTCTGCCAATTGGTTCAAACTCAAATATTTGGCGTACCCCTGAAAAGTTTCGAAAATGCTTTCTTAGCGCGCGTCTAAACGTCCAACCGAACATGCCTGCCAAATTTGAATGCATTCGGTTCAGTGGAGTTTCAGTTCTGGTGATGAATGAATGAATCAGTGTCATTTCGCTTTCATATATAGAGATTATTCTGGGAAGTTACTTAGAATTAACAGAATAGGTTCAGAGTTACGTTCAGTTTTCCGCTGATCAACAACATATAATTGTGATTAATTGAAATATATATCCAAAATCAATAATACTCCATGTTTATTCACATAATAAAACAAGAACAATTTTTTTTTACTGTACCTCAGAGCCAGACTGGCCTAAGTCCAAAATTTTCAATTTTCGGGTTTTTATTGATTCTGAAAGACAATTTTTTTCTTAATCGAATGGTACCATCAAAAGTGTCCTAGGACGTTTCCTTCCCATTCTATCAAAGGATGAAGTTTGGAGCTACGCGAATTTTTCATCTCCGGGCCAGACTGGCCTAAGTCCAGATTCAATGCTAAAAGCCCTTGATTATTGTAGTTATTGGCGGCCATAAAATGCCGATATTTATTCTTTTTAAATCAGTTTATTTGTATTTTAAGACGCTGAATCCAAAAACAATATTTTCGATTTGATAAAATTATCGTGTAATTGAATATTTTTAATATGGCGACCAAAAATGATAATTTTCTCACTATGACGAGAAAGGTTTAATAAGTACAGCTCCATTTTTTGTATTTCAAGATGCTGGATTGAAATTTGAGATGAATTTCGATTAACAATAGACGTTTAAAAATACTAAATTGAAAATATGGTGACAAAAACAATTTTTAAATATTTCATTCATACATCGAAGATATCCTTCAAACAACATCAAAAAATATCGCTTACTTCTGGGCGCGGAATCTATTTCTAAAATGATGAATTTATAAATCGATATTTCAAATATTCTTTCATGTGAAAATGATTGAAAACTTTTCAATTTTCTTCATAAACACGGAATAATTAGAATGTTGAAAAATTTAATATGCGTAAAATAATAATAAATAGGCTACGTAAAAGTTTTTCACTGATTTGTACTCATGAACCATAGAAGGCAAACAGTATAGAGCATTTTTTTAATAAAATTATAATCATCGTCATTTTGTGTCTCACATTTCGAGATATTGAGCCTAGTTTCGATTCTAAAACCTCAAGCTGTAAAGGAGGCCAAGAACTAGAAAAGATTGCACATTGTAGCCTATAAAACTTTTTACCAAAAAGTTACAAAAATCAAACAACACACAAATGGAATAAATCAATCCCAAGAATCGCTAGTCGGCTTGATCCAGGCCCATAGGCAAAATATTGTACTGTTCCTATCCTTTCAAGCCTTTCATCAAAGAGATGTCAAAATTCAGCAACTTTAAAAACTCTTCTACAATCAAGGATGATCCTACAAAATCTATGTTTGGCCTAAACGTTTCTGGACTGTGGCAATGGTATTTTCTGTTGATTAGATCATGTGAGAAATAAATATTAAATTGATAAATCCACTGGCGGCTCGTGCCCACGAAACAGGTGAAGTGCTCTACAGTAAAATATACGGCACTTCACCTGTTTCGTGAGTACGAGCCGCCAGTTGATAAATCCAAGAAATGGACCATTTGTAATGAGGAAGAAAAATACAGATGGCGAAGCCTTCCTTCTATCCAATGTAGTATGGATTCATGTTCGTAGAGAAGATATGGGCATTCTTTCCTATAAAAATTGTTACACAGATGAATCATTCAAAAAAGTGAACCTCAAGAGGAGACGTGGTGAATTGGTCCTACCACAGAATCTCCCACAATTAAGATTGGCTGAAAAAAGTATCAGCATTGCAAAATTCAATGACATCCAGAAAATGCTCAGTTAGATTCCACTGGGGTATCGGCCACTCTTCATGAATCTGCCACATGATGAAGTTGCTGATGACTTTCCTAGCGAGAATTAAATGATTCATCTGAGAAGAATTTTGTAGAAAATAATGCCCATATCATTTTTGCAAACTTGAATACATGTCTCTCATATGAAGGGTATGAAAGATATCTTTTACATCCAAAAATAAACATTTATTTGTATAAACTTCGCCTTTTCATTAATATATTCACATTGGGTAGGATTGTCAATAACAACTGTTTGTATAAAATATCTGCAATTCTCGCGCGTACATGTAGTACCCATTTTCGTTGCATAATTATCAAATTCTCACTCGTAAAATTTATATAGAACAACTAGCAGGTTATTTGTATATTTTCATGAATGGCGTAAGAACAAACTTATGAAATCTGGTTATGTTTGACAAAAATTTATCTTGATGGAATAGGTATCATTACTTAACAAAATTAGCTTATGTAGAAACAATCCTCAGTATAATCAAAATCATGGTGCAAAATTTCAAGTTTGTACCTAAGTTACGTGGGAGTTCTTTTTTACTCAAAACCAAGCTTGTATTTCATTAAGAAGTATGATAAGTGTCATACAACTACTGCAATCTAGAAACTAAACAGAAATATTTTTTCATCTATCAGTAAACAAGTAATGAGTGAAAAAGTAATCCAATCATTCATGTCTCAAAGAGAAAATGTTACTCCTTTTTGCAGTACTGCAGTACACATAGCACGAAATATACCTGTAATTGTAATGTCTGACCTTGATTATTATAGTTTAATTAATTGAAAATATATTTCTTTTCAATCAAATCCGATTCAATTTGGCTTTGCTATTATTTTCATAATTGAATTTGTAGTCCTCATCTATGAGTTGCTTTTGCCTTGATGCATATCAATATTTTTATGAGGTACGGGAGAAATCAAAATCCTTTTTCCAAATCATGAGTAGGCCTAGAAGGCCAACCAAAAGTTAATTCTTAATATTGGGGAACATGTACCCAATGAAAAAAGTAATTGATGTGGAATTGTGAAATAATTTTTATATAATAAAAAATTCAAATTTTCAAATTTATTCATTCCTTGTACAATATTACAATAAATAATCAAATTGACGATATTCAATCTGAAAATAAAAAAAATAATGTACAAGAGAATGTAAATTTGGTCCTGATGTAGCATTCTCAGAAAATATTAATCTCATTGGATCCTGAAATCTCATATAAATCGGATTCCTGGAAAAGTAGTGCTTATTCAAATATTTAATTAGAACTTGGTTCCAAAATATTTTAAAAAGTTCCATCACTCAATTAAGAACCTAATAGTAATAAAGAAATGTTTCCACTTTTCGAAGCTTTTATTAAAATAGGCACTTACTTTGTAACCATTATCTTGAAAATTTTATATTTTGGAAGAGAAGGATTATCATATTTCGAATCAGCGTCTTATAATACATTATAAAGTATTCAAAAATATAATAAGAGAGAATAGGATATCTTATCTAAAATATCGTATTTTAGAGCAAATCTCTAAAAAGAACAAAATATAAATAACATTGAATCAATACGGTGTTCTCACGAATAGTTGAAATCAGTTAGTTCGCTGACAAAACTTTTGTGGACTTAGGCCAGTCTGGCTCGGAGATTGTTTCGCGATCAAAATCGAAGAAAATCTTTCGTTTTTTCGCTCAGCTGTGAAATTTTAAAAATGTGACTTAGGCCAGTCTGGCTCTGAGGTACACTAATTGAAATTTTCATTAAATATGAAGATGTTGAATGTTACATTTAGAAAATATTCAATTATACAAATGGCAGTTATTATTACACATCAAGGGGGGAATTAATATTTCTTGAATGTTAACAACATTCTTGAATTTGATTACAAACTGTATTCATTTCATTATTGATCCTCCAAATCAATAAATTTATATTGAATGTGATGAGAGCATGGATTCTTATTAATTAGGAGGTGATGTACATCACAGAATAATCATTAACGCCATCAAGAGAGTCTTTTTGTGATATCCCAGCAGCATCCTTGCATCTCAGATTTTCCAATTACTTTCTTGTTGGTTTGTGGCAACAAGGATAACGGAGGGTGGCGTGTTAGTTTCAGGGTTGAGGGGGATGTTTTTGATGTTGGGGGAAGAAGATATCATGAAAAACGCGGGAACAGATTGCAAATTGCCGCCTTTTTTCTTCGACCGTCCGGTGCCGGGGGAAAGAGCTAATGAGTGGATAAACAGAAATCCACTAATTGGAGTCTGGCTGACTCAGCCCTTGAAAAACCTTTGCTTGTTTGTCGGACGGGACAAACGCAATTCGACATTCGTTCTACCGCCAGAAATTCACAACGCAGATACAATGGATGCTGTCCAAATTATACTGGGATATTTCATGTTACATTAGCCGACTGTATTACATTGTGACAAAACTTCCTCATATTATTGATTATCTGGCAATTATCAATTGGTGAGGATGTTCTTTATTCTAAATACTTGTTTGAAAAGGCTGATAGAGATATATATTCTTGGAAACTTATCATTGCAATTAATAAGCAATTTCTGGAAGGGTAGTTGAAATTATGTATTCTCGGAAATTTATCCTTGCAATTAACAAAAACAATGTCGAGGTTTGAATTTTTCTCTCAGAAATCCAGTAAACTCTTCAAGATTTATGATTGGGGAGTGGTGTATAGTCAAGTTCTTGATAGTGAATACAACACTAGAATTTCAAGCTCATTTCACTTCGACGGAATGGAATTCTATCACCTATCAAAGCTTTTTCAAAGCTGAGATAAATATTAATGAAATGAATTTACTTTGTACAATATGTACTTTAAAATAATTGAGTCTATATCAGATATGTAACTTTGGCACAATTCTAAATGAATGTATACTAAAGGATTTCAGGAGAGCGGTTTTCTTTAATGCTAGATGGAATAATGATAATGATTGATATTGCCACTATAATCGAAGTTACTTTTTGTAGGTTGATATGTAACCTATAATTTTTACGGTAGACCAGAGGAGATAGTTGTTATGTAAATTTTTGAATCGACGAAAGACAACGTTGATAAGAATAATACATGGAAGTTGAAAACGTTTTCCCCTGTTGCTTGAAAAGATATTCTCCTATCAGATTTTTATTACGTGTCTCTTCGGAAGATACAAAGACAAGGATATGCAATGGAGAGAAATGCTGGAGGAACTTGACAGTAAGCGGGCATAACGTCTGAAAGACTGGTTCCAGTCAAAGTGACTGCAAGCTTAACTTCGACATAAACTTATTCCAGGATAAGACTTGGAAGCCCTTGTGGCAAGAGGAAGTACCACTTGAATAAGTCCTTTGCCTTTTTCAGCACTTAGCTGTGTCTCATCCAGCTCAATTCAGATCCAGCTATTGCGTCGCGTTCTACCCCTCCCACACATCCAACTCACTCTCACTCTTTCTCTCTACCTCCCACACTCTCTCTTTCTCTCATATTCCAACATCCTCACTCATTCCATCTCATGCCAACGGGGCGTCAGCCAACCGACTGCTTATCAACTTAAGAGTCAAATTTATTGAACTTATCTACATAATATAAACTCGCCAAGACTTTATAAGTACAAAAGCGTAGAGACGAAAGCTCTTGAGTGCGAATACAACTGACTTGGAAAATTATAATTCCGTCCTATACGGATAGGCATGAAAAACATTTTTCCCGTCTAAGCGAGAACGTTTCCGCGTTTCAGCTGAGAAAATGAATCCGATTTACTGCCCTTATTCTACGAATGCTGTGACATTATTCAATTTGAAATGTTAACAAGCATCTTATTTGCATTTCGATCCTTCAGCGCATTATTCTAGAAGCAGTGGAAAAGATGGTGTACTCAAAGTGAAAGAAATTCGTTAATCCAATCATGGATTCCTTATTTAGTTGGATGAGCAATGAAAAATTATCATTCAGTCCTGATTTATTTGTCTGTCTCTGTCTCAATGGCTCAACGGCCTAGGACTACCAGCTGGTTGCCAGTTTCATACTTACCTGATTTATCTAGGTGCCTTAAAATTATTGTCGAATTAAATTCAAACCACTTCAAAAATGATAAGTTTCAAAAAATTTTTATTCAGTATTTCAAATAATTTTGCATTTGATTGAATCTTCAATATTAGTAGGCGTATATAATAATTATCCACATACTTATTTCCTTTCAGGGCTACTGTAATTGTTCAAACTTTAAATAAGTACAATCAGAGTACCTTTTTTAAAAATATTTTTTTAAAGGTTACTCTGATTGTATTTATTTGAAGTTTGAATTGAGCATTTCGAATTCTAATGACGTTCTATTAGTGGATATTCGCCGAGGTAGCCCAATTCTTAGGTGTGGCTTTCATTGCTTTAAATCATCAACATTGAACGGTTGAACAAGGTTCAACCTTCTGCAAATTTCAGAGACCAAATCGTAATAATCTATAACCAAGAAATTTATGAACTTATACAAGAACGAGGAATTATTATTAAATTAAATGAATTTCTAATTCTGGATTACTTACAGAGCAATGAACAACACTCGATCATTCACTCCAAGAGCCACAGTCTATTCTGAACCACGTGGAGAACGTATTGCTCTTGTGAGAGTTCATAGTATTGAAAGGGGCCTTTCAAAGGCTGCAAGAATAGAATTGATGAGAAACTTTCGGTGGTGTGGATGTTAAAAGGAGGAAGGAGGGTCGCCGCGGTTTGGAACTCACTCACCGTTCTGAATCGGTGAAAATTTGTCTTTCACTGTCGCAGCGCCATCCACTGGAAAGCGGGGTGCGAAAAGCACAAGAGCCTCGCTAACCACACAGCTGTGGCTCGGTCCGCTCTGAAAGAACACTTCTCACCGGCACACGCTAATTTCCTCAGAGGCTGAAGACACAAGAGCGCTCGCTCAAAGCTCGTGTCAGTGACCTTGCTCTTTGCATGAATCAAATCGTTCATCAACTCTGCACAGAACACAAATCAAACGTTGATTTTGAGCAGACACAAAGCGCCAGTAATGATTAATATGCTTGGCTGCACGTTGAATTTCAACATCAAAACACTAACGCAACAAGCCTTATTTACATCTTCAAAATGTTGCGATTCTATTCCATGTCATAAGCATCAAAACCAGTCAAGCAATCTTACAATCTAATTGGGTTGCTTTGCTGGTGCGCCTAGTTGCCCCAATCACAGAAAATGGAGTAAACATCAGTCGACCTGCTACAACATTAATCCTCTGTTTTTGAAGATACGCAACTGTTTTGCTCGCTCATGGAACATTATAGCGGAAATTTATAATTTAAGACAGCCAGCTGGTAACCCCTTCATAGGCTGTTGAGTCATTGATAAACATTCATAAAATCGTTCATTTGAATATGTTTTAAGAATTCTGGTTTAATTGCGAGGAAAACAGAAGACCATTATTGTTTTTAAACATTTATAATATAGATTTTAGTATTTCGTGGAGCTCAACGCACGAATTGAGTTTATCAGATTGCTGCATTGCTGAATTTTCAAATTTAGTTTTAATGAAATTTCTGTGGAATTCGATGGTATCCCATTCCAATCTATTCTTATGAGACAATTTATCAGTATAATAATTCAGATAATTAATCACACTTTATGTCTGGTATTAAGGTTTAATGCTAGTGCCAGGACTCACTATATCAAACCCCATAATTTATTAACGACTAGTTCAGTTTTCAATACCTTTAAAAAGAATCTTGATAATTATTGATCAAATTATTGTGAGACAGATCTCTCCCGTGCGTAGTAAAAATGATAATATTCGTGTAACTTGGCTGGCTCAGGTCTGGTGACAGAGTTTTCAGGTCGCTGCTGATCAATTTCAGGGCCTCTGACATGACTTAACGACTGTTTTTAGGCAGCCGGGACCGACGGCTTAACGTGTTCATCCGAAACTGGGGAAAGTGGCCTGAGAAAAATTCCTGGTCTGACCTGGGTTTGAACCCGGGACCTTCGGGTTTCAACGCCAGCGCCTAACCCCCCGTGCGTAGTATCGGAATCGAGTTTTAGCTCGTGATTTGATTCACCACCATTATGCTTGGAAATGTGGAGTCTCTACCACTCAAATATACAAACAACGTTTTTTGTTGTTTTTGACAGATAGTAGAATAAATAACAATACATTTTAAGCTTATTACTCTGATTTTAAACTGTTTCATAAACGTCCTAAAGCAGATCACCATCAAGGCAGAACGAATCTCAATCCTGAAGCAGTTTATGGAGTGCAGTAAAGACTTAACAAACATCAATACAATGAGATTTGCAAATGTACAACTAAGGTGAGGCTGTTATTTTTCAAGGGTCTCTCCGACTCCGAATAGAAAATGGCTACAAATTCCGCTTCACTCATACCGAGAAAACTCCACTTACAGAGCTCTGTTTGAATCAATGTAGAGAATTGCATCAGCCATCCTTTTTGACGTCGGCATTATCCGCCAGCTTTTCTCTAAAATAGAGGGTGGATTGAAGCATAAAATAACAAAAAGTGGAAGAATAAGAAGAGTAAGAAGAAGAAGAAGAAAAAAATAGAAAGAAAACGAAGAGTCTGTAAGGTGTAACAACGATAGGGTAACGAGGATGCAGCATCTCGTAGTTCAAGCAGATGAAGAAGCAGATTGCTCTCTGGAAAGTGGAATACTAAAGTGCAGCCATCTATTTCCAGCTTCGTGTATTCGCTCTATATTCATGAAAACTGCAATGTGATATTAAAATAAAGGAGCCGTAGAAGAGGAGAAGAAACAGAAGGGCACGAAGGAGAAAATCAACAATAGCACTTGCCAAGGTGATTGGAAAATACGATAGCAACGCTGGATGCAGCCGGCCTGCCTCAAGCTTCTCGAAAGGCTTTGTAACGAAATAGCTCATTCAATCTGAACGCACAATTTAACTTGCCTAAAATGAAATCAACCTGCGCTCTTCGTTGCAAAATAATAGACAATTCGTTTGAAATTCGTTACGAAGTCAAGATATAACTAAGACTTACTATAATCTGCTTAAGTCTAAAAGTATTATGAGTATTTTAAAAATAAATATCAAATTAATAGAATTTGTTATACTGATGTTGAGATAAAATCTCTCTATTATTTGAAAAACAGATAAAATAAAAAATATTCAGGAATACTATCTTATCACAGATAAAAAAGTAGAATTAGACAATATGTATCAATCACTGGCGGCTCGAGCCCACGGAAAAGGTGAAGTGCTCGTATTTTCCACTGTACAGCACTTCACCTGTTTCGTGGGCACGAGCCGCTAGTGGTATTAATGTATCTTTGAATATCGTTCATAAGATAACGATATTCTAAGAGAAAAAATTTTCTAATAAATCAGTGGTTTGACAACATCTTGTATCTTCATTTATTATGGATAACTACCACAATATCAACTTCACAACTACTCAAAGAGTAGTAAGTTAGTCATTAGTACACAAGGAAATCCATTATAAACACTCAATCGTGTATTTTTTTCTCGTAGCTACAATTGGATAATTATTGATAATTGAGTACTAATAAATAACTTGAATATATTTCAACTATCTAGGGAACGTCCAGGATGTTTCCAGAGTTCCTTTAATGTCAATAAACTGTGTTGAAAAACAACTTTTGGAGCAAGGTATTCAGTATTAAATCATGACAATAATAGTGGTGCATACGCAACAAGAATGGAAAGCGAGAAACTGCAAGAAGAATCGGTCAAAGAGCAGTTAGCTTTTCAGTGCAGCGGAGTTTCAATATATCTTATATTGAATGCTGAGTTGGTTGCTGCCCAGCGGGAAAGGAGATTACAGTTGACTCGACGGGAAGACAAATGGTAAACAGGGCACAAAGAACTCATTGTGCCCTCGGCCCATTAACGCTCCCCCTCACCCTATCCAAATAGCCCCCCAAACAGGCGGGAAGGTTCTTCGAATAGGCTTCAACTGTGATAAAATGTACTCAATCTTCCATCTTTAACCTCACCAGCCTTTTGAAGCGGTTTGCAATGGAACGGGTCGGCCTAGGCTACTGTTGAGCAACGCAGCAGCGACCCTATTCAATCGGCCATTCCAAGCCCAGTGATTGATTCCAACTATTCACCCAATCATCATTATTCTTATCAACTCGAATAATGGTCCTTGCGAGTTAATACGCCTATCATTAATGTGTCAGTGTGGCAAGAACGACAAAAATGAGTGGTTTGGGAAAACTTGAAATGTATTAGATAAATTAACACAGTGATAAGAAGGTATGATTGTTGTTGTTGTGACAAATAAAATGGCGGTTTTCAAGGTTAACGAATGATTTTTTATGAACTAACATCTTATCCTGTTCGAGGAGGAGATTTGGGTTGAAATCGAGGAAGAAAGAGATATAGAACGAAACCTATATCGTCAAGTCATTCAGATGATGCATTTCCTAGTTTCTTTGTCGCCAACTATATTACGGCCAGCTAATCGTGAAATGAGAGTAAAAACTCTGTTGTAATTTGTTTCAATATTTTCACTCTCATTTTTTTAAATATCTATACAATTGATTTTTTGTTTTCCCTTTGTAATATGGTGGAAATTGAGTTGTTGTATTATTGAAGTTCTATTTTTGTGTGCATGTAATGAATTATTTTTCAGGTTGATGAACTTTTAGATTCAAGCAACATTTTACATGAACTTTGGTTTTAATTAGAATTGGTAACATTGTATAGAAAATTGCTAACTTGCTGAAGCTTGGTTGTCAAAATTATTGTTGTTGGTGCAATCCCAAGTACTGGTTTCAATTTTGTAACCAAAAATGCTACCTTATTTGAAAGTGTACCAATAGGAGAATGACCCTTGGAATTTTCGCTGGGAATTAGTCCTGACTCCACGCGTAGAGTGGTTGGAGGGGGAATGATTTCCAGTGCTAATTAAAGAGTTCGATTTGAAACATGGAGCTGTAAACATCAATATGTAGTGTGATAAGGCCTCGGCCCTCTATATGGGTTGTCCAACTAGAGGGGACAAAAGTAAAGTTTTGCGACCAGTTGTTTATTTTGTTTTAAAATAGTAGATAAAGTCCTAAAGTTTATGTCAAGTTTATATTTAGTACGGTATGTGAAGTAAAATAGGGGTATTAGTTTCAGTTTGAGTGAAGTATAAAAGTGTTTGTGCATCTTATGATTCAAAAGTTATTATGGTGAGTTCTAAACATTGGTTGTCTCTTCTCTAGCTCAAATTCAAATATAAATCAGTAGAACTTTAACCGAGGCCTTACTTCTAAGTAGCAAGTTAGCAGTTTTTTCGAAAATTGAAATTTTAAAGAAATTACGTATCAAATAACTTTGTTTTTTCCAAAATTCTGATTTGTTAGATGACTTGATAGTAGATAATTTTATTTCAAATGGAAAGACATCACAATAAATCTGCAAAGTGTCAATGATCACAAACTATAATTTTTATTGAAGTTCCTTGCTCATAGTGACTAGTTGCTAAAATAGTTTTAAAAATAATTTATTATAATCTAGGCATTTCAATGAACGGATCCACAATCAAGCTTCCAACCGATCAGGATTTCGTTACATTAAGTTACAGGAAAAGTACGTTAATTAAAAAATAGTATATCTCGGCCCAGCCATTACACCTTTGAAAAGAAGGCAACTTTCCTCTTTCTTACAAATCCGATATTGACAATGAATTGGAATTTCTTCAAACGCAACATATACCCGATATCTAATCAAATTACATTAAATTTTTATCCATTCAAGAGACTTATCGTTTAGAAGAGTTCACAAGAGATTGCAAGAAATGTGATTGGAGTATTCCTGTATTCAGAAAGGAAATTAAATACGAGGCATTCAAAGTGCAGCCTACTCAGAAGAGTAATTAATTAGGCAACCGATAGGCTTCTCTTTGCTCTGATTCTTTGATTCCTGAACTCCTGTTTTCTCATTCTAATACTGGAAACAAAAAAAATCGTCTTACCATTGCTGTTATAGATTGAAAAGATTCCTTTAGAATCATTGACTCAATGTTTGATCAAATTCTCTTCTACTGTTCATAGAACTGTTTTTTGCAGGTTCAAAGCTTATTCAATTTACTAGTTACTGTATACGTTTAAGAAGATCAGGTTAGAGCTTTGATTTTATCAATGTATTTGAGTCATTCAATTCAACGTTTGAAATGATTAATCAATAATATTTCATAATAATAATCAATTGTCATCATACCTGATCGGTCAAGCAGAATCTATGACGAATTTTCTATGAATGGACAAACAACAAGTTGATTACTAGTAGAATATGAAATTGCTACTTCATCATAGATATAATATCAAACAAATAACTTCACTTTTCAACTATCATAATACAAAACGTTCGAGCCTAGTCTCTTCAATACATGAAGTTAACTTATGACTACTGAAAAACATTGACATCATCCATGAACTGATAAAAGGGGCCTTGGAATGATAATTGAGGTCTATTTACATTCTTTATGGAGTGCTTCAACCTTTCCAATACCATATCATGAGCTGGAATACTTGAACAAAAAGTAAGCTTTCTAATTCTATAGGAGCATTTCCAGAGAAATTGATTTCCGAAATAGAATTTAATCTAAGAAGTTCACCTGAATCTAAGAAGGAGTTTACCAGAGATTGATGATGGTGTAACAATCAAAAGCGGTATCTCGATTTTTTGAAATAAATCAGTTGTTTGACAACATCTTGTCCTTTCATTCAATCTAAGAAGCAGTGGCGGTTCCAGGGGTGGGCTGGGCGGCCAGCTGCCCCCCCCAGTTTTCATGGGAATTTTCCCAATTGTGTTTAGTTAGACGCACATAATATAATTATTTTTAAAATAATTGATTTAGTGTGGACTAAAATCATAAAAAAATTATTTTATGGTTTATAGAATAGATCATATCTGTTATTGGAAGTACATTTATGGACTTTCTAAGCCTAATTGAAAATCCTCACTCATGTTATAGTTTAATACTTCAGTCAAAGAAGCTTGCCAATTTCTTCAATGAATTAAGGTTATTGAGTCCTCCAATCTACAATGAAGTGGATTATGATGATTGCATCATATCTAAAATATCATTACAGAGTAAATACCGGTAATCAGTCTAACTTAATTTGATGATTTCTTTCAAGTTGAAAATCTTAATGCCTTGAAAACCTGGCTTTATTTTATTTTAAAATGTAGTCTTGAGGTTCAAAAGAAGATTGTTTGGCAATAAGTTTCACCAATTATTGAGTTGATTCCAAATTTTTCATACTACACAGAGTGTTCCAGAAGGAATGTGCAATACTTCTCAAGCTGTTTCTTTACACCAAGTAGAGGAAAAAGTTCCGTGGGACATATCACCAAAAACGCTCTGTTACCGCTTAGATAACAATTTAAATTTCTCAAGAAATATTCATTTCTCTATTTTTTCACTGGTTTTATTCAGATCCTAAAATTGTACGGAGTTATGCAGAAAGGAACCAACCCACAATTAGCTACTTTTGAGGTATTGCGTACCAAAGATGAAACTGCAATAATACCTCTCATTTTATTATACAATAAGATATTCTGATTTTGGGAACTTATATGTGCTCTCAATATCATAAACTAGATATTTATTCACAAAAAAAAGCATTACTTTCCCATTTAATGGCATTTATGTGGGTTGGTTCCTTTCTGCAAAAAACATATCCTACTTTATGTGTTATGCAGAAAGGAACCAACCCACATAATTGCCATAGGAACCAGACTAAAATTTTTGTTTTTTAGAGAAAAAGAATCATATGAGGCTAATTTTTCCACTCATGGATTAATATTATGAAGAAAAGTGTTCTGTCAAAATTTTCCACCCCCACCCATCTTGCTACCCCCTCTGCACCCCTCAAAGTTTCCATTTGTTATTATTATTATTATTATCGTATGCCATATTTGGTGGGGAGTCCTAAAAGGAAGTTCCACAGGCAAAATAACCTCAATTGTCCTCGATGGGGAATTGTGGTATATCTTGAAATTATATCCACAGATATTTAAATGTTTTAAAGTTTTTCCAATTTGGGAGAGTTCAAAACACATAAAGCACAAAAAGATCACCAAAATAACTTCTGATAAAAATAAAATTTCGAAAAATTTAGAGCACAAATTTCCATTTGTAAGGGTTTCTTACACTGAATGTATCTCAGCACTCATTGGGAATTAAAAATCAAACTTTTTCTCATTTTTCAGTAAATTAAATTCTCTTTATTTATGTTTCACCATTTCATTGTAGCTCCTGCGGTTCAAAAGTTATATAAATGGAAGGATGGAGGGATTCCCTAGATTTCTGCATAACATTTTAATTATCTTCTAAATGAAAGATTACAGGATGATTCTACTGGAAATGACTCTTATGAAACTTGTAGAACTTTTCAAAACCTACATTTTGAATGATAGAAACATATATTGTTCTGAAATCTAACGTAAGTGTAAATCAGTTAATAAATGAAAAGCGCTATCCCACTAGCATGTTGGCAAGTGTCCTGTCAGAAGTCCCCACACTACCCCTCGTATACAAGAATTCTTATATCACATGAGTCTCGGCACTACAGAGATAAATAGTTGAACTTTGTATCATTATTCAGTGAATTCGATTGGCTTCAACTCATATGTATCCATCATTACACTCTAGCTCTTGAAGTTGAGGTTATTCATGGAAGAATGAATGAAAAACGATGTTCTCAGTCGCTAATTTTCATTATTTTTCAAATAAAGGTTTTCAGAATTGTTTGACTTCTGGTATTTTTTTCATAAAACTTGTACAGCATGTCAAGAATAATTTCAATAATATCAAAATTTTCCACTGGAATTGAACGTCTCTTCAAAAGTTTCTGTAATGTTTAATTTGCCGTGAATTCTTGCAACATGCGGCCAGCCTTAGACCAGCCGTCAAGCGCTTCCAAGATCTTGCTTTTCGTAGGTACACGGACATATACTCACGTTAAATTCTAAAAAAATATATGTTTATATTATTTGTGCAGTAGGTATATTGAAGTTCTCTACATGTTTCATATGACATTTCCTAGCTTACTTTTATTAGGGAAAGAATAAAATTTTTACGCAGAAGTCTGTACCTATGTGGGCTTCCATCATACTTTCATGCAAATAACTCCTGAACCACATGAGCTATAGTGAAATGGTGATGACATGAAAGAAGTAAATTTAATTTTCTAAATAATGAGAATAATTTTTTTATATTATCTTGAATGGTTGCTGAGATACATTCAATGAAAGAAATCCTTGCAAATGGAAACTTTAAGGGTGTGTTGGGAGGGAAGCAAGACGGGTAGGATGTGGAATTTTGGCAGAACACTTCTCTGTATTTTAGTAAGCAATGGTTAGAAAATAAGCCTCATATGATATTTTTCTCTGAAAAAAACTAACATTTTAGTCTGGTTCCTAGTAATAAAATTCCCCATTCCATGGCAATTATGTGGGTTGGTTCCTTTCTGCATAACACATAAAGTAGGATATTTGTTTCGCAGAAAGGAACCAACCCACATAATTGCCATAAGGGTTGATTCAAGTGATTTTTTTCATAAAAAATAGTTATCTAGGGGTTTATCAACTCAAATATTGGAAAATCCGATTTTCTTATTTTTGTGGATTGGTTCCTTTCTGCATAACTACGTCCAATTATTAATTCCCATGTGAAATGGAGTTGTGAATCTGAGGAATTCAATGACTGTTTCATGAGGAGTTTTTAACTTGAATGGTTATTGAGATAATAGAGATAGATAATTGCTACTACAATTTTTGATATTGATAGAAGTTAAAGAGAATCAGAAGATATTTTGAAGAGATAACAGTAGAATAGCGTTGATTGTGTAAATTTTACCTTAATCTCAGAAATCGCGATCAAAAGGAGACAAAACATTGAACAAGTGAAAAATTACTGTAAAGTCGCAATTTCAAGATTTGTTTGAATTTATCACGTAGTAATATGACATGGTAATAAATAATTTTATAACTTGAATAAAACCTCTAAAAATCAATACTTTCTGAAAAATTCCAATTTCTCTCCTTTGTTATATCGATAGCTATAAAGCATTTTCGAGGGTACCTATGTTCCATGGTACTTTTTTCTCTACTTGGTATAAGGAAACAGCATGAGAAGTATTGCACATCCTTCTGAAACACTGTGTGCCGTACTATGAAACTATTGGATTCAATTCAATAGTAGTTAGTATAAATTATTGCCAAATTATCTACTCTTGAACCTCAAGACTATTATTATTATTATTTCTTAATAAAATAAGGACAAGTTTTCAAGGCATCAACATTTTCAACCTAGCTCGAAAAATAATCAAATAGAGTTGGACTAATTATTTATTCTATCATGATATTTTCAATTTTTCCCAAGGAAAAAAGACGCCTGGTAACTCTACTATCTGGAGTAGGGGTAAGGGCACCCACATATCCTTTTATAAACTCCAGCCCTCCTCCCCCTAGAAAATCACTCGTGAATTTGAGCCCTTGCCCCCCCAGTTTTTCGGGTCTGGAACCGCCACTGCTAAGAAGTTCTCATAATTTTGGGGAAAGCCGACCTCTATCTCTTTCAAGTTTCTCAGGATACAAAAATATGGAATTCAATATTAGAGTCTACCGGCGTCACTCACTAAATTCCTATTCAGCACACTCTCACCTGGCCAAAATGAGATGATGGATTCTCGCGAAGTGAGGAAATAGAATCGCACCTTGGCCGTTATGACTCAAAGTACAGTGATAACCACTGGCGTCTCGTGCCCACGAAACAGGTGAAGTGCCCGTATCTATAAATGTACAGCACTTCATCTGTTTCGTGGGCACGAGCCGCCAGTGGACTGAAAACCACTTGCAAAGTTGAGTCGTCGCTGTTGAAAAGCGTGAAGGATAGCCGTAATAATGTTCCGAAAGAGTTCAAAGTATTGCTTTGAATATGGAATTTGAAATGAATGGAAGTGCGCCTGCCAAAGCAATTTATGCATTACTTTGCGGAGCTAACGTTCCATGAATAAAAACATAATGTGAATCTTTTCATCATTTCAATCTTTAGTGAACAGCTTCATTGAAAATATCTTAGAAAATCTGCTTCTTTTTTCTTCTGTAATCTCCATACTCTGTCCTATCAGGTTTCTAACACTATTTTCTTCATGATTTGGAATGATGTCAAGTTCTATTTTTATATTATGGAAAATTGAGCATTGGCTTGTTGTTTAGTTGTTAAGGTGATATTTTGGTAGTATCTATATCGAAAAAATCTGCATCTTTTTTCTTCTGTAATCTCCATACTCTGTCCTATCAGGTTTCTAACACTATTTTCTTCATGATTTGGAATGATGTCAAGTTCTATTTTTATATTATGGAAAATTAAGCATTGGCTTGTTGTTTAGTTGTTAAGGTGATATTTTGGTAGTATCTATATCGAATAAAGGACAAGATCCTGTCGTATATATCGTCATATATTGATTTATAGTGTTCCTTGTCTCTCTATGCCATCAAGATTTGTTGGTAGAGTGTTATGACATGGGGATAGAAAAAATAGAATATTTTCTGCGGAAGTGTTGGGACAAAAACGGCAATAATTTGAAAGAAGATCTTGAAATAGTGCATAACAATTGCTAAAAATATTGATGAATGGTGTACTTTACTTGCTTTGCAGCTCACTTACGATTTTTCTTATGAGTCGCGGACGCGTTTTAAGCAATGATGCTCATCCTCGGCGCTCAGTCTTGGACCCAGCTTCAGTAAGGAGTGCCGAGGATGAGCAATGAGCCTCATTGCTCGAAACGCATCCGCGACTCATAAAAAGAAACGTAAGTGAGCTGTAAAGCAAGTGAAGGACACCATTCATCAATATTTAGTACTGCAATTTCAAGAAGCATGGATAACCTTAACAATCGAACTGCTAAAAATTATAGCTTTTTGAAAAAATAAGGTAACCTTGAAATAAAACCAAACCAAAACCAATATGGACGCCCGACAAAGAAGCATTAATGCTGTCGATGTCCGTAGAATAAGGTGAAATAAACAAACAAGTCCTTAGATAAAATTATGTATCACAATAGCCTTCGAAATAGAGGGTACAAGATTGATGAAAGAATTAATAGATATTGCAGTTAGCTAACTGCTGGAACACAATAATAATAAACTCGAATTCACAATGTAATATCCCAGCACTCTTTGTTCGCCGAGTATTTGGAGTGAATTCAATCTTTTCACCTTGCAACGCAATATGTTGTTCAGCTTTTTTTCCATCCAGTGTTTTCTGAAAAATGCTGTAATTAATAATTCAAAAAATATTCACTTTGGAACAGAATCTGAAATGGAAAATACGTACATATTTACATTAATTTGGAAATTTACGGACCTATTTATTTTGGATAATTTTCAAGCGTGATGCGAGAGAGAAGTGTATAGGTGGATTCATGAGTGGCAGTTGGTTGGTGAGTGAAAAGTTTCATTCTATTAGGAATAGTTTTTGAATAGAGTCAGGTCCCACTTTTAGCCAGACAAAGGACTGACAATTGAAATTTCAACTTGTTAGCAGGGTTGTCCCAGACGTGTGTATTTATACATTAGTGCTGCCGGACTCTCCTGAATTATTGTTAGCTGAGTTTCACAGTCAGTGCAGGGCGTTGAAAGTTTCAATTATATCAAGCACCCACCCCCTCCCTACTCCCGACAGGGGTGAGAGACGTTCACAGCATTTAATTACAAATTTGAACGAGTTTCCTGTGCCTCGCCCCCTGCCTGCCAATCGAGGGAGTCGGGGTTCAAGTAGTGTCAACTCGATGTGTCCCTTCGCAGGTCGACCCAAAATTCGAGTGACTTTCTCGTCTCTGTCTGTCTACCCTCTTTCTTCATCATCTGCATTTGAAATTATTGTCACGCAAAAGTGCCAGTGTCAAGTGTAATGAGTCGTTATTAGAATGATGAGAGCCGCACTCTAGTGTCGAAGCCTGTAAGAGCTCTTGTTATCAAGGGTGAATTCCTTTACGGCCTCATATAGGCTTCCAGAATTCATAACGAAAGCATTTCATAGTAATGAATACTTTACTGGCCTGCAGCACACGGTTCCAGTTCAATCGTTAAATATTTCAAGCCATGAGACTGTCGTTAACTACGTCTTGAGACGTGAAATAATCATTATTTTCAAGGTGGGTTAGGGATTATTAATAGAAACATTATATTATTAATTAAATATGATATTGATTATATGTATATTGCATTATAATAAATGCAATAAATAATGCATCCAATGAATACAGACAAGGTATGAATAGATTTACTCCGTAATAATAAAATGTTTCAGTCACGAATTAAAATCGAAACACTGTTGCAAGTATTCAAGACGAATGAATTCTGTTAATTCAAAAAGTGATAATCTTTAGTATTAAGTCTTGTGAATAAATCAATTAATTCTTTTCACAGTGAATGTCTCTATTTTTTTGTCCGGCAATGTTGTCTGCAACTTCAGAATTTGATTGGAAAGGTCAAGTTCTAAGTTGTTCTTATGCCTAGTTTCTACGATGCCAATTGGCGAGGCAATTGTAATAAGACAACTTATGCCGGCCGCAGACAGCTGATATTGTCAATGAGAGTTTTTATTTGGCAATGCCCAGATGCAACACCTACTAATACTAATGGATTAATGTATTAGTAGGCGTTGCTAGATGTTGGTTTTAAAATCAAAAGAATCGATAGATACTTTACATCAGCTGTAATTTTCAGAAGACAATTTTCTCTCCAATTGGCATCTATCGTATAAACTAGGCATTATAGTAAATTTGCACATAATACACTTGTATTATGTCTGAAAATTGGTTGATTAACAATGATAGTGACTGGATTATATTGAGCCAGTCTCTTGTTGAAGTTGATCTGTGACAAACTGCAAGTTTATCGAGACCGACGAAGTTCGCTGTTGGAATGGCGACAAACGTTGCGCTGCTGACTGCAAATATCCAATATTTCCTCATTCAAAATGGATCTGTTCGCTCGCTTGTTGTGTATACACAAGACCCGCCGGATAAGGAGAACGCTCCAGAATCCGATTCTCATCCGTCCTCCCGGCGGAATAGATGTGTTTTTCATTCTGAAAAGAACTTTCTCCACGCTGCATCTCTTCAAATAGCGATTCGATGGAAAATATAATATATACGTGTCACCTCCTTCTATGAATCACAGTTATCGCTCGGGATACACTTGACTTCAATTGGGATCGCACTGAATAGGAAAATCAACAATTATTATTATTATTATTATTATTATTATTATTATTATTATTATTATTATTATTATTATTATTATTATTATTATTATTATTATTATTATTATTATTATTATTATTATTATTATTATTATTATTATCATTATTACTGTATTGCTGTTCTCCATTGATGAAAATCGTGGCATCGTATAATTCGAGAGGTAAGAGATTTCGGAAACTTAGATAGTTGATTGTGATCTCTTATTACAATAATCATTTCGAATGAATTAATGTATGAGTGGATGACTCTCTAATCTTCTGGAGAGATGAGATTGGACATCTTGAAGTAGGAAACTGAGTTTTACTATTCAGGAATAGGATATTCAATTATTATGAAATTTCTAGTAAATCTTCGTGTATAATTTGAAGATCAACACAAAAGTTCTCTTACATGTAGGCCTACAACACCGAATATGCTCAATTCGAGTTTGTTATAGTACAAAAATAAACAACATTACTTCTGACTTCCATGAAAAACTATTTCATTGAATTAATTTTTTTTTTACTCACAAATAGTATTTTTGACCCTTTTTCCATTTCGAATGATGGTTGAAAACAAATTTTAGGGAATAACCCTCTGTTATAGCCAGGTTGTCAAATACGGAATAAGGGGTAACCTTTTTTTGAGGTCTATTGTTGATTCGCAGTAGACTCGAAACAGAAATTCTATCCACCATCTTAGAATGTTCAGTTTCCACAAAGCGACATCACTCGAATTCTAAATCAACCCATACAAATCTATCAAAATTGTTTAAAAAATCAATTTTTAAATTATCTGACTATTTCAGTTGACTACTGAATGTATCTCTTAAATTTTTACGATGATAGAACAGGATCGAAATTTAAAATATTTTAATCTTCAGATTGATGGCTCTTCAAATGTGATCTGAAAGCTCCGAAAATTTGCTCTTTTACAGGTGAATTTGTGACAGGAAATGGCGAATTGGCGTGCTTTGTTCGTTGAATGCGAATGGACTCATGCAAAATGCAACTGGCGTACAATTGAATCACCATACTGACGAGCATTAATTACATGCAATTGAAGCAGGGATAGAATCCTGTACCTCGATGCGGCTGAAACTACCTCTTTCACCGGCAAATTGGTGTAATACGCGCGCTAGCTAACCAAAACTCACCTCGCTACTCCTATCAATACTTCATTACAAGTCCTATGAGATTGTAGCCGTCCTTCCATGAATTTTTCAAACACATCAAAGCTGAATCTCAAAACTGAAAATTAGTCTCATTCCTGGAGTATTGTTTTACTGAGCTTTACTGAGTTTTACTGAGCCTTACTACTTATCAGTTCCATATTTGGAATATGGTTCTCATTCATTCTAGTACAAATAATCACACTGTTTACGGAAATAAGGAACAGGCATTACAGAATATTCTCGAGGAATTATTATTGTTATTCTGACTCCTACTATGAGATGAGATGATTGTATCATGCTATGAAATTGTGTGAATATGAACAATCTGGTCTAGTGTCACTGTAAAAACAAAAATGTTTTTACCAGGGATACTAAAATACATGTATTCTTGTATCCATGGGTCTCACTGACTGTTGTTAGTATTGGTGGGCGTCGGGTAGGCAACCAGCTTACCACCTGCTTACCGTACTTCATGGAGACCGCGATATTATCAAAGAACACAGAAATTCTCGAGAGCTCCTTTCATTATGTAAAAATAGATTATGTAATATAGTCCAGCAAAATAATGATCAAAAACATATTTTATGTAAATATTATAAATAACAAGTTAATTAGTCGAGTTAATAAAGCATTATAGAGTGCATGAGATATTTCCCAATTGTTGACCTCGAGGATTTGTTTAGACCAGTTAGGAGGTTAACATACTCAAAGCCCCCGGACCTGGGGGGTGAGCATAGGGCGGGAGGGGGGTTAGAAGGTACAATTTTTTAGTTTTTCGAATGAAACCCAAAAACGGTTGATCCTAGAGAGAAGTGCTCTGAATAGAAATTAAAGAGGACTAAAATCTGCGTGGATTAAAAAAAAATAAAACGAAAATTGGCCGAATAGAAATTTTTTACAATTGATCAAAACTCCCATTTTTTTTAAATCCCAAAAAATTTTCCATCAAAATATTGTCAAAAATCACCTGTAGCTCAATTTGGAGGAATCCCATTCTTGGAAAAGTGATTGTTAAACTTCCAAAAATAGGTCAAATATTGATATTGATATGTTATTTGTATAGGGTGAAAGGGTAGTGGATTTATTGTTACTCCATGAGTTACGTCACATTTAAAACCACTTCGAGTCGAGTCGGAATGTTTGAGTAGGAAGGACGTCAGTTGGAAGCTCTGTCTTTAATGCGAAATATTGTTGGTTTAGTTGGAGTTTTCGGGTTTGGTTTCTACGTGAAGTAGTAAAGTTACACCTTGTGAATCACAAAGTACACTGGTTTTTCTTGTATGCGTGCTGTAAGTGGAGATATAGTGTTTTATTTATCCTAACTTCGTTGGTAAAGAACGATTTCTACAAAGTTAACCATGCCTCCAAAAAGGAATACCAGTAGCAGTAGCGATAAAACAGGCGGAGCTGATAAGACAGCAGCAGTGGCAGATTGTGATAGTGACCAAGTAGATAAGCAGACTGTAAGTAACTCAACAACAGACGACAAACTGAACACGATTATTAATGATTTGAAAACTATCAAGTCTGATATTCAAAAGATGCGATCTAATCAGGAGGATATGACCAGCTCGTTTGAACTCTGTCATTGATTGATTGATGAAAATAAAAAATCTATAGCGAAACAAATGGATTTAGTGAAAACTTGTTCTGATAACATTAGCTCTACTGCGGAGAGAGTGAATAAATTGAAACTGAACTCTCAGAAACGAAATTAGATGTGCGTTCATTACAGCAATATACGCGAAAGAACTGTATTAACATTGTAGGTGTACTTCTTAGGAATGGTGAAAATATAATCGAGATGATAGCAGTGATTTCCAATCTCATTAAATTCAATTTCAAACCGAGTATGATAAATAACTGTCATAGACTATCTAATGATGCAGCTCGCAAATCCCCACCTTCAATTATCGTCAAATTTCATAGCTATCCGGATAAACAAAACTTCGTGAAGAAAAAAAGTGAAAAAGGCAAAATCATCCTGAGTGAGATTGGTTGGAAGGATAATTCACAAACTCTCTACATAAATGATACCATGTTTCCACATAATCGTCAGCTGTTTTTGAAAGGTAAGGAACTTCAAACGCAGAGAATCATCAAATATGTTTGGTTTCAAGAATGGCATGTCTTCATTCGAAGAGATGATTCATCTAGGGCTATTGCTATTAAGGACATCTCGGACTTTCCAACTAATTAAGGACTTCAACTTTTCCAACTAATTATCAAAGCACAGCATTTTAATTGTGTCTCTATTCATATTAGATCAGACATTGACTTTTTATTTATTCTTTATTTGATAATTGATAATTTTTCATTTATTTATTATTATTATTTGTCTTTTGTCAATTATTCTTTTCTGAATTATTCACTCTAGTCACACATTGGTATCGTTTCATATTAATCTGGAAATGAAATTCTCATCTAGTTTATGTATTTGATCATTTCCTATTTATTTTTTTTTCTTTCTTTTCTGAATGATTCACTTGAGTCACTCATTTACATCGTTTCTACATTAACCTAGAATTGAAATTTCTGAATAGTTTATCTATTTGATATTTATTTCATTTCCATTATCATTTCAATAATAAATTCGTGCTCTATACTATACAGTTGACAGTCATGCTCTCACTGCTTGTTTATTTCTATGCTTATTTCTGGCAAACTCGTAATTTATTTTTCTCAATATGAGATTCGTTGCATGAATGTGTTTTGTATGAATGTTGTTATTTTTTCAAAATCAAATGGCAAGGACTCACTTATAATAATTATTGGTTATTGGTCTCTTTTTATTAGAAAACATGCAAACTTATTAGGTGTAACTGCAATAAGGGAGATGATTTATTTGTGCTATATGAATGTAATTTATAGTAAATCCATGTGTTGCTATGTCAAAGCTATGCATGTAATCCATGTGTTGCTATAACTGTAGTTATATTGTAGGAATTGATGAAATTTATTCATCCCCTCTAGCGGATGATGGTGGCAGAACCATAATGCATCAGAATATACGTAGTATAGGTAAAAATTTTGACAATTTTCTCGCATATCTCGCGGAAGAAGCTACCTTCAATTATTGTTTTGTCAGAGACATGGCTACAATGTTTTGATGACAACTGTCTCTTTAATATTGAAGGCTATGAGAGCTTTCATGCTGGTAGCAAATTCACTGCGGCATCAGGAGTTATGGTTTATGTTTCTGTGGAGAGTGACCTTCGTTGCTCTAGAATGGATTGTAGAATTGAGGGCTCTGACTCTATTTTCCTGGAGTGTGAGCTTCTAAATTATGAATTTACTGTTTTGTGTGTGTATAGGTGGCATGGATTTGAGAGCAGTCAATTCTTGGATAGTCTTAATACTTTCTTGGAGCAGCATCATGGCTCAGACTTTATGATGTTGAGAGACCTTAATATCAATATTGATATTATATTATATATATTGATATATATTCATTGATATGAATAACATAGATACTGTTGAATATCTAGAAATAATTAATCGTAATAGATTTCAATTCCTCATTGATATGGATACTAGAGTAACATCATCAAGCTCAACATGCATTGACCATATATTCTTCAGGTCCAAAAAACATAATCATAGGCTTAGTAGTTATGTCATCGATACATTGATAACAGATCACCGAGCTGGGTCTATAACCGTTTCAGAATCAAGTGTATTCAATAATAATCATGTCAATATAAAAAAAGACAGAATTTATTATGATAAATTAATATTGTTGTTGATGCAGCATGATTGAGACCCAATGTATTTAATTGAGAATGTATATAATAAGATATCTTTATTTTTAGATACATTTTTGGATAATTACAATTTGAATTAATCCACATATTCTATTTTAGAGAACCATAATCATATCAGACTAAAAAAACTCAAACCCTGGATGACAGATGGTTTATGTATAGCAATTAAAAATCGTGATAAAACATTTTAAATATTGTCTAGAAACCCTAACAATGATAGGCTTAAAATTTCTTATATCACCTTGAAAAATAATATTAAATCATGGATCAAGCAAGAAAAGATTAAATATTACTCAAATTTAAAAGACTTCTCTCTCAAAAACCAATGAAAGGGAATAAATAAGTTGTGCGGCCAATCTTCAAATAAAAAGCAAAGTATTAAGCTAAAGACATTGAAAACTCTGATGAACAAACAGTAGCAGACACTTTTAATACATATTTTATTGGAGTACCTACTAGACTTATTTTTTCTATGAAAGTAATAGATCAAAATACTATTAATAATTATAAAGATTGCTTCATATCAGACAATGTTTGTAATTCTATTTTTATAAGATGTTTGTAATTCTATTTTTATAAGATAAGTCAATAGATTATCATGAGATTCTCACTGAGATACATTCTTTGAGGAATGGTAAGTCTCCTGGTCACGATTGTATCTCTTCCTATCTTTTAAAAAGAATTGCTATTCCATTGATTCCAGTATTGTATGATATATTCAATGCAGTAGTCAATATAGTCAATGCAATCAAGTAGTTGCAGTAGTTGCAAGTAGTAATGCTAGTAAGTAGCTCGTCAGCCTTCGAAACGAGAGGCACGAAAATTGTTCGGTACCTTATCTATTGCGATAAAATGGTAGCATGATTTGACGTTTCTGGCTGCGTAGCTCTGTGTAATGTAGAAGTTGGTTAGCCTATAAAAATTATTTTAATTATTGATCAATCCTAGTTAAAAGTTCGGGTAGTGTTTTGTCCATCACGTGAAAGTGTTCGTAGCGAAGTTTTTCTTCTCGAAATCAACCAACATGAGCGTATGTGGAGTGTGTAATAAGTCAGTGAAAACCCGATCGGCCAAAGAAAACTTACAAGTCATAGTATGTACCCTGTGTAATAGCCATTTCCACGGTCCATGTGTGAACTTGAAAGAAGGAGAAATTGAGATTTTATCTAATAGCTCCTGGCTCTGTTCAGAATGTGATTCCAAGTCAAGATCACAGAGATCGGATTCCACACCGTTAAAACCCGTGAAAAGTGCTCCTGCTTCTGTATCAGAGGACTCTTCATCGATTGAGTTACTCTCATCTTTAGAGTTACTCAAAAATTCGTTCAAAGATATGAGGGAGGAACTATTGGTTAGTCAACAGGAAATTCGCGAATCACTTAAAGTTTGTGAGGATAAACTTGACAAGAACTCTCTATTGCTTTTAAAACAAGATGAAATAATTGAAGCACAACAGAAAATTATAGCGATTCTACAAGCGGATAACTTGAAACTTGGACTTAGAGTGAGTGAGTTGGAAGAGAAGGCGGATTTGATGGAGCAATACACGCGAAAAAACTCCATCGAAATATTTGGAATTCCACAAACTCAGGGAGAGAATGTCCATACAATTGTTTCGGATGTGTGTAAGGCTTTAGGTGTCAACATTGATACGAGTGACATAGACTGCTGTCATAGACTAAAAAAGATCAACGAAAAAAGTCCTGGAATAGTTGTGAAATTCGTACGCCGTGATGTCGCTGACAGTGTGATACAAAATAAGAAATTGAAAAGAGACTTGTCTACGCAGCATCTCAATGTTGGTGGTAAAATTCAACAGATCTACATCAACCAATCCATAACCGCAAGAAGAAGAGCTCTTTTCATGAAAGTGAAAGGACAGCAGCAGGCGAAAGGATGGAAATATGTGTGGATCGATAAGAAAGGACATATCAAGGTGCGTATCGGTGAAAATGAAAAGCCAATAACCCTGAAAACAGCAAATGACATTGAACATTTCTTAACCCTCAAATGAATGTTTCAATAAATGCGAACTATCAACAGAGAAGAGATCAATTTGATTAGATCGAGGTAGATGCGTTAGGTAGATATGTGTGTGTGAGTAGGTTTTTCTCATTAGGTCTTTTCTATCTATAATCTATCTCTGAGGTTTTGCTTTTTTTCTCTTATTTCAAAATAGAAATGGAACACTAAAGGGAAGTAAGATATTGTAAGTTGATTAACAAAATTGATAGTAGTAGTTTTTCAACAAGTATATTTACAGGTATCTTTCCAGATGTCTTAAAGACAGCTAAGATCATTCCCATTTTCAAAAGTGGAAATCATTTAGATCCTTCCAATTACAGACCTATATCTCTCCTGTCTGTCTTCTCTAACATATTTGAGAAGATTGTTAGATGGAGAATTTTCAATTTTTTGAAGAGTAATAACGTTTTCTACAAGGGTCAATTTGGATTCCAAGAGGGTTTAAGTACTGAGATGACTTTATATAACTTTATGTCTCAAATATATTCAAGATTAAATGTTAGGAATTCCAAGGTTACTGGACTGTTTCTCGATATAAAGAAGGCGTTCGATTCTTCTTGAAAAGCTGAATGCTGCTGGTATCCGTGGTAAGGCTTTGAAATGGATGACATCCTACCTGGAGAACAGACACCAGTATGTGTGTATTGGTGGTGTAAATAGTGAAACCCTCAGGATTAATAACGGTGTGGCCCAAGGTTCTGTTCTTGGGCCACTTCTGTTTCTTGTATATATAAATGATTTATTCTCTTACAAGTTCAATGGCTCTGCAACGTCGTTTGCTGATGACACTGCCTTCTCCTACACATCTAGAAATTCTCTTGAATTGCAGGTATTAATGCAGCAAGATCTTGATGTACTGCGCCTCTGGTTTGATTATAATAAATTCACATTGAATGCCACAAAAACAAATTACCTAACTTTTCCTTTGTCGTCGTCATTTGTTTTAGATGTCCCTCTACTATATCATGAGATTGATTGTGGAAGAGTGCGGTGCAAATGTACTGTTGTGGGGAGAGCTCAGTCCATGAAATACCTAGGTCTGGTTGTGGATGACAGATTGACATGGAGTATTCATGTTCTTGGTCTGAGAAAACACTTACTCAATCTGTTAAGAGTATTTTATAATCTAAAGCAATTTCTTCCTCTAGGTGTTTTGCGTCAGCTTTACTTTGCATTCGTCAATTCCAAATTAGATTATGGGATTGCATGTTGGGCTTCAACATACATTTCTCACTTTAAATCAATAATAACCTTACAAAAGGCAGCAATTAGGGTCATAGTTGGGGTCATAGACGAACACATTCTTTTCCTTACTTTAAACAAATGAATGCATTTCCTCTTCGATATTTGTATGTTTCCAAAGTACTGGCTCTGTTTTACAGGATGAGTGGAAGCTATGTTCAACCTATAATAATTGAGAATAATCATACCCAGCAGACACGTCAGGCAACTCTGGGTTTGTTGAGAGGTCCTAGGGCAAAATGTACCCTTTTCCAGAAAAGCATTATGTTTCTGGACCCCAAGTTTTATAATATTCTGCCACCTGACATGAAAAGTATTAATACATATAGGAAATTCAAATCAAAATTGAGGCCTTGGCTTTTTGAATATCTTCCAGATGATGTTGAGCAATGGTTTACTGTCTTGAGATGAGCCCACATAGGCCCACATACATCAATTATTAATTTCAGATTTTTTCTTTTTTATTTATTGATTTCAATTATCGAATTAAATTTTATTTATCTTGTTCTATTGTTCAGTTGACTGATATCTGAGTCTTGCCCTGATAATCAATTATTGTGTGTGTGTGTGAGAGAGAGAGAGTGAGTGTGTGTGCGTTTGTTTTTGCAGCTAAAATCTATTATTGACTTCTACTTGCACTCAAGTGTCATTATTTAGCACTTTGCAAGTAGTAATTTGCAGGTCACTTGCCCTGATCATCATTACTTTCTACTTATTTTTTCTTATTCTTATTTTCTTTTTTCTTTTTCTTATTTAGGCTGATTGCAAAAAGATCAAAATTTTATTTCACTGTTACGTGGTTATAATTCTATGTATTTTTCTGATATTATGAAGTGTAAATTTATTCAGACTACTACTTTTTTTATTGCAATAAGTTGATATGTAAAACTTTTTTGTTGTTATGAGCAAGTGAAATAAAAATATTCTATTCTATTCTATACTTAGGACAATTTTTTGGAATTTAAAAAAATGGGAGTTTTGATCAAATGGTTGTATCCAGAGATACAGAACAGATGCACATTGAAATAAATGGCACACAAGTATAACAGGTGAGCTCTTTCCGATATTTAGGTTCAGTCATAGATGAGGCCGGAAGACTGGATGACGAAATACACGCCAGGTTGGCAGCCAGTGGCAGGATGTATTATGCTCTTAACAAAAGTTTCATAGGAAAATGAGAAATCCATCAGAGGACAAAGGTAGCGGGGTACAAGTCAACTTTCTTACCTATACTAACATATGGCTGTGAATCATGGACAATGGCAGAGAGGCATGAGAGCAGAGTTCAGACACAGAAGATGAGATTTCTGAAGGATCCTAGGGAAAACGAGAAGAGATAGGGTAAGAAACACACATATAAGGTCGACCCTGTAGGTGATAACAGTCGTACAGAGAATAGAAAGCCAACAGCTCAGATGGCTGGGCCACCTAATGAGGATGCCAGAGGAAAAAATACCCAGAAAGGTTTGGGAAACGCGGGTTGATGGACGAAGACCAAGGGGAAGGCCAAGACTTACCTGGAAGGAGGGCGTGCACGAGATGGCACGGGCAAGAGGAGTGGCAGTGGAGCGAATTGCAGCAATGGCTCAAGACCGGAAAAGATGGAGATCTCTTTGTTCCTCGACACCCAATGGGTAAAAGAGGATTCGACTAAGTAAGTAAGTAAGTAAGTAAATTTATTTAGACTACTACTATTTTTATTGCAATAAGTTGATATGTAAAACTTTTTTGTTGTTATGAGCAAGTGAAATAAAAATATTCTATTCTATTCTATACTTAGGACAATTTTTTGGGATTTAAAAAAAATGGGAGTTTTGATCAAATGTAGAAAATTTCTATTTGGCCGATTTTCGTTTTATTATTTTTTTCAATCGACGCAGATTCTAGTCCTCTTCGATTTCTATTCAGGGCACTTCTCTCTAGGATCAACCGTTTTCGGGTTTCATTCGAAAAACTAAAAAATTGTACCTTCTAAACCCCCCTCCCCCCCTATGCTCACCTCCCAGGTCCGGGGGCTTTTAGTATGTTAACCTCTCAACTGGTCTAAACAAATCCTCGAGGTCAAAAATTGGGGCATATTTCATGCACTCTATACCCATGTGGACAGGCTTTATTGACTGGACTAAATACATTTTTTGCACTTTCAATATTATTCAATATTCCAGAAATGCTTCAAATTTTGAGCAAAAAATTATTTTCAATGATTGAGTTTCATTGAATGGAATTGAAAACGTTCTATTTGCAATACACTAATCACCGATCACATTAGTTTAAAAAATCGAATTATTTTGAAAGTTGGACGATTTGTGAGAGGTTTTCAATTCATAGGACTCTATTTTTGTGAATTGTGAGAGAAACCTCAAGACTTTCAATATTGTGAATCAAAGTAATCAGCGAATTTGAATAGTGGGGATCGGAATACATCAACGGAATTCTTTTCAACTATTCTGTACCATCGAAGCAGCTTTTTTATTGCTTCAATTGCCTAATGACAGAGGAAAGAAGTTCAGTTGATAATTTGAAAAGTTCGCTGGGTGGCTGAAAGAGCCATTCATTTCCGATTTCAATATTAATGGACAAGAAACTTAATTAGAATTCGTTTTGAACAAATAATGAGAGGAAAAAGTTCGCGATTTATTCTTCGAAGAATACATAAAGAATCTGAGTTTTCGACAAAAAGGCTACATTATTTCAATTAGTGAACTGATTGAATAGAAGTGATTCGTACGTTAATGAAGTATTACAGTATAGTATGTATGAGTGACTTGTATGATGTATTAGTAAAAGTATTGTATCAGTGTCTTCAAAAATTCTTGTAGTATTTTGGCTGTTCAAACGACATGAAATTCGTTCCTTCTGATTACACTACAGTCTCATTAATCCAGTCAACTATTTTATGTGTTTTTAATGTATTTGAATGGTATGTGTTTTAGTATTTCAGTGGTATCATGAGAATATCGTTATCTAGAGTATGTTTCCCTCTTATAATTGCATGGAACAAATGCACTACTTCATTACTCTCTGGAAAATTCTATTATAACTCCACTTCTATCCATATCTGTCAATGTATAACTTTACAATTAAATATAAGTGAATGGTTTGATGCGCTTTTTCATCAAGTGTTCGTTCTGATTCAAATATTTATGACAACGATTGAAATACTATCAAATTAACCCAGTTTTTATTTTGAAATACACTTGCTGTGATAAAAAGAAGTATGGAAAATAATAGATATATGTTTCAACAAAATTCAGCTCTTTTCTCTAGAAATGTAAGAGTTATTTGCTTTTTTATTGGTCCACTTTCGCAGGTTTGACATCTAGTGGCATTGGACTCCCTCTGAAAAATGTCACTTACATTCCTTTGAATCTTATTTCAAATACTATAAATCAAATTATTCCGCCGAAGTATCGGCTAGTAATTCACGCTACACCAACCTAATAACCTTGAAATTAATGTCTATTCAATAAAAAAGACTATTTAGAAGGTTTTGAAAAGTGATATTCATATAAAAAAATGCCAAAAATTCAATTTCAAGAGTCTCTGATATCTCTCCTATCTAGCTTTTTTCTCATTTTGAACAGATCACTCCAAAGAAATGAATCATGAAACCATTTGTGCACAATAGCAAAACAGGAATAAGGAAAATATATTATCGTCTTTGATCTCATTCTGAATTAGAAGTTTGTTAGTCCTTCGCTCTCACCCACTTTCTCACTTCTCTGACAAACTTTATTATCGATTACATTCACAAATAACAGATGTTTTGATGGGGCGAGTCAGGGCGCGTCATTAAGAGAAGGCGAAAAATAAATGAGGAAAATTCCATTAAGGAAATTAAATTCCTCGACTGGTACAAAAAGAGCAAGCAGCAGGCTAACAGGCTTTGATTAGAGTTGGCTTTCCGAGACTGTTGACGTTCGATTGCTAATCGGAGATAATGAACGAAGTGGATAAATTATTGATTGAGAAGGTTTCAAATTTCGAATTGAAAGATTGTTCTCGTTGTCACATCTTCAATACTGGAATTGTTAATGGAAGGTATAATGATGCTTCCAGAATAGTAGATCTGTGTGACACCGAAACGGCCTGGTTCAATTCCACGCTGATTTATATTCCACTGTCTACCTTATCTCGGTAGCAACTTGGAGCTTCGATTCAATTCCTTTTCCAGTCAGTCACCCGATATCCGGCACGACTTTGCGAGAGAAATTCAACCCCGAATCCGAGACAATCCCAACTGCAACAAGCCAAATCTTCGTTCAAGCTCAGGCTTCCAAACATGTTGGAACTGTTCAACGGGTAAGACCACCCAGAGCACAACTGAGATGACGCAGTCAGTGTAGGATTGCTGGTGATGGATATGGAGGGACCGTAAAACAATATTCATGAAGCTTTCGATTCATTATTTACATCTAAGAAGTCCTACAAATATTGTAGTTTATCTATGTGAAAACAGCTTGAAATACTCCTTAAACTTATCACAAGATTTTCGGCATACAGGTTGTTTCAGCTTTCAGACCTCCCTACCAAGATTATTAGGCATTGTTCCTTGGCATCGTGAGAAAAATATCTAGATATCATTTTCAAATTGTCCAAAAGTCCTCATTTAGCCTACTAATGACTTTGTAATTTTGCCTAGAGAAGGTACTATGATAATCAATTCTCATGTCAAATTGACTGAGAAACATTTCAAAACAATTCGAAGATCGTAACTTTGATGGTTATAGAGATTATAAGGAAAATTGACTAAAAAACTCAAAAAGTAATTCAACTCAAAAGGATTTTCGCATAGAATAATTATCATTGGACATTAAATTTATCATGTGTAACTAATGACATAAAAATACTAATGTATTAATATTATGAATGTGGAATTGAGCCATCTCAATTCAAAGGAAACAAAGGATCGATTCTTGGTAAAATAGAATGTGAAGATCAATATTTCTAAAAAATTGAATGACACGAAAATAACATTTTTATTTTATTGTATTCATAGGCTTTTGGTTCTAACAATAGCTCCCTGTACTTTGGCTTTTTTCTAGTGAATCAATAATGCTAGTGATTCTGATTTGTATTCTCAAATTCAACTTTCTTAAACAATTCTTAAACTTCTGAAAAACCAAATATAAATAGCCTAATCCTAGCCTATAATAGCCTAAGCGATCGATAAGCCTATATCTTATCCATATGATTCCTCAAAGTTCAATCAAATTTGGGGATTCATTAGAAGATATATGCATCAGGTTGAAGTAATAGGAATTGTTTTATGAACCAAATTCCTCACGTGATTGATAAAAATTTCGCTTGTGATCAAGTTTCACCACTTACTCAACCGCAATAAGTAAAGTGATGGTGTGAGAGAGATGGAATTTATAAAGAAATATTTCCAGCGCAATAAAATCGTGGAAGAAAGGAGAAGAACTAGTGGGAGGAGGTAAAGTGGATAGCACGGTAATACTCGTTCTAGCAGCAGAAGATGTGCCGTTTTCTTGGGAAACTGAACACCCCTGTCCGATGGAGGTTTGTTCCACTTTATGAATTCAACTTTACTACTAAGGCAACCACTATTACGTTGAAATACCCAATAGGAGTGTACGTATATGAACTCCTCTCTTGAAAAACGAGTCTGATTCCCATTGATACGGAAAAAGGTTGAGAATTTGCTTTCAAAGGAAGATTCTTTGGGTGTTCGTGATCGAGCAAAAACATAGGGTGAGGAGCGATAATGCTGGAGCAAGATTCAGAAAAACATTCGGATCATCTCTATTCGCGTTAAATATACTAGCGAGAACCCTTTTTGAAAAAAAATCTTGGATATATGAGCTTTCGATCAATTCGCACGTCTGCTCTTACTGGGGTGATTTCAAAGGCTGATCTTGGGTTGAAGCTGGAGGTAACGTTTGAAAACATTGCATAAAATCTTCATCACTCCCATTACACAGTATTCAGTCGATGTATATCAAAAACTATCAATAATAAATAATTTGTTAATTATTTAGATCTATCAATTATACTCAAAACCAAATCTGCATAAATATATTTGTCAAAAGAGTCTTGAATGAATAATTCAATTAGAGCATTTCCATGGAATCTACAGCGAGAGTCACCAAAACCATATATATGGGAGAGTTCAGCATATAGCATCTGTTCAGGTACATACTATGATGGCGCAATGATAAATGAATTTATTTGGATCACAGGACTCTCGCATGGGAATATTATGGATCAATTTATCGATGAGGATATTCTGTGATGATCACTATCTGATCATCTATCCTTTAATAAAGTGCTTATTGCTATAATTTCCCTGTTATTACTACAACTCACCTATTATTACTATAATTTCCATTTTACTTGATCACACTTGAAAGTGTAGGTATTCCCTTGCATGAAAAATATCAAGATTGACTTCAATTAGATTTTCTTATTATAATTATCCTCCCTTCTCGTTTTGAGAAAAATGACAATCTAAACAAGAAAAAACTCTCCAATGTCCATATCGACGGATATTCAACAGAATGGTTTCCAGTATATAAGCTGAATTCGATTCAATTTGTAATCGATTTGATAAATTACACTCGAGTATAATTAGTACATTCGTGTAAAAATTATGATTGTAATTTCCATCATAGCTCAATACTTCCATTGAATTTTCCAAAGAAAACTGAGAAGCTAGATAAGAAATCTTAATAAATGCATATTCATGGAATAAACTGAAAAGCAAAGTAGAAGATACGAATTCCGAACAATCAAATAATATCTCCTTGAGGGAAAGACTTGTTATTGAATCATTCCACTTATTTTGGCGGGCATTGTCAGAGAGGCGGGAAAATGAAAATGTAGAAGGCGGGAACTCGTTTGCTTGTGTTTAACGGTGCGTGACCGTGATCGGGGGGTGATTGGGAGGGGGGAGCAGAACGAGGGAAGGAGTGTTTGTTGGTTGTGGTTTTAGGTGAGAAAGAAAGTTGGGGCATATCCCACGTGGGGAAACCCAATCTTTCCAGCAAGTGCGGCTGAATTATAATTAAATTTCAAAACCGCATTGTGTAGCGCCACCTGAGCGGACTCATTTCGGGAATAACTTGGCCTCCCCTCCATCCCGATTTTGTTGTGCACTAGTCTCTTATCTTGAATTAGCTGGAGAGCTGAGCTGGTGCTGGTGCTGTATGACGCCGCGTTGGGACAATAACACACGTCTCAAACTCTTACAGCGTCAGTTCACGTCACAGCACTGGCAACAATTCGAATTTTATCAGCGCTTTGTCGCTTCGGACAAAGTGCAACTGCTAGAAATAACTTTGCGAACATTACATGTTTCCAAGAAGAGCGCTTGCAAATGAACTTTTGTTATGTCAGAATTATTTTCTTTGTCAACATGATCAATGAATGCAACCAAATAATACTTCTCAGTCCTATTTCGAGATATTTTGTATGACTATGCTCTTGTGTCATGACCACAACACCACTACTAGGAAAATAGAACATATACAATATCTATAAAATCTAGCATTTGTTCTATAATACATCAAATAATATCATACTCCATTGTACATAAATGAAAAATTCATACAATAACATATTATTACTAGCCGGCAGGCTCGCTTCGCTCACCTTCTCCTCCTAACAAGGGGGCTCCGCCCCCTGGACCCCCGACAGTATAGGCAATGTAAGTGAGTCAAACAGGCTCGCTTCGCTCGCCTGCAAAACCTCTGTCAGTGTCAGCTGAAATAAACAGGCTCGCTTCGCTCGCCTGCAAATTCCGTTCAGTAGGGGTTTGAAATTTATTGAGCACAGCATTTCTACACCTAATCTGGACCTATTTACCTAATTGCACCATTTTCTGCCAATTTGTTCTAGAAAAATCTGAGAAAAACTCCGGAAATTCCGAAAAATAGTAAAACGCTAATATTAAGCGTAACCTTGGGAAGTATATCGGTCATAGTTTGAAACTTGATTCAATATCTTCCAAATTAATTCATCTATAATCTCGCTCAACCATTCAATTTACAGTTAGGATTGGTCGTATCTAGGCGGAAGATATGCAACCCGCAACACATCTACAATTTTGAAAACCTGATTACTGGCGTAATTTTGAATGGATTGCAAAAAGATTTTAACACAAAATTTCTAGACCTCATTTGAACCTGCCCACCAAATATCAACATTTTCTACCGATTGGTTCTCGAAAAAATGACGAAAACGACGAAAAACTCTAGAAAAACTAAAATATTTGGCGTATCCTTGAAAAGTTTTTGAAATCCTTTCTTAGCGCGCGTTTAAACGTCCAACTGAACATGACCGCCAAATTTGAACGCATTCGCTTCGGTGGATTTTTAGTTCTGGTGATGAATGAATCAGTCAGTCAGTCAGTGCCATTTCGCTTATATAGATATAGATTATTATATAGTTTTTAAGCGTTATAATTCATACAGTATACTATTATAACTATAAGTATATACAGAATACTATTATAGCTATAAGTATATAATATGATGCTCTGTTTTGATCATGATGTTACAATAGAAGCTATGCATGAGATACATAATTCGCTTTCGAACATAATTACGGAGAAGCCTACAACTGAATAAATTCTGGCTCCATTACAAAATACCTATGAATAACATTTAATGCATAGTCTCACAGGGAGTATCTTCATAGTATCTCATTAATATTCAGTGGTAATGAAAAGCCGAAGTAATGTCGAAAGGAATACATTACCTGTGTTGGCAGGAAAACTTACTTCTAAACCCTTGAAACAGACAGATAACATTACAGCAGTTATATTATGGAATGTGTATTTTTGTGGAAATTGAGAATGAAGCTCAAGTAGAATATTATAGTATAACAAGTTGCGTATAAGAGCGCTCTAACTAACAGGAATCTGACGTTTCAAAACATAAATGCCTCTATAATGTTCCAAGTTCCAGGTAGAGGTGATTGATGAAATATTCATCAGTGTGATAATAATATCGAAAATATTCATCTTTAGAAGATAGCATTTATTTTCAATGCATTTTACTAAGATGCTGAAAATGATAAGAGAGAGCTCATAGGAACTTTAATGATGGACTGCATAGTTGACATCATGTTCTTATTCCCTGGGATATATTATAATCTCTGATTGGAAACTGTATATATTCTAGAATGCTCATAGGTAATAATGGAACAGCTTCGAAAAAACAAAATTTTTCATCACAATCTGGGTTCAGACTCATCTATGTTTGCAAATTTCAAAATTCATCGGAACATAAATTTGTTGCGCACTGGCAGCAATATGTTTAGTTGAAATATTTCCTGTTCAATTATGATAAGTAGAAATTACAAATTGAAACCTTTATTGCAGACAGATAGTTCAGCTAATACACTAAAACAGAATTTCCAATAATTATATATGTCTGTAGATGAAGGCTGCCATTCATCAATATAATATTATGAGCCTACAGTGCATGAGGCTATCGTGAGGACGGTGTGAGCCCGAATGTCATGAAGGGCTATGCTCAGTTCATCGTCAGCTGCTCCCTGTCTACTCAAGTGCTGTCTCTATAGGTACATGCGTATACAGATCCAACAGCTTTTTGTTGGAGGCTCTCTATGATGCCACTCTTCAGGCATGCAGAAACCCTTCACGTTTCCAAAACACACTCGTTCTATTTTACTCTTTCTTGCTCCAACACTCTCTTGTGTGATTCTCCCTCGCACTATTGTACACGCTATCCCATACTGGCGTAGAGCAAGCAGCTCAAGTGAGGCTGCACCGTTTAATATGCATGACGCATTAATATGTACGTATTCAGCTCTTTATGTAAAAGTGGATGGAGGTTTGTGCCCCCTTCCCCCACCACACCCAGAGAATACAAATAGGCTCTCGACAGCCTCCGGGTAAACGCTGCGTCAAATTCGCTCAGTTCTGCAAATTGTTATCGGGGGCGTGCGCTGTATGCCGCCCTGCTATCAGTCCTATAAGCACTGAGCACCGCGGATTTTATGAATAGTTGATGCAATCATCATCATTGCTAGGTTATTGCAATAGCGCCGACCGAGGATTATGTTTATTGTGTTGCGTTCGTAGCCCCCTTCTTCGATCCGATGAGTATGATAATTGAGATTTGTCTGTTGCCTAACAATTCACATGTACTATCATTGGCCCCCATGGCAAATCAACAGGTATACAGACTCAACCAGCACAAGAGTATCATTTTATTAGCAGATGGAACGATTGAAAATGTATTTCTGGAAAAAGAGGAATCTGAGAATAACAAAATTCTTTTATCATTCATTGAACAAAGCTTTTTGATACTTTTATCTTCATAACAGAGAAAATTCTATGATGGGTTCCAAGCTTAATATCGCTCATATCAACCTTTCTATGGAATTCACTCTATTTTCTGATTTTATTACAGTTGCCTTTAATACGTTAGGTGTGTCCCTTGCATTACTTTTGTTCCTGATACCTCATCAGAAGCGCTTATGAACATTTTTCCTTGATCGCCGCTATTAAGTTCTTCCCAATGTTCTTCCCAATTACTTAGTACCTATTTTAATGTGGTTTTTTTATATTTTTTTATTGAATTCGTTTCTCATATTTTTTTAATACTGAGTAATGTTAATATAGTGTTGTTATAATATTCATGTTCAGCTCAACATTCATTTTGCAGCTGTTGTTTGGCAGCTTCTGTGGGTTTGCATTGAAATATATGGGGACAGTTCTAACCTGAACAAAATACTATCAAATAGTGATAACACGTTCAACCTGGCTTCTTCCCCACGAATGGAACTTGTTTGATCGGTTTTATCGGATGACTTTTATTTTGGTTGAGCTATAAATAGTTTTAATTATTGACTTCTTATATGAATGATTTTTCTTCCAGATAAAATAATTTTAATATTAACATTGATGAGAAAATATTCCTATACAAATTTTCATCGTGCAAAAAATCGTGTAAGTTCATCATCCATAATAACGTATTCATATAACATATCCATATCCATATAAACATCTGCAAGCTCTCTGTAGCAGTTATTCCGAGCTTCGTTTACATAAGAATCACAATCCAGTAAAAGTTACACTTGCCTCATTATCCAAGTGTCTGATAAACATCCAGCTTCAGCTTTCTCATCCATACAGAGTTTCAGGTAGAATAATTATTCATATCATATCATGAGAGAAGAAAAATCATTCCAATGTTGTCTGATGGAACTCGATTTGAGCTTCCAACAGAAAATGCTTTCCTCAGAATTCTCTCTATCTGCTTTGTGAAACATCTAATTAAAGCTTCGTCTCATCCAGTCCATTCAATCCCTGTTCAATCATGATTTATTCGAAAGGGTTGAATTTCAAATCGAAATCGCGCACTACAGCAGAGATATCTTGTCATTGAGACGTGATTGGAATGTTTTTTTCAGCTCGTCGATCCTTCCACATCTCGTATTGTCTATATATATACACACAATGTATATACGTGCTACAGCACTGTTGGTTGATTTACTCGGCAAATCAAATATCGTCCTTAACTGAATACTAAGCAGGCTCAGACAAGCGAGCTGCTTCAACTTACAAGCCTAACGTTGTCGGATTAATCAAACAAATAGTAACTTCATTGTATCCTACTGTTTATCCTCTATTCCTCATTCGGTTAGCTTTTATTGTGAGCTGACCAAGGCAGGTCGCCGACCCTCCAACAGTCACTTTTCGTGTTTTATTTGTTTGAATTGGGAAGCAGAGTGAGTGGAATCGCCGAACAATTCAGATCATCTTTCCTGGTTTTTATTAAATTTCGAGATCAAGCATCTCTCCATAAAAAATCCATCTATATATTGCTATTAGCTTGTAATGCTAATCAACTCTGAGGATACCGCTTATAACTTTTGATAATCATAAAAATACTATTATACTTGTTTTATCTTAAGATTAAGAAAAACATCACAATTCTTCAAACTACTGACATGAGGCCTTCCTTCGTGAAAATTTGTGAGTCTCTAGATATTCAAATGAAAAATATTTGTCTTCTACATACTATACTTCTCTCCGTATGATACAGGTTGTAAAGATTGATTATATGTAAATGATTATTCTTCAAGGATAAACTCATTTATTTATGAAGAATTTATATTAAAAAAAACTTCGATTAACTACAATGTTCAATGTATTTTCAGGGCTAATTTCAAACAAAAATTGTACAATGTGCTATTGCTCAAGCTGTCTATTATTTTTGGGCTTTCTTTTCAAATGATTTAGGAGTTCTCAAATGAGGTATCATTCGATAAATTCAATCAATTCTCATTGATAAATTTGTTGGTAATAAAATAGCACCCTTTACTGGAAAATGTATCATCTCAATGAATCTGAATGATATATTGGTCATTTTGACGCTGCAAATCATGTGGCCTACTTGAGCTCTTTTTGGTATTTCAAGTCATAGACAAGTTTTAGCAGGAAGAACGAAATGGCAGAGCTGGAAGAAATTTCAAGTTTACAAGGTGGAATATACCACTGGGTAGTAGCAACAGTAACGAAGAACTTGAGAATTGGTTGAATCAATAGAATGCCACTAAAATGCGCCAAAGTTATAGCTTATTCCATGATCTTTGAATTGTTGGAGAACAGTTTCGAATCATCTTCGTTTGAAGTCGGTAAATGGTGAAGGATTCAATAAACGTTTCCAGAGCGCAAAAGGTTGAAGCAAACACTTGGCTTTTCCACTGTCGGATTGAACACTGAACAGGCCTTGAAGAGCTGCGTCTGCCTTCCTTCTCGCTGCTCTCAGGAAGAAACGCAAGAACGTAAAGAAACTTTCGCCAATGAACGTGAAGCCGCAGAATTAAAAGTTGCTTCGCAGACTAATTCTCATCACGTTGGAAAGAAGAAGAACAAGAACAAGACCGACCTAAACTGTGATTACAACTTTTTTCGAGTTTTATGAGTTTACGATTGAGTCAGCTGAACACCCCAACAATTACTGCAAACGTCAACCAGCTGCCTCTCATTGTAGGCCTGTTTCTAATTTAATAAAATGTTTTGATGAAATTTTTATAATTTGTAACGTTGGACAGCTACCTAAACTTTGTTCAACAAGAACAGTCCTTAAGTACAATCTTCTTCATTACTTTCATCCATCTTCTTGTATAGTTGATGTGTTTAATTTTTCAGTGTTAATGAAAAACTTCATAATATTGATCAAAATGCTATATTTTCACATCCCAAGCCTTATACTGTAATATCATTTATAGTAATCATTTGACGTTTGTGATTGCTATATTGACTTGCTTGAAGGGATGAAACATTCTGATTATTTTTCTAAGCAAAAAATATTATACAATAGTTATAGTTCTCATGACCTACGGTGGTTTTTATAGCCTCATCCCAACTTTTCAGGTAGCTTTTTACTCAAACAACTTTGAACTGAAACTTCCAGAAACGGATCTCTCATTTCATAATATCATCCGAGTAGCATTATTTTTTTCATCTAAAAGTATCGACTTATTTGAGAATATGGAGCAGGTAGCAGCCAAAAGCTTGTTTTCAAATCGCGTGTTTTTTTCCTAATTTCTATTTACTTTACTTACGGTCCACACATAAGTGGTACTTATTCATCATTGGGTTTCGTAGGATGACAAACCTGGATATTACAAACAAAAACAAAGCATGACAGAATCTTTACTAGATAGAAGTTTATTTAGGAAGTATATTACGAAAAATATTCTCTCAGATTAATCATATAACTAACTGTTGGTTGGAGATCAAAATATTTTGATATGAGTTTATTGTTCGAATACACTCTTCATTTTTCACAGTCGATTGAATTTTCCACATCCATCACAGGCTCTTTGTCTGATGCAGATTGATTTTGACTGCACGCATCTTTGAGAGTGTATTCAATTTGATAAGATGCAGTGGCCTGAAGATTCTTGCTCCTCGCAGTCAACGGAGCAGCCTCGCTTCTCCTTAATCTCGCCTGATTCTTGTCGATTGTGGGGGGCGGGGGACGCCAGGGGGTGGAGAGTGATGGGTGAGCTGTTCCATTAATGTTTAATGAAGTGAGCGGCCCTTAGATAAGGTCTTTAAGGCGCAAGTAGGCCTACCTAGCTTGCCGAGATAAGAAGGGTGAAGGCATTCATCGTGAACGAAGACTTTATAGAGCATCTCCGCCTTATTTACCATTAAAAGAGCTTCCTTTTATTCCACTCCTCAGTTGGATGTGGAAGATTAAGCTTTTGAAAAATCTAGATAAGTAATTTCTTGGAAATATCAAAGCTTATGTAATGTACCTTTTCGTAGGAGCTGCTTAAATGATTTCAGTTATCACATAATCTTATTTCCAGCTTCCGTATCAGCTAATTTTCAAAAGCAAGCTACTGCAACATCGGTCTAGAGATGTTATAAGCCACAACAACTCTTAATAAAATATTGCGTGCTATCTATAAAATTATTGTAAGAAAATTTGAATGAGAAGAATTAATGGTTGAGATCTAGAAAGTTGCTTCTTTGAAATCGTCTTAATGATGATTTTAATGAGAACATTCTTTTCATCTTCTGTACACAGTTTGATATTTACTCCGTATATTGATTATTATTAGCATGCAATAATTGCAACTCTTATACAGTAACAGCAATATCTATTAATCAGCAATATCACACTAATTTAATGATTGCTCCTATGATGTTCACCATCCTGAACATTAGAAATTTAATAATTCCCGTGAAGAACAATAATTTTCCATGGTGCCTGAGAGGTTGCATTGATAAGTTTTCTCAATAATATCTGTTCATTTTTTCTTAACGGAGTGATGAATGCTGAAACTTGAGATTATATTAAGGCCTATCTTGTTGAGTGAATGAGGTTCAACAGAAAAATTTTCATCTTTAAGTTTAAAACTGTTATCTTCAATAGAAATTGTATGAGGCATTTCTTGTCAAGTGGTATAAAGGTATAAAGAGAAGCTTTATCTTCAAGTTCAAAATTCAATAACCAATTTAACCTTTTACTATAACTTCTGGAAATTCTTGGAACTCCATCAATCCAATCGATAAGCGAGAGAAATGTATGTCATATATGTTTTAACAAATACAGAATTATACTATTTTTTTCAAAGACTGCAGGAGCATTTAAGTCGTTATCACATAATCGTATTCTAAGTATCAGCTAATTCACGAATAAATGGAAACGTGAGTGGAATCAGAACATGCTCCACAACATTGCAATAATAATGACATGTTCTGCGTTCTGATCCCCACTTCTGAGAGGCGGAAGGAACGTAGTTACGATGCAACGATGCGGTCAAGCCGACAAATTCCATTTATAATTGCTGTCCCACTATTTCAACCAACTGCAATCTCGCCAGACGCAACGAAAACCGACATGCTATTTCTACTAGAAATGAACGAGCAAAATGTCTCATATTTGCAGTTCCAGTCGCAGATGATGTGCGCGTCTGGGATTACTGAGGTAAGTGCATTCCGGTGCTAGCAAATAGTAGTGATAATTGAGAATTCGACGAATCAGCTATGACGCAATTTCACGCAAATTTCAGAAGTTTGGTTGACTATCTTGTCTATTATTCTAAGAATTGGAAATGATGAACAATGACTCGCCTACATTCGTCGAAGATAACCGATCTGATGGAATTCTTCAAAGTGGAAGGAGTCATATCTCAGAGATTGATTGTTTCTTGAAGAAGATTTTTTTTTGTTTCATAGTAATCAGCTATTTTAGATGTTCCAAAGATATTTTTGGATCATCATAATGGTGTAAATTGTGTATATGTCTTGCCCTATTTTTTAGGTCTTTCCATCAATTCTGTATGGTCACTATGGTGACCAAAGTTGTAAAGCAGCCAGTTTGTTAGACATCATCGCTCATTACTTATCAAGGCTGAACTATTCATAAGCGCCTTGATATTCTTATCAAGACTCATCTAAGAGATATGATTACAGTTAGACCTATAGTTTTCACTCTTTCAGTCAATTCAGCTTTCAGAAAAAACTACATTCTCAAACTGAAGTCATAAAAAAATCTGAATCTTAAAAAAATATATATTCTTGATGAATCTGAAGTTTCACATTATCTAATTTTTTCACTCAATATGAATAATAACCACAATATTACCTTCGTGACTAGACAAAAAAATCAGTGATGCGTTGACTAACGTCGTTTCATCTAGGATCCAGGGATCAATAAAAGTCAACTTGGTTGTACTTGATCATTACGATCATTCGAACTACCTCATGGTATGCTACTTTTTTATTCAATTTGTCAGAAAAGTGGCGCGTCAAGCTGTGAATTGAAGCTTGAATCTCGTTAATCCTGCAGTGACTGCGATTTATTGATGACGGTAGTCGGACAGTCACTTCTGGTGATGGTGGCGAAAAAATGAAGTGACGATTATTCGTTGTCGTGACCCCTCGTAACGAGTGTTTGCTCGGGCCAAATCAACAGAAGCAAGTGCACACACTCACACACACACACAATCAACATGTTGTAGGACCCACCTAATTAACAGGAACAAAGCAGACCCTTCAACCTCTCCCCCTTCCCCCCATACACCCTTTACATGCGACAATTACTTCTCTCTTCCCTCCCCCCGCCCACCTAATCCATCACCCAACCCCCTTCCGCCGACTTTGACCTTCTTCTCGACAGGATTTCACGTTGATTAACTACCCCAAATCGAATACATTGTACACTGCCTTGTACCCCCTTCCCTCGCCCCTACATTCACGTCACAAATCCTGACACTTGAATGTATGTAATCTGGGAACATGATGTTTGTTCGTATTAATCTCAGGCACAAACACTCTCATACATTATCCCGGATACACAAAACACATATGCAAACAAATCTTTGCAGATTCATTCAGGCATCTACAATAATATTGGATGTTAACGTAGAATTATCTTCGAAAACAAAATAATAAATAAATTTCTTCATTCCTTGTTATTTATTAATTTAATCATACATTTGGATAGAATACTTGGATTGGGAGGAAAAACTAGGCATAGCATGTATATCAAGACTCAGGATTCGATCTTGTATGAAGAACAGGACTTGTCAACAATGAAATTTACAGATAAGAAGTTTGAAATTTACAATCAAGAAGCCTATGTGAAAAAACGAGTCTTTTTTATAAATTTCTCTTTGTAGATAGGCCTATGTAACTAGAACTTTGTTCCGATAGGGAACAAAACATGTTCATGAACAAGAATCATGTACTTCTCCAAAATGTAAGCGATAAGTAATAGAGACCAGTAGAGCTTGACAGCGGTAATTGCTCAAATTGTTTTGTTCTAGAAGCAATGTTTGAGAACTTTTTTTTAATGTAAACACAGCATGAGAAACTGATAATGACGATAGATGTGACCAGATTCAAAGCGAAATATCGTTTACGCATTTTTCTTGAAATATCTTACAGTTTTCTATATCCCATAGATGTAAGGAATTCCATGTAACAACTGTAGCAAAATTTGATTAATGGATTTTGTATAAAAAATGAACTTTGTTTTAGTGATAAAACGTTGAATCAGGGAGCGATGAAAATATTATAAATATGATTTTGAAGAAGGCCTAAATGACATTATATGAACACAATGGACGCTTGCTTAACGCAAATAAATTCCGAGAATGTAGAATAGTTTCTTAGGATAACGAATTTCCAATTGAAGAGGGTATTATGAGAGGGAGAAAGATTTTTTGGAGGTTAGAGAATCGACTTGAAGCCGTGTCGAGAAAAAAGTGAGAAAAGAAAGTCTCGAATCTAATTTTGCGTGGACCCTCCTCGTTGCGTTCTCTTTTTATCTATTGCGTTCTCAAGTCTGTTGCGGTCGTTATCTTGTCACCATCTTCTTCTACTTGTTCGTCGCCGTCTCCACCGCTTATCTAATTTAAAGTGGATTATATCGCGTGAAGAAGTGAAAGAATAAGAAGTAAGTGCCGCTGAATGGGTGGTGGGGAAGGAGCTGCAAAGCCAGCCAAAATTAAAAGGGGATGGAGGAGGGCTTCGGTGGTGTGATTGTGTGTGTGAGTCCGTGAGTGAGCAAGCAGGAAGGACTGATGATCGTGGATGGTCGTGGGCTTGCCGAGACAGTTCGACTTCTTTAATGATGTTGGCCTTTCCTCTCTCCAACAAGCGAGCCTCTCTCATTGCTGAACCCCCCGCCCCTACGGAGAACCCCCTCATAACCTCAATCTCACCCCTTGGAACCATTCGACCGAGCATAAACCTCTTTGGCTGCATTCCTCTAGATTTATCCGGCGAATGCTGAATACTAAAGACCCGCTGTTTAAGAGAGCCATCCCGCTCTGAATAAACACTGGCTTTCCTCTAGATCGTCTTTTCTGCTACTGTAACGATGTTTTCGACTGCCATTGGAAGAATAGGTTTTAAATTTTCGAAGTAACTTCTGATTAATCTAATTTCCATCTCTGATTGGACAAAAAAATTTGAATGGCTGTAATCTTTGCTTTAAAAATTTCCTACGTGATTCACAAAAACACCTTGTTAATGATTGCGACCTTTTGAAATAATATTGGCTGTGTCCTTTATAAAAAATTAACGATGCTTTATCAAACAAAATGAATTACTTGATATGTTCATAGAAGCCTCTTAGACAGGTAATGGAATTTAATGACAGGAAAGTCATTAAATGATAACCCTATCAGGCCACTTGAGATTCATTTACTCTTATTTTTTATAGTCTACTTTGTTTTGAACTTTAAGTTTTAACATTTGCTTTGAGAGTTAAATTCAGTTTTTTGAATGGATGAGTTTCTATTTGTCATTATTTGCCATGCCCTTGAAAATATAGTTTTTTAACATCCGTTGTTGATGTTATAATTATATTATTATAATTATGACTAAATTCTTATGAATGTGATAGTGTTTGAATTGTGTAGCTTAATTGAACGACGTTGACTGTAACTGTGTTACAAGTTAAATGGCAATGAAATTCTATTTATTTATTTTATAACTAGAATCAATTGACATGAATGCAAATAAAAGCTTTTTAAAGACGTTTATAGTCATATTTATGCAAATATGAGGGAGTTTGAAGTGGTGAGAAGTAAGTACGTAGAATTCTTCTTCTTTTTCTTCTTTATCTCTGCCACGGGATGACTTGCAGTATCGGGGTAAAATCACGTAGAATCCACTGAATTATTATTTTTTTAATAGGCCTATTGGAAATGATCAGATTCATTGCTCTCCTTTAATAGTATTTAATAAGAGTATTGGAGATGAAAGTTTCAATTTTTATCACGAAAGGAAAAGTTTGCAACTTCTCGTATAATGAAACTTTCTATATAACTTGAATATATTTTCAAGAGATACTCACTACTCCAGAAACTTGATTTTTGTTTGTCAATGGCTCAACAGCCCATGAAGGGCCTAGGCCTCACGAACTTGATAGTTTGGTGCTATTTCGATATTTGTGAGGGATTATTGATAATCATGATAAAAATTTGTATTTTGACTACTCTATCTGTTATTTGATGGCAAATTTATTGATGTTGTTGATTTTTTCCAGGTGGAAAGACTGCTCTTGTTTAATGACTGGTCTACTACAAGACTGAAAAACTAAATTTACGTGAGAATCATGATTTATAAAGAAAAACCTTGAAATCCAATAATGTTCCAATATTGGAATGCAATTCATGAATCAGTGGATCGAGAGAATGGAAATCTATTGTTGAGGACAGCGCAACCAGTGTCGAGAAATGGAGTGAGATGGAAAATGGACGAAAAACTAATGAAGTAATTTAGAGACTTTCCTAATTAGTTGCGAGAGCTTTTTGACAGTTCGTAAGATGCTGGAATTCAAAGTTGGCGAATAACTTTGGAGCGGCACGAAGAATAAGAAACGGTCTCACAGTTTTTTCGAGCGCCGTCGATGTAATCTATTACCCTTGGAAATTAGCTCGCAAACATTGAGGACAAGTATATTGGTTCAACTGAGAACGTTTCTGTTGAGAAGTGGAATAGGAGAAATAGGGAAAGGTGGCTGGCTGGTGTTTTCCGAGACGAGTGACTCTTGAAAGAGCATCGTCTCTCTAGAAACGAGAACTTCGCAAACTGCAAAATCAATTTCGTCCAAGTTCAACCTACTTTGAATGAAAACGGCTTCTGAAAGCCAAACTCCACAGGACTTGCAAATCGAACCTTCCCATTGTAAATAGTCTTTTGTCTTTCCAGATAGTTGAATGGTATTCGCCCAAAATCTGTCCATTCTTCCCTATATCTTGCCCGCCCTGAAATCTCGAAGTTATTCCTACTCAAGTATACGGTAGGCCTGGATTTCATGGTTACCCCAGGTCAAATTTTGTAGTTTTCTGGGCAACCAATCGATCAACGAGGTTTCAGCTCGGAAATCCAATAATCATATATTAAGGTATCTCAGCTCCAAACATGTAGCCTATACTAGCAACAACAACGACTGCCTCTGTACTATTTCTACAAGCTTGAAAAAGGAAAATATCCCAATTATCATTGTTTTTTTTTTAATGCTTTTTCCATTAAAATTGAGGAGTCCTTGGACATTGATGAAGTGAGTCATCATCACATACATGATGGATGTTTAAAATTTAATGAATGATAAGAGTTTAAAATAGCAGAATGCATTCAAATTTCAAGTGTTCCGCCGCCTGTTACTAAACTTATTGAATTTCTTACTCCATGGAACAGGCTACTAAGCTCATTAAAAAATATTCCTCTCATCCATTGCCATTACTATCAAAAACTATTCCAAATTTCTATCCATTCTTGCTTGAAGATCTGTCTCATTTTCATTAATGATATTTATTCCAGGCTTTCCGGACTGCGCCAATCGCAACCGACACGAGTGTCCACTTCTACCTCTGTAACAGTGACTATTTATGAAATCTGCTTTGCTAAAAACAATTTCATGAGCTCTAAAATAAGCTCTTACTGTCATGTGCTTCAAAATAGATTTTCACTCGTTTAAAGCCTCTGAGAGCAGTAAGTTCATTCGTACCAGATCACCATGCAGTTGAAATAAAATTTTCAAAAAACTTGACCCCGAGCAAATGTTCAACTACATCATAATTTTTTGGAAAATTTAAAACTACTCCACTACAATTTACTTTTCTGTCTCTGGAAAAAAAACAGTGGGAGAGTTTAATCTCCATTTTGACACCAAATACCTATTTTCGTTCCTATTTATGAACGCATTATACATTGCAAATATTGTTAAAATATCTAAACAGGTACGTTGATAGCGTACTTCGCTCCATTATAGAATTCTTGATAAATTCTATCAAAACATATCCTGCAAAAACTATTCAATGATAAACAACTTCCAAATAGACTAAGTTTCAATCATTAATCACATGAAGCATTTTCTCAAGCTGTTATTACAAATTGATTCCTCTCTATCAATGTCACATGCGAAATACTTACGTAAGAAATATATTATTCACATATTGGCTTCTCTCTCACAGATTTACTCTGAGTACATCTAATATTAACCCTCGTAAGATGTCGATAGCCACTTAATGGAGCCTTAACCGAGATGACTACAAACTTTTAGTCGAATGACGTAATTTTTCGGTGATCAAATTCAATTGGATTCAGTTATCATAGGAGATAAAGTTGTCATAGGTACAAATTTATTCATATAATCACATAATTGTTTTTCGTTTATTTGGTGATATTTACAGTTCTAAAACATTCTTAGAGACTGTAAATCTACTTTTTTCAGCTTAGAAGCTCTAAAACAGTGGTGGCTTAGTTGGTGAATAATGTTTTCCAATAAAAAGTTCCAATTTTTTGTTTGGAAATCCCCAATGATCAGAATAGATACACAACAAATAGTTTTCTCGTTACAAAACAAAAAATAACACTAACAAACTGCGGCATCTAGTACAAGCATGACAAAAAAGTTTTTCATTGTCGGCAACCTCAACTCAAGCACCATCTAGCGAATATGCAGAAGAATAGGCTGAAACAAAAAGAGGACGCAACATCTCTTCTCACTTCGTGCTCAACTACGTATCCTTAGAACTTTTCCCTCTCTACTCCTCCACCCACTCCTTTTCCAAACTTGGCGTTGTCCTTTCTTAGGGTGCTCCTGTAATTAGGAAAGTTTGCACCCGCTTGAGGAGACGTCGGTGAGAGGGGTGAGTGGGGCAAGGCCTCGAAGAAACTTGCATTCTCGCGGTGATGAGAGAGATGCCACCCCGCCGCAGCCAACCTACTGTAGATGCTCTTAATTGCTCTGTAATGACAGCACGCGCTCTCTCTCGCACATGGCTCTGGTCAGCCTCGTCACTTAACAACTACGTGAGAGGGTGATTCACACTACAGTGCCTCTTTTACCCACAATGAGCTTCCTTCAAAAGTGTCTTTTTTCATAAGACAACAAAGGGAATCTAGAACAACTACTTCTATTCTGGCAACAAATTATTTTTCTCAGGTGAGAGTGGGCTAACGTTCGTTAGGTTTTTGCCAGAATAATATTGAAAGGTCTTTTTCAATACTGGAATATATAAGTACTGACATATATAAGTATATATAGATACTGAATTGGCAAATAATTCTAATTCAAGTAATTTTTATTCCTCCAAATACTCAACAATGAAACCAATTTGGAATGAAAATCATTAACATTACAGTGGAAACTAATGACAATGATGAACTGTTGTTCTTATACGTACTCTAGAGTAGAGAATTTAGCATCGAAAACCAATGACGTTTATCATCTGAATTACATTTTCATGTCACTTGGCAGTATGTGTGGTGGCTTGATGAACGAATAGATACACCAATCACATCGATGTATCTGATGACTATGATGAAATTCTTATAGTTCTTTCAATGAAAAGCAGATTATAGAATTCATCATTCATGATTTAATAGAAGGTTATTATAAAAATTGATAGCAATAAATAATTTTTATATCAATTCTTCAACTTGTAATAGCGGAGTCTGTCAAAATTCCAGCTTCCACAACTAAAGTTAACATTTGAATCATTCTTTCATCAAATGCCAATATGATTCTCATGGAATGCATGATCTAATAAGGGTGCCAACTCGAATAACTTCTCACTCATCTACCCTTTTGGATAATGGTTTTATAAATACCAAGTATGTAAATGAGGCATTAGCAAGAGTCATTGGTCTTTCCTTGTCTGATCATCTGGCACAAGAATTCAGTATTCCATTAGATTTTGAGACAGACCATTCAAAGTTTTTTGTCTTGAAACGATCATTATTCTCAGAAAGAAATAATAGCAGGTTCTCAAGTCTTCTCCTTGGCTGTGATTGGAGCCCTCTGTATTGCAACAACAAATCACTTGATGAGAGTGTTGACTATTTTATGCATAAGTACAAGTGTATTTTCAGCCAAGTATTCCCACTGATCAAGTCAAGGGTAAAAAGTCAAGCCAGGAAGTTGAAGTGGTATGACCCCCAGCTGAAAAGACTCTGTGATAGGAAGAGGGTTTTGGAGTTGTTTATTAGAGTCAATCCTTATGATGAGATACTGAGAGTAATGTTTAAGACTGTATCAGCAGAAATAAAAGCACTGGTAACCTCACTCAAGACAAAGTACTCAGAGCAAATGATAAGGACTTCTAGTAACAAATCCAAGGCTGTATGGGACCTGATTAAAAAAGAAGGTGCTTCCAAGATAGACTCAGGTTATCCTATTGAGGTTGATGGACGCCTCCTTGATTCCCCCAGTCAGGTTGCTAATGTTTTCAATGACTTCTTCACTGGTGATGGCTCCTCTGGTGTCATGGTTGGTGCTGACAGTGATGCTTATCTGGACTTGCTGTCAAATATGGAGTCAGGTGATGCTATTACAGATAAGATTCCTAGACTCACAAGTGAAGAGGTTGCCTTTGTTGTCCAAAAACTAAAAAACAAAATGTCAGGTGGCCTTGATGAAATTCCATGTAAGATATTTAAGGATCATGTTCATGAGATTATTGAACCCCTGACTTATTTGCTTAATTTCTCTGGCAAATCAGGCATTTTCCCATTGAGTTTCAGAGTGAGTAAGGTTAAGCCAATATTCAAGAAAGGCTCAAGAAGTCAGGTTGACATATATAGGCCTATAGTTAATCTCTCCTCAGTCTCAAAGGTCTGGGAGAAGGTTATACATGATGAAATCTACAGGCATCTCAGAGAAAATGATTTGCTATCAAAAAATCAGTTTGGTTTCCAGCAGAATAAAGCAACTGTTGATGCTCTAGAGAATTTTGTGAGTGAAATTTACTCCTCACTTGATCAGGGCAGAAAGGTATTAGGTTTTTTTATCAACTTAAAGAAGGCATTTGATAGTCTTCATCATGGAATTTTGATTGAGAAACTCTCATTCTATGGTATAAGGGGAAATCTTCTGGAACTTGTCAAAACCTACTTGAGTGGAAGGAGCCAGGTGGTTGAGATAAGGGGTACTGAGGGACTACTCTTGAACAAGACATTCTTATCAGGTTCTTGGCCCTTATTTCAAGGGGTACCACAGGGCTCAATCCTGGGTCCTTTGTTGTTCCTTGGGTACATGAATGATTTCCCATGTAATGTTCCTTCTGCAAGGACAGTACTCTTTGCTGATGATGCAAACTTTCTGGTATCAGCAGGTGACTTTGAGGAGCTTCAGGTTATGGGTGCTGCAGTCCTGAAAGAAATCTCCATTTGGTGTTCTGCAAATAATTTGTCAGTTAATATTGGCAAATCCACATTTATTGAATTCACAATCCATAGGTTTGCCATTGTCTGTCCACTGAATTTTGAGATGGAGGCTTCTGAGCTTGTACCATCTTATGCCACCAACTTTTTGGGAGCCACAATGGATCAGGGTCTGTCATGGTCATGTCATGTTGACTCTCTTCTGAAACGTTTGAGTACAGCGGCTTTTGCCCTATCAAGAGTTTCTAGGGTTCTACTGCTGGATGCAGTAATGACAGCTTATTATGGGTACTATGAGCCGCTGCTCTCTTATGGCATTCTATTGTGGGGTGGTTCAAGGCATGCACTTCCTATATTTCGAGCTCAGAAGAGAGTCCTGAGGATCATGTTTAAAAAGCCTCCTCGTTTTCCATGCAGGTCTTTGTTTACAAGATACAGAATTCTTACTGTCCCAAGTCTCTACATTTATCATATAGCTGTCTACTCATATAAATTGAAGGATAATTGGGTAAGAGGAGCTGACATTCATCAGCACAACACAAGACACAGGAACACAATCAGAACCGAACAGCATAGGACCAATTTCTATGAACTAAATCCTAAATACATGGGCAAGAAAGTTTTCAATGTATTGCCAGGAAATATTAGGAATTCTCAGTCACTTAATTCTTTTAGGGCAAAGGTAAAGGAATGGTTACTTGCTAAATGCTTATATGACTTCCACAGTCTATTCTAGAGGATAATTTGTATTCTTCAACTGCTTTTTGTTGCTATAAGTTCAAAATTAAAATGTGGCAACTTACTATTTTTCTTTTTGAGTAGGGAATACTTTCCAAATAGTATAGCTAATTAAGTATAAATAGGTACTCAATTTTTTTTATATGCTGTGATTCTTATTTCAATTTTATAATATTGCATTGATTCGATGTTAATGTGGAACATTTGTTTGTATGTTGTATTTTACATTGTATGATATTTATCTATTGTATGACAATTGTCAATTCTGTATTAACTTACTGATCATGACAAATAAAGAAAAATGAAATGAAATGAAAATATTTGAAGTCATGTTTGATCCATGTCGAAGCTCAGAACACAAATTGATCAGCAATCATTTATGATACATAATTAATGTAATTATCGCTGGCGGCTCATGCCATCGGAAAAGGTGCAGTGTTGTACAGTATAAGATACGGGCACTTTACCTGACAAGCCGCCAGTGGGTGTCAAATAATATGTCTATTATTTATTTTCAGCTTCAGCTCCATATAAGACGTTATCAATAAATTCGAATGGGGGAATATTTCCTTTGGAACCAATCTACTTTTTCTCAGCGAATACAGTGAGACGAGCATGGAACTCAATGTTTACTGTTCTATTCAGAAGTAAGGCAGCCACTTTTCTCGATCAAGCTATGAAATAAGGAAGAGAAAGAATTGAAGACGTCTCGGGTGGAAAGAAAAAAGCAAATTTTCTTACTTAGTTCAGGGGAGTGAACCTTTTCGGGGTCAGACGTTTTGAAAGGAAATTTATAACGCTTTTAATTTCAAAAGAAACGGATACAAAAACCGGGACCCGAAAAAAGGTCAAAGAGAAAGAACGAGAGCCACTTGCTCATATTGCGTGTCCTCCTCTCTCCATTCATTTCTCTTCTTATCACACTTATTTTTCCATGAGAGCTTGCAGAGCATCTTACGTACTCTTGAGAGCGACTCCTATAATTTAACGTTTTTTTCTGATTTTTCTCCAGTTCCAGCAAGCGAATATGGAAAGTATATTACTTGGAGCGGGGCCATGGAGGGATGGAAGCGGGAAGTGTGAAAGCATTAGAACGAGAGCTTGATGTTTGATATAGAATAAGTTGGGCGTTAATGATTCAAAAAGCCCGCTTTCTCTGTAAGCTTTTTCATTAGAGACCATCTGGAAATGTGGAGCGCACATGTGCCTCCTTAGCCTTAGGCTTGTGTTTGAGACTGCCAAATACCATAAGGCGAAACGTAAATGCTTGTCAAGTGAAAACAAGAGTTTTTACAAAGTTACAACTTCACGGATCAGGAGCCTTCTTCAACATTCCACAAGTTAATGAACTCGACTTTAACATGCAATATATTCTGTTCAATCTCCAGATAGAAAGTTTTATAAATTATTGTATTCTTCACTTATCATTGATTCAACATTAAGTTTTGCAAGGTTTGCAAAACACGTCTCCATTTGTATTTCCTGTTCTAAGAATGGAATCAATAGGACTCAATAGGGCTGTTCTGTGTTCATTTTGTCTCACAAATTAAATTCAATTCTGGTCTTTTGTGAGACTAAATGAACAGAAAATAAGTCCTACTATTTTACATGAATCATGAAATTTTTCGAGACTTTCCCGATCATTACTGTCCACAAACTTCTATTTTCCAAAAGACAACTTTATAAATGAATATAGACCTATGCATGTTAATGGAGTTGGAATCCTAGTTCCGATCCACCACTATTAGTTCAGGAGGAATTAGTCAAAAAGGCAACTTTTAATACTGTAGCCCTTACCGGAGCTTGAAGTTCAACTTTTCTTGCCAGGAAAAGTTGGCTCGCTCCTTGTGAGCTCCGACGTTCCACGAAGTTTTTCTCTGGGCTCAACGGGCGTTCATTGGATTGAAAGACTAGTATCGAATTTCAATACCAGACATCGACTTGCTTTTGGGATCAAAGCGAGCGTTTCAAAGTTATGTCAGCAGCACAATACGACCCATTCACAGGCAGCTTAACTGCCTAACGCGTGTGCATAGCCTACTCTTTTCAGCGACAGAACGCCTGCTTTCAAAACCAATGTGGCCTATTGGCAGCTAGTTGTCGATTGAAATGTGGAGGGCGGCTCTACTTCCGCACATAAAATGAGAAAACGGTTCACTATTCAACAAAGGTGACATTATTTTGCCCTCTTGAATCACTATTTTCCTTTTTCCTCCAAAACAAAAATCAATTTTCCATTAGTTCTTTCCCTCATTTTTCCATTGTTTTGAGAACATAGAGCTCAGTTAAGCTCGTAACAGTCAACTCAGTTGACTTCATATCAGTTAATACAGTTTAAAAAGCGATGAGAATCATCAAAAAAATGAGTCAGAATCAATGCTTAAATAAGGGAGATGAATGCTAAGAGGGAAGTATTGAGCTCCAATCAGATGTATTCAAAAATATATTCGAAATATAGGCCTAGATATAAATAGATAAAAAATTTTTCAGGACATCAATTGATACATTTGACAAAATGTCATTAGAATCGAGTGAGAAAATGTCGTAAATACTTTAATGAATGCAGTTGAGAACTCTTTCTTTTAATTTGAGGGTTATATAATTCATAATAACTCTCATCTCAGCATTCAGCCCTAGATACAATTAGTGGGGTCTGTGACTGTGATGAAAAAAAAGCCTTTCAAAAGAAATAAGTTGGTATTCAGTGGCGTGAATGGGTCTTTGCAAGCTTCCATGCGTGGCTACAAACGTTTCCTCTGTAGACTGCCAATTAACACGAGAGCTCTCTTCTAAATTGAAAATAATTTGGGATTAAAAAATGTAAATTTGGAGCGCTGTGTCACATCGAGTGTGGAAACCAAGGTAATGTTGAAGGGGGTGAGTTCGTTTGGATGGGATATGGTTGATAGGTGGGGACTTCATAGTCGAGAGGGGGTGAGTAGTAAGGGGGTGCGGACGTAACAGCCTGAAAAGGGAGCGACTTAATAATATGCAAATTCGCACCAGATAGACACTGGTCGTCGCCAATGCACTTGCAAAGTAGCTCGGAACCGGTGGAAATGGAACTGAAATTCTTGTTTTGTCAGAACGGTAATAAACTTTCCTCTATTCAAGGCAGGTACCACACCGGTCAGGCTTGCTCTTGTTACATAGATATCGTTACAAAGTCTCCTATTGGATAACAGCTAGCATGTTTCATCACAGACAATTACTAATAATTGGGACAATGTAACAAGAGAGCAACAACTCTATAGATCTGGATTGGACTGGGAAATAAGGTAACATTATACTCAGTTTATCAAGTTCTTAAAGTAAATTCAATCTTTGAAGTCTTTCGATGATTTGTGTCCTACCTGGATTTGGGTTTAAGTATTCTTATTGTTGATAAAGTATAGTGTGATAAAGCAAAAAGGAGCATTTCTCTGCGGATATGACCACATTAAAAAATTTTAGATTTATTGTGCTTGGTAGTAAGAAGAGTGATTATAAGATAGATAAATGAATAATTTATGAAATATATGAATGGCTTTTTTGCTTTGTGATGAAATGGAAAATTAATTGAAATGAACGTTTTGATAGGCATATGCAGCTACCTCTTCCACTTGACCCGCTAATAGGTGGGTTCAAAAATTGCTTTCCATGCAGCTTTCAACGATGGCTTCATGTGCATTTTCAGCTACAGGAGTATTCTACATAGAATAAAAGTATATTAGTCTTATCATTGAGCTTATCAACGAACATAATGTATCATGTTTCAAATCTTGTCTGATTTAACTTTCTGAATTTTGCAACACGAGTCAAAGATCTTCATTTAAGAATAAGAGATATGAGATATGAATGTGTCTTTCGATTTCTGATTATCTCAGATTATAGAACTATTATTGTGGTTTTATTTTCTGTGAAAATCTATATAATATTCCATCGTTGAATAAACTAAAAATTATAATGTAATTGAATTGTCATTATTTTTTTCGAGACAAATGAAGAGCTCTAAATCAATGAGAATAATATTGCTCTATCAAATCTTGAACCGACATTGAAAAACTAGTTTGACGATTTCCGAATTTTATATTCAGAGAATTCCATTTCAAAGCTTCTTCCTTGAACTCGAGCAATCAGAGGAATGTCTGAAGTTTCCAACTGTTCTGCAGGCTGATAAGTGAAGAGGATTCTTCAATATTGAGGAATTCGGTCACCTTGGGTAGAGCCGCATGAAGAAAGTGAGGCCCTATCTGCTTTCCTATTCAGACTCTCATTATCTCCGTTCTCCCAGTCTTTTGGTTTTGGAATCTTTGAAAACAAAATCCTAACTTCTCTGTCGTCCCAGCCGCCATCTTGGGATAAACTGAGGTCTAAGAAAGCTCAATGTATGCGTACCACTTGAATTCGTTGAGGTCGTCTTTTCTTACTTCTTCGGCACACTGCGCGGCTGGCATGCAAATGCGCTGGACGACAAAGAGACTCAGCCTTCCTTCTTCACAGCTCAAAGTCAAAGCACAACTTGAAATTGCACTTCGAACTTGAGCTATGAATATTCGCGGTTTCAGATTATTCGTCTTGAGGATCACGGCTATCTAAAATACAAAAATCTACGTTTTCAGAGAACATCTGGAATTTTACCCCATCCTTGACATTTTTCATGGATGAATTGAATTGAATACTGCCACTTCAATCAATCTGAATTCTAAAAATGAAAATGAGTTGTGAAAATTCAGGTTGGAAAGACGTTGCTCATGGTGTTCCTCAAGGATCTATTCTTGGCCCCCTACTATTTACCCTGTATGCAAATGACATCTCTTTTGTTATCAAGTTCTCTAGCTTCCACACATATGCAGATGACCTTCAGATTCATTCAAGCTGTCCTATAACAAAAATTAACGAAACAGTAGACAACATGAACGAGGATATAACTCTTATAGTTGAAAGGACTAGGAAAAATGGCTTGAAACTTAATCCCATCAAAACGCAGCCTATCATTATTGGATATTCACGCATAGTTGACAAAATTGATTTTAACTCAATCCACAAAATCACTGTTGATGGTAATGAAATACCCTACTGCAGCTCAGTAAAAATTCTTGGAATTCTCATGAATAAAACTCTAGACTGGTCAGAACAAGCTAACAGCACATTAGATTATTACTTGTTAAATCTTTGATATTCCCACACTTTATGTATCGCAATTCTGTTCTTAATGACATGCAAGTTACTCTAAATAATAAACTTCAGCGTTGCCAAAATTACTGCCTACGATTTGTGTACTCTCTTGAACGCCATGAAAGGATCACACAAGCACACATTGATAGTTCAACTCTCAAATTACCAGAACAAAGACTTTTCCGAATAGTAAAACTTACTAGGTACACTTTAAAGTATGGCAAGCCTTATTATTTCAAAGATTATTTTCAATTTGTCTCCGATGGTAGGAGGCAGGGCCGTAGACAGACGGGTTTTCTCGGGTCATTTGCCCGGGGCCCGGGACCATAAATTGTTGGCAGGGGCCCGGAAAAATTAAGTTAGAATTTTTTTTAATCAATCATACAAGTTCATATCAATTAGCCCATGAAAATGATATTTTTTTCATTTAGAATTGATTTCTTGAACTACACAACCATTAATTTCATACACACATTTCTTAAATACTGGAATGAATTCCAAAACTCCATGGATTGAATAGTATTTAAAATAATAATAGGCCTATTCCTATTTATTCAGGCCCAGTCAGTCCGTCCTATGTGGTAACCTGGCAGTCGCCAAGGGTCCATGAGCTCAGGCCCCAGAGAGCCAGAGAATAGACCCAGAGGCCAGAGACCTCTTTTCCCGGTTTAAAGTTGTTAAATTAATACTATCCAGGGCTTGATTTCAGGTGCAAGAAAAAAAATTAGAAACAACAATAATTTTTTATGTTGGGTTTTTAATTTTCAATTTTATTTTTGTCAGTCACTAATTTTAAAATGTTTAATAACTTTGTATTTAATTAGAACATAATATTACATGTTACTGTAAAGAGTTGTTATTCCAACATAATGCAATTTTATTCTGAATTATATATATTTTTTTCTTAAACCTGATGTTTTAAAACTTGAGGAAAACTTAGGCCTATGTGGATTATACAGTGTTGTTAAAATGGTAAAAACATGGCTGGTCCAAAAAATCTTTTTGATATTTATTCATTTTTTAAAATTGTATTTTTAGTTTCATAAAAAACAGCTATAATCCTACAAATCATTGCCCAAATTTGCTAAAAACGCTCAAATTCAAGTGTGATTTTTAGAAATTTTCTGTGGGAGGAGTCCCCATACCCCCCTCCTCCATGGAATACCACCAGACCCTACCGTGAGCCAGTTCACCCACCGCTCTCATACCTCTTCTTTCTAGAAATCAAGCACTGATACTAACTACTTCCACAAGGCCACTTTCTGTAGGTACAACTTCTAATAATTTATGTTCAAGAATCCTTCATGTTGAATTTTAGCATTGTATTGTATCATATCTTTCCAACCCTTTTGAGAATAGGACCTATAGAATGGAAAAAATGGGAAAATTTTATATAAATCTGCTAAGAGGGGCCCGGTCAGGTGATTTTTCCCGAGGCCCGTAATTTCTGTCTACGGCCCTGGTAGGAGGTTAGATGTTTCAAGCACTAGGACTGGACAAGATACTTAAAGGATACCTAATTATCGAACTACAATTTATAATAAATCATTTCTTGTTAGCGCTTGTCGTGCTTGGAATGCACTTCCTAATTCCATTAAATCCATTGAGAGTCGAGCGGGCTTCATTTCAAAATTGAGAACGCATCTTTTTGAGAGAATGACGGAGGCGGTCCAACATTAGAGCAGCTACATTGCAGTTCCTCTTCCCTTTCACCCCACTTTACATCCTTTTAATAGTAGAATTGATCATTTTATTCCAAGTACGTTTGAATAAAATTGAATTATTCAAGTTTTAACTATTATTATTAATATTTATATTAGAACATAGTACTTTTTTAAGAATAGATTTCCAAATACCTAGCTCATGTGGTATTAGCTTCAATAATTATAATTCAACTATAATAATCTTATTTAATCAACATTTCAGTCTTAAATAAACTTCATCCATCATTCCTATCATTTTACAGTATCCATTCCACATTTTTGTTTAAGCTATCACAATTGTTTCATAGGGTAAAATTCATTAAATCAATTTTCAGTCGAATCTATCAGTAAAAAATTTGTTACGGTTGAGTGTTAATGGGACGGATATCCTTGCATATCCTTCTCCAAGAATGGACATCTATGTCCAAACTCCGCCATTTCTTGCAGATACATCACAATCATATTATAAGAGTAAGAATATTAAATCCTATATATCTGTAATTTAGTAAGTTCCTTGTATATGTATTTCCTATTTTAACCAATCGTGTAATTAGATTTATGTTTAATATTTGGAATCTAGGATTTAAGATCCTGAATGCTGTACTCTACTTGAATAAAGTGAATAATCTATTCTAATCTATCTCAATTAATTGAATATCAATTTGAAACTCATTCAATGGTCGTTCCACAAAAAAGTCTTCAGACCCGGCGGTCTGTTAGGCTTCAAGTTTCCTCCACTTATTTCAATCGATGCTGTAAATGTTTTTCTCTATTGTTTCTCAACAAGCGCACTGTTTAACAAATTCAGCTATGGCTGAACTCTATTTATCTATGGAAAAACTTCAAATCACTACCTACTTTTCAATGAAAAAATTACTTTATCACTAACAATGCAACTTTCAAGCTTTGAGACATATCCATCAGCATTTTGAACTGTTAAAAACTGTTAACCACTTGAAAATCATTGAAAAAGATTAACGGCTTGGTAGCAGCTTGCAGGAAGGAATCGCAGGTTTTTCTGCAACCTAGAAACGTCACCGAGGAAAACTTGTTTATTGATGGTTACTGGAGAATTACTGCGCGACGGACGCTTCCTTTCATACTGGAGCGGAAAAACTAATTAGCTTGTTTCAAATTACAGCTGTTTTTGCATTAGTTTGGATGGAAAGCAATTTTTAACAAATGACACGTCAGTTTTCACCAGCTAACGAGAGCATTCCACCAACTAACCGCTACGCTTCACTGCCTTAACTATAACAAACAGCTTTGTTTGTTATTCCCATCGAAGTGAATTTCTATTGCTCATTTTCCGGGAATCAGAATTAAGGCCAGTTTCATAACCATTATTTGAATGGTATATGATCGAGTTATTCGTCATATGAAAATAATTAAATAAACAACTAAAACTTATTCAGCTTTACTGTCCTCATTCAACTCTCTTGTACTTTCTTGTGCATAATATGTTTTGTACTGAATTGAAAGAAGGAATAAAACTAATATGAACGTATTCTCTACTCAATAAATATGCAATAAGATAATTTTGTTGAGTGAACAGTGTATATTTATGTACAAACTAATACAAATGAATGCATAAAATGTATTTGTAGCCTGATATGAACTTGACATGAATGATGATTCCACAAGTTTGAAAATGATTCTATGGTTGAGAATGAGAACTAAAGATATTTAGATTTAATTTCTTACATATAGTTCAGATGTTCTCTCATATTCCCATGGATAATGTACCTAATAAACCAGTACGTGTACAATGTACATTCTATGTATCATTTTGTATGATAAAAGAATGCTGTCCTGCTGTACAAAAATTATGAGTACAATCAGTATAGAAAAAAAGACACATGGTGTTGGGTATCCATTCTTTTTTCCACTTTAAAATTTTAACTTCATAAGAATCACTTTTATATGGAAATAAACTTTACTTACATAGTAGTAACTAGTTCTGACCTGGTTGTGGTGGTCATTTTCAGACTGAACAGTTCAGTCCACCACAACAGGTCGAGACTAGTTACTACTATGTAAGTGAAGTTTATTTTCAGATAAAATATATTTTTATCAAGTTTAAAAAAAGACACACGTAAAATCGGGTCATGGGTTGATATCACTCATAATGATTTGATGAGTGAACTTATTCTATAGAACAAGGAGGAAAATTTCCACCGCCAATCAGTAGAATAATTCGTTCTTGAACCTGAAGTTGATATCTTACTGCAAGTTGGAATACTCAAAATTAAAATAAAGAACAGACACGAAGGGAATCAATTCAAATATGGAAAAAATCAAAGTGAAAATCTTTTCTACTTTTCCTAATATAACATTTTAATCAATTACATTGATAATTGTGTTGATTCTACTAACAATTTATTATTTTTCTCTATGAAGGTATTGCCCCATTGAATGATTGATGAACACTACTGAAAATCAATTATTTCACTATTATATTTTGTTACCACATGTAAAATATACATGCTTTCCTGATGTTGATGGGACCAGAAGATAAATCACTAAGCATGAGTACAGTTGTTTATCTAGTTCTAGTATTTACCATACCATCTATCTTTTATCGTACTAATTTAAGGGTTGTACGTAATTAATTCAATTGATGATATGAAATGGCTAGTTAGGTAATTCGTTGTATGAGCTTTTGTGCTGTCAAGAGAGTTAACTGCACTTTTGAACAATATCATGTTGGACTGTATGTACTTCTATCATTAATTCATACTGTTTGTGAAAGCTTCCATTTTGTTAATAAATTCAATGCAAATGCTTAACAGATAAATAAGTATGAGGAATGGAACTATTAGCTTATTTGTTTTGAACAGAACCTAATATCTATGAGAGTAAAATAAATTTCCTAATAGAATTAACTTGATACGTATAATTAATAGTGGATTTTCCAACGGATACTTCTGAGTAGGAGAAAGTAACAGTTAGTTTCAGCTTAGATGAAAATACTAAACAAGCAGTAGGCTATGCTGATGCACAGCTTGAGCAGAAAAGACAAACAGCGTTAGTGAGGAGGCAGCTTGGTTGAGAAAGTTGCTGAGGCATTGCTGAGCAAGGCCAAGACTGGACAAGAGAGGATAAGATGGAAAACTTAAGTTGTGAACCAGGAGCGGAGCAAGCTCGATTAGTGTGGTGGAAAAAGTTGGAAGCTCGTTTAAATTACGCGCCTACCTGGTGGTAGTGAGTTTGTAAGGGAGCGGGGGGGAGGTTGTTGGCTAAAGAAGCACACAGACTTGGCTTCGGTCAGCTTCGCAATTATCCTGAAGATGGTTTAGCCATCAGGGTGGGTAGGGGGCAGGGGTGAGGTCCGTTTGATGTTGACCGCAAGACGGGCGTGAGGCCTGCCAAAGGCGCTGATTGTGTCCGGTGGCCCGGCCAACAAAGTTGTAAGCGACTTGCTGCGGCTTTGCTTCTATTCCTCCTTCTCGGCTACACTCTCGCTTCTCCATTATTGCTCATGGTACAAGCCAATGGGAATTGGCGAGAGGTCGCAACTTGTCACTCTTAATAGCAACCTGATGTCAATTGACCTACACACTAGCTCCTCAACTTGAACACGAAAGTTTTTGCTCATCACATGTACGAAAAAGTGCATAGCACAATATCGAGATATTTTTCAGTTGATAATATTTCCATTTCAACGCTCATTCTTGAGCGTTTTCATTCACTATTCCATTTTCCATTTCATTCGCTATTCTTGGTTGATTAGCCATCACCCAATACTTATTTTCTCTTAGGGCTACTGTATTCGTTGGAACTTTAAAATTATAAAGATCAAAGTAACCTTTTTTCAATATTTTTACTTTACACTACATGTTTCGGCGTTCTAGAGCCATTTTTACATTTCTACAGTAATATGACCTATTATCATACTTCAATCATAGATATGGCTGGTCTATTCTAATTTTTATCAATTAGTCCAGACTTTTAAATCTTGTGCACGATAATCCGATAATCAATAGATTTTTATTATTCCTGTTACTCTTTATAATTCCTGTTACTTTGGTGTCTGTGTTTTCACCCTTTATTGTATAATTTCTCGATTCAATAAATAAATAACACCCTATTTACTGTCAATAACTGAGCTACACAGAAGTTTCTCAACTTAAACTAAAAGATTTTTGCTCCTGATGTATTTAGTAGAGGAAGTATTAGAAGATGTAGTATGTGGAATAGAAGGCATTATGTATTTATTATCGTTTCAATTTAGGAATCATTTCGAATGTAGATAACCTATCTCATGTCAATTTAACCACAACCAATCATCATGCTAGAACATATCTCTAATGAAATGGGTTTCAGGTTTCTCTAGATACTCGTATTTCCTGGAAACATACGAAATTCCTCCCAAATTTCATGTTTCCTGGAAACATTAATCGAGTGATTTGTACTACTATATGATTCAATTTTATTCAGATCTGTACAACAAAGGTGAGAGAATTGATTCCTGTTCAGAATAATTAGTCACTGCCTTTGTGAACAAGTTCTCAAATTGATGAGGGTCACCCAAATACTGACTTGTTATATGAGGAAATTGAAATCAAATATTACAACACATGACATTGAACATTGATGAATTGTGAGCTCTTTCTTGAGCACTTTTGAGTGGAATATTGAAAATTATTTTATTTTCTTGGACGTTAACAAGAAATAACTCCAATCATCTTGATTTTGCGGAGAGAGGAATCTTTCTATTTATTCGACTTTGACATCATACTACACAACTGTAACTCTTATCCCATAAATGTGGCAGACGAGTACCAATGGGGTTAAAAATCATCGCGATTTTATCACTCCCATCAAAGCAGGCGAGAAAATTCCATTCTCTCAGGATTTATGCCAGAAATTATGGTAATAAATGTATCATAACATCGCTCATTAAAATGATAATAAAAACAGTGCTGCTATAAGGCATGAGGATTATTCCGGCTTTTAAGTCAGATATTCTTGTGAAGAGCATTGTGCGATCCAAATACTTTCATAATTATGTTTGTTCCAAACAAACTATTCTCATAATCATTCCACAACTTCCAACTCAAAATTGATGTTTGTTTTTAAAGTTCTCTTTTGTTTCAGAGACTGGCGTTTGATGAGAAGAGTTTTTCTCGTAACAGCACCTCTTTGGAAAGCTATTTACAATGACCATTATTTTCTCTGTTAGAAAATGTAATCCTTGAAAGACTGATGGGACTTGAATTGCTACTTATCTGCCTTAAATTCTCAAAATAAATCTTGGAAATCCTTTCCTTTAAGATTCTCATCTTGTTGAATCAGTTGGAAAATTATTCATTAGTTTAAAGAGTTCAATGCAAGAAGTGGATTTTAAACAAGTAATATGAATAGGCTACTTTCAGATGACTCACTATTCTCTCCATACCAAATAGGCTACTTCCATTTGTACAATAATCCTTTCTTCCAATTTTTGACTACGGACTCCCCTTTTACAGTAGCTAACAGCACCTAACGTTGTTATAAAAATAATATCCCTGTATTACGTTGTAAAATATTGTTATAGCCTACTAAATTGTTAAGAACTTGTATTATTCAGTTATTGTTGTTCTAGTATAGTCATAGTATCATGAAATTATCCACATTATCTATTGAGTCGGATTTTGAATTTCAACATTCATCCTTTCGAATTACACTCTCTATTTTGATTTCTCAAAAGATACATCCTCTTCACAGCTGGAGAAATTTTTGACAGGAGAAATAATTATTCACATAATTTTAGCTTTGACATTCACCCTCTCAAGTTACACTCCTTATTTTGATTCCTCAGGAAGTGAATTCTTTCCACTGAATTGTGAAATTCAACCTCTTTAAAATCTTGGAACCCCTCCATAAAATTATTTCAACAAATCTCGAATGCTAAAAGGGAGGCCCAACTGACAAAGTATCAAAATGGAGGTGGGTCGCTTCCAGCAGTGGATGATCGACAGGGAAAGCCCGTTATGATAGGACAGGACGCATTTCCATTCGGCTTCAAAGGCTCAGAGGGCTGCCGACATCATCTTATCGACTTGCAAGAAATTATTTTCGGGCGAATTCAATCTATCGTGCCTAATACGCCGTCACCGCCATTCTAAAGGCGGCAGCAATCTGTTCGGTTCGTTGGAGAGCTTGAACGGAAAAGAAAAAGGGTAGGCTTTTGCTGCTGTTGCTGTTGCTACTGCTGCTGCTGCTGCCTCTACCACCTCGCCAGGAATTAGAATATCGACGACGCCTCCTTCAGCAGAGAGGCGTTGCTGTTTCGGTTGAGTCGCGCGTCGTCTGTCTGTTGCGCCGCGTCGCGCCTTGCGTCGAATTTGCATCACCCGCGCAACCAGATGCCAGCCGAAGCGAATCTGAATAAAATCACAAAAGATGAAAGAAACTACGCATGAATCTCTTTTGAGGAGATCTCTTCACCTTGTCTCTTTCAACACGTTTCTATTCTCATTCTTCTTTTTCTTCTCATTTCTTCATCCCACTCCTATCTTTCTTCTGTCATCATCATCTTGTTTTTATAATTGTTGATTTTGTTGTTTCTTCTTCTTCTTCTTCTTCTTCTTCTTCTTCTTCTTCTTCTTCTTCTTCTTCCTTCTTCTTCTTCTTCTTCTTCTTCTTCTTCTTCTTCTTCTTCTTCTTCTTCTTCTTCTTCTTCTTCTTCTTCTTCTTCTTCTTCTTCTTCTTCTTCTTCTTCTTCTTCTTCTTCTTCTTCTTCTACTTGTTTTTCTCCTTCTTCCTTTCTTTTTCACCCTCAATTTTACTCCTCTACTTCTCACTTTCACTCTCTAACTCTCCCTCCCCTTTTTCTCCTCTCCTTTTCCTCATCCCCTTCTCCTCTCCTTAAATTGTTTTATTAGATATTGCTCAATAAAAATTCTTCTTACGATATTATATTGTTTTCATGTTGATATTCCAAAACACATTTGAAAACCATCAAATCGATGAATTCATTTATATATGAGCTGTGTTATTCTTCCAATAGGAGCTTATTTATCAATGTCTATCACGTAATCATTGAAATCAATTGTATTAAATCAAAAAATATAAGATGCACCGCTACCACAAACTAAAATATTTTTCGAACCGAAATAGCTATTCGATTGAAACAGGATATATTTAGATAGATCTATCTTTTCTTCGTGGAAGCTTGTAGAAATTTCAACTATAAAAATAACTTATTATAAAGCATGCATAATAGTTAGTGGTTCAATAATGTTGCCGTTGACTTTGCTATGAATAATTAACATTGATCAAACCTTTCAAAACTTTTACAGCAAATCCAATCGCACTTTCGTGGAATTTGATCGAGAATAAAGTTCTGATCTCATCCACTCTGTATGGTCTTATTATCCTTACTCCATTTATATTTTTCCATCATATCAGCTCCCTTATTTCATAAACTCTCTCCTGTTAAGCTGCTAATGAATCTCTCACTCTTCTTTGTCTTTATATTTTCCACTCTCAAACATCTGCTTTTTCCTCAGAAATTGATTTTTATAAACAATTAATCAGGCTTGATTTTCGAAATACTTCCAACCTATAAGGTTGAAACTAATCCAACCACTACTAATCTTGGAGGATCAATTATCTGTGAAATCTGTTTACCGAGTCATTAGGTGGCCAATTACTGGTTTAAGAAGAGACAAGCTCAAGCAATAATGTTGATAGGTCCTATCACGTCAAATTGTTATCATTAGGCCTAACGACACTCCTTGGTTCGCCTCCTCACCACTTGACAATCACTGCTCTGATTTGAGGACTTTGGCAGTGTAGTTTGGAAAAGCAATTATACTTTAGAAAAGCCATAAAGAGGATATAAGAAAAGTAATTAGTTTCTAGAGATCAGTGATATTATTGATAAAGTATATTGCAGAAAAACAAATTCGATCAATACATAGGCCAATGAGAAGCCAAAAAGTGGAAGATCAGTGATTGATGAGATCCAAAGGAATCGAGTATTACTATTTTGTGACTTTGTGCATCATCCATCAACATTCATTCACTACGTAGCCTAAGCATCATTAGCCACTTATCACCTTTGCTTAAAATACTTGACATAAGTCGCAATTGTAACAGTAAATAATAATAAATAATCTGTATAACAATTTCCCCAGACTGAAATTCTGTGCGATAAAGGATATTGAATAAAGAGGTTTGATTTCATGCTAGAAAAAATTTCAAATTAAATAAATACGCCATCACTAATTTAATTTGGTCGCCAAGTTTTTTTATTGAATTCTAAATCTTCTAACTGGAACCTTCGCTAGAGTGTCCAGAAATCCAGTTGCATTTCCTCTTAAACACATGTCGTTTTCATTTATGTGTCCGTTCGCTCCAGTTCTGTCCTGATTGAACATATCGATTAAAAAGTGTACAATGATAGTTAAAAACTCATCTCTACTCATCCATCCACAGTTTGGAGTGAATTCAATCACCCAGCTGTAAGAATAATTCTTTGCAGCATACTCTGTCTAGATTGAGTCTCTAAGTATTTTGGAGAAAAAAGGGTATTACTTTTTTGAACACCAGCCATTTTCAATTCATTCCAAACTCTCGCTGAACAGAGTATAAGAGAGAAATGCAGAGTACAGAATACAGAGTACAGAGTACAGAATACTAAGTACAGAGTACAGAATACTAAGTACAGAGTACAAATTACAGAGTACAGAGTACAGAACGAATGACCATCAGCCATCACTGGTTACAAGCCGAGCACTGAGGAACATATTTTCGTCCCCCGTCATAACTCACATCACAGCGTCCGGCCCATTAGGATTTCCCATCCAACAAAACGGGCCAAACCAACAGAAGTCAATTATTTTCACGGTTATTGGCTACAGACCTGCTACATCGTGAAATGGGTGGAGAATGTGAGTTTCGTTCGGCAAAGATTTTTCTGGGTTGGGGAAAAAATGGAGGTTGTCTGGTGGAAGCAGGAGATAAGCGAGAAAACCAAGCTATGTCCATGAGGGAACGAGAATTCAGTAGCAGAAGAAAAGAACAGGGATGGATTGTGGTTTTGTATGAGTATTGGGGGGGGAGGCAGTATGTGCCCATGGAACGAATCCGGAAAGAAATAGATGAACGAAATAAATCTGAAGCAATAGGTACAAAGATATCTGCGGAATAAAATAACAGAGAAAGAGAATAGGATAAGGTGGGAGAGACTGTAGAGGAGGAAAGAAGGAGAAGGGGAATAAGTGAGTGGCTCTTCAGAATTCTGTCTTCATACGAAGGCTATATATTCCGGAGGAAACAGCAATAATATTGGCTACTGTTTGATAAGTTTCCAACTCCTTTCACCATGTATGTTCTACACAGCCTTTCTCCAATCACGTTTTTCTCATCCTCCATTTTTTCGCCTCACTTTTCCTACTAACCCGTCTTTCGTTCATCGATTCTTACTTCGCATGATCCACTCTCGTTCTCAACTGTTCTACTTCTACAATAAGCCTGCATCGATTTGATTGTTTCTACTTCTATTTAATCTATGTTATTCGATGAACAACTTTGTATCTGATTGAATGATGAATGATTAATCAACTTGACCATAATCACCAAACTATTCACATAGAGACTGCAGGGAGTTTCAATTGTTACTACTTTAGATATAGGATATCACTGGCACGATGACCTTCAACTTTAATGTTCTTGTGAAGTGTGGTTTATGACTTTGTGTCTGTCGCAGATACCGTGTATCATTTCTCCTCATAAAATTGGAATTGAATAAAGTATATGACAGAGCTTGTAGGAGTCTAGATTTATGTCAATAAATTCGATTTTCAAACAATTTCTGTTCAAAAATCAATTTATTCTTGTCGTTGAATCACTGGGATCGCTCTCTAATATTGAAAATTTTATGGGAAGAGATTTCATAGATAGTTACAACGCAAGAGAGGAGTCAGGGTGACCGAGTGAGATATATCAAGTATATTGTTTTCACAAATAAAAACAAAGCTATAAGAAAAGTAACTAAATATTCCACCACCTAAGCTGGTATTACGCTTATATAATCATTTTTTGATGATTCGAGCATCCTGTTTGCGGTTCTAATAGCTTAGATTCGATAAGAGACGAGTAGTAGCAACTCCTAGTGTACCATAATAAATTTACCACATGAGGTGACATTTACCATAGAGGCAAATTAATGTTTCTTTTGTCTTTGGGCTACTTTATTTCTGTTTTTTATTTCAAATGTTGATCACAGTACCCTTTACGATTATTTCTATTCATGCATAACATGTTTCGGCTATTAATAGGGTAGCCTACTATTAATACGACTATTATTAATCGAAACATGTCATGTATGAATAAAAATAACTAAAAAGGATACTGTGATCAACATTTAAAATAAAAAAACAGGCAAATTAATATTTACCATGAAGATTGATCACTACCGTCTATTCATATTATTGACATCAAACAGTCCGTTTCAGGTATCAAGCTGATACAATTATGGACCACTTGTAAAAAAATATGTGTTCGAACCTCTCGCGGTAACATCCACCGACAAACATAATGTTCTATGATCAAGAACTTCTTATAAATGCTCTTTGTGATGGAGAATCCCTTATTGAATGGCTATTAATGTTATCCTTACTCTCTACAAAAACGTGACAAAAATATGAAAACTTCGATAAAGTCTGGGAAATCGACAAGTGGCGTTATAGAGAAGCTTGGGTTTGAAATTTATCAAAGCATCAAAGGCACCTGACAAGAGCAGGCGGCCTCCAACTAGCTTCTGGCTGCTGGCACTGATTGATGGAAGGAATTCATGTCGTGCGACGCGTGGCATGCTACATGCTAGTCTGACTGAGCAAAAAAGGCATTTTGGCAATATGGGGAAATGACTCCAGATCGGTCAATATTGATTCAAAAATTACAAACATGGTCTAAAATTGTGGATCAGAATGTTTCCTAAAATTTGAGACTAAATTTATAATTTTTGAAGAAATATTGACCGATCTAGAGTTATTTCCCCATCTCGCCAGAATGTCTTCTCTGCTTGGAAAGACTACATGCTACACACGCCCTGATCCAGCACTCTGTTCATATGATGCCAGTGGCACCCGAGACCATCTTCGTTGCCACTACAACAATCGAAAACACAAAGCACAATCGACATTGATCAATGCGATCAATTCACCAGTTGCAACCAATTGCGGATTACAGGTAATAATTATGGGTGCTGTCTACTATGTGACGCTGGTAATTGTGTAGATACGTCATCTTTTGATGCAATTATTGGGGAGTAAGATGAGTGATTCCACAACCAATCGACCAAAATTAATCAATGAGATTAATACCAGTTGCAAATAACAATAGCAGGTCATTAATATCATGTAGTATAATATATTGTGCTTGTGGGTGCTTTCTACTATGGAAGTAAGTAACTGGCGACCCATACCCACAAAACAGTGCTGTACTGTGAAATATACGGGAACTTCACCTGTTTTGTAAAGGTAACTTCGGACTGATTTGTATATAAATGTATTTGTAATATGTAAGGCTGAACAAAGGTTACTTCGTGATAAAATTATTGAGGAGTGACTGTACCAACAGAACATGATCACAAACATCTTTATCCAATCTGGAGATAGATAGAAGACTCCACGAAATATAATATTTGATATACAATCAAAACAAAAATAATATTACTTGGATGACAACTCGATAATATTACGTGTTTCGACAACTGATAACTGAAGAGTCAATTTAATTAATATTTCCATTGATGCTACTTGTGTATCTGTAGGCCTATCAAACAAGCGTACTTTATAGGGAGAATTATTTATATGTGTAGCAAGCGCAATATTTTCTTATAGCCCCAACTTATAAGTAGCTGCTCTATGTATCCATATAGTGTGGGTCGTTTGTTCAGATATTCATTCTTGAAAGCGATAAACTATGCTTTGGGTGTGATGCTGCTGGGCTGGGCGCCGCAGGAAAGCGATCCCCGATACAGTAGGCTATTTAATATTTAACAGTTTATCACTGACGGCCAAAACTTCTGAAGCTCCTCTAAATAGGGAAGTTTGTGATTCGCATTATCCTACCGTGGCGTTCCTAATTCATGTTCAGCATCAGTTACTGAAAGAAGGGAAACAGTGTCACAGCCAATTTCCAGTCACTGCTCTCTCTTCGAGAACGGCTTTTCAGCTTTTGAACAGATTTTACACACCATACTCGTATATACTTGTATAGTCTGTCCAAGCAAAGAAGACATTCTGGCAAGATGGAAAAATGACTTCCACTCGATCAATATTGGTTCAAAAAATATAAATTTTGCTTTCAAATTGTAGATCAAAATGTTTCCCACAAGTTGAAACCAGATTTATAGTTTTTGAACCAATATTGACTGAGCTCAAGTCATTTTTTCATGTTGTGAGAAAGTCTTCTTTGCTTGGGCAGACTACTCACGGTCCTTGCAGCAATTCATTACCGCTTGTCTTGAACGAGAACAGGATCTCGTTCATTTTGCTCATAAATCTACTTTTCGATTATTTTTGTGTGTCATAATAATATGTGTGATGATCTTTTATAATAAAACTGATGTGTCTCATGCTGTCAATACTCAGCTCAATTAGTAGTTCATGTGACCAAATTGAACTTGGCAAAATTTGCTAAGATGCCTGGACTTACAATGAATTATTATTGGACTTACAATAAACTGACCTCATTACAGCATTTCACGCTGTTCCAAGTACTATATATGCCAATAATAATTCATCCACTGTGATTTGGTCATATTTTATACTGTGGAATGTTGTGATAATTTTTATTGAAAAATTGCAACTTTCAATTGAAATGCATAGCAAGTCGGATTCTATTGTTCTCTTCCATTCTTATGGTAACTAGAAAACAAGTATCACCAGTGGATCTTCATCGAATTGTATAATGATCAACATGTGACTGCATCGAAATCTGAAACAAGAAGCTTCCTGAACCTGAGAATTTATAGGAGCTCAAATGAAAATAATTATCAATGATGTAGAAGTATTATGAGTTAGCTAAATTGAATTAGCATTGGAGATACTGCCTTAAACTGGGTCTAATAAGGTCTGATCTGTTGGTACTAATATAACTATAACTAATGAAAAAATTTGGTGAAGACGCAATGCAATGGTGGACTGATGAATTGGGTACACCGCATGGTTGAGTGATGAATGAATACTGTTTAAGGGTGGTTAAACTTTATCGGATATCCCCTTAAATGACCAATTGATTGATTATTGAGAAAACTGTTTATTGTTTAGTTTCTTGTTTGGCAAATTAATTTGTGGTAGTGCCATTCTAGTTGCATGTGTGCGGGTGTGAAGAAGTGTGTTGGCTCGGTTGGCTGAGAAATGTTCGCCATTTGAATGTGACGATAAACAGAGGCCGACCAAAAAGCCACCCAAGGCATTTGTCAGAGTCTTAACGAGTTGGTCGTTAAGCCTGTCTTGTGTGGGACGAGGTCGTCCTGCCTGCCAACATCGAAGACCCAGCTCGGTCCAACTGCTTTAGTGCCGTGCCGGATACGTTTCTCAATAGGAGTTAGCTTGAGCTTTCTTTACGGGCTTCGTAAATTGCCGCAAACCTTCGTTGTTTAATTTGCAAATCAGACCGTAAAGATGCATTTAACGTGTTACGATCGCTAAGACTCCTTCCTGTATTCTACTCACTAAGTTATCCGTTATCATTATTCTATAGCCCATAAAAACGTCCAAAGAGCCACGCTAATTTATTAGATCGAAGACAAATCTACAAGTGTACCTTCTAGCCGAGACAAATATTGAGTACTGAAATTGTATTGTATTTAGTTCCTGCTGCATACACTGTAGATTTTATGCATAGCTGAATAAACTACTCACACGATTTATGGATACTGCTACTAAACTACAGACTTATGAGAAAATACTATCAATTTATCAAGTAGAAGACAAATCGACCAGTTTAAGCTCTAAAGAAGAAACTACACTATCAATTTTTTAGAATACTTACAAAATTTCCATTCGTTCTAGCAAATATACAATATACACTGTGGATTATTTCATGAATACGTAAACAAACGATCCACACTTTTCGAATACGGCTAGAATATAATAGAATGACTTCTTTATTTTAATGAAGTGGCAAAGTTTGAACAACAATAATGTTCACTAGTCAACCCAGCTACTGAGCTGGGAAGCTGGACTTACAAGAAAATATTACTCTGATTCACATCCATAATTTTCTTTTTATATTCAATTGGCTGGATTGATATAACACTAATTTAGTAAATTCGATGCACCATGAAACTCTTTTAGAGTTCAGCTACTTCCTATACAAAATCCAATGGCTCATTCAAATTTCTACTACTACATCACTTACTTTGAAATGATAAGTGAACTATAAGAGTAACATATGAATCATTAATTTAATAGGTATTAAATTCTCAAAAGTTTCACGTAGTTCACTCAACTGAGTTCGCCAATAACTCCCCTGAATTCAATCAATCTCGAGACCATTTCATTCCAACCGTCATTCCACAAAATTGAACTGTTTGTCAGCTATAGCTGTGACATTTTTCGGTATTTGAGAGTAATGAAGCAAGAAGCCAGCAGGCAGAATTACAGTTCAGTCTCCAATGATGTTGCTACGTGACTCAGTCCATTTGACCATGGAAAAATGTTGCGAGAGAGTGAAGCAAGGGAAACGATTGTTCGATAAAGAGAAGGAGAGAAAGGTCCGAGAGCTAGATGAAGAGATTTGAAGAGAGAGTGGTGAAAGTGAGAGATTCGACGTTGTACTCGCACAGAGATTAAATGGTTCGGAAAATCTCACGAGGCCAACATTCAGGCACGCATGGCAGCCTGGAAAAACGTAGCCCATCGAGGCCTGAGAGATTTGGCTGTCACGGGCCAAGAGCCTGTTCTTGTTACTGTTTGAGAGGGTGCGACTTCAACCCTTCCCTTCTCAACCCTTCACCGTTTAACCGCCACCAACAATCCCTTCTCAATCTAACACCCGGACAGTAAACACTTGAAGAATATTCTCGGATACATACCCTCGAGCAAACCAATCACACTCGAAAAGCACCATAACTATAATCTGACTTCTCCATAAATTTTTGGTTGAGAACATGATTGATGATTGGATGTGACTCAAATATAATTTTCATCAGAAATAAAAAAGATAAGCTGGTTGAATTTCTAATCAATTTTTATCAATATTGTACTTTCCCATATTGAAGAGTTTAATATTTATAGCCTATTCAATTCCAACAAAGATTCCAAATGTGAATGAATCTACACAAAACATTCAATAAATTTCAGCTTATTGATAGAATCAATTATCCATACGAAGGAATAATTTAATTAATTTGGAGATGAATATTAGCTGAATCAGCATCATTCAGTATCATCAATATTACAACCATAAATTAGCCTATGCAGACTGGGGTCGAAAATCCAGCTAAATATCATTGAAGTCAGTTTACTGCACTATACATATTTTATGACACTGTTTAACAATGATTGGATGTGACTGACATTTTCCATTAAACATAGAATACAATCTCTGGTAGAAAAGTATTTCCAGTCACTTTAACAATAGCTTGATTGAAGTCAGTTCCAACTAACTGAAGCTGAAGCAAAAATCAATTCTGTCACATGAATAACTCACTACATGACGTTAATCTACATGCTATATGAAAATATGATCATTTTCAGCTCAAAGGATCTTGTGACAAGATTTTTTAAAATAGAGCTATTCTCAATAATGTACTTGACAGAAAGAAACTATCGTCACGAGGAAAAAACAGTGTTGTAACGTTAATAATTATTTATCTCTTCTTTACAGCTTTTGAGAAACATTAATATCCATAAGTGACGTATTCGACCTGATTAACCTGGGTGATGAGAATCGTTGGACCATTTTCCTGTCCTCGTTTCCAACATTATTTAAAATGATAAAATGCCATTAGAATATCAAGGAGAACACAAGGAGAATGTTAAATCACATTTTAATTAGTCCTCCGAAGTTCTTTCATCTTTCTGTTTCTGCCCTCTCCATTCTATTTAGTCTACCTTTTCAAAGATCAGAGGCAATAAATTATTCCAAGCTGTGGAACTTTGTCTTTTTAATTCTCATTTGAACAGAATCAAAGCGATAGAGAAAGAGAGGGTGAGAGGGAGGAATGTTATCATCAAGCTGAAAATTTACTATTCCCATGTAAATCCTCTTCTAATGATGGATCCCGAACTTTTTTACGGTGGCCTTGAAATGAGAAAAGGTGTTTGAGTTTGTGATGAGGTGGACAGAGGGGGAGGGGGTTGAGAACTGTAAAAGGCAGTCACATTGAAGACGTATTCCGTCCTGGAGAAGAAAAATGAGGTAGCGTTTTGCATTTAAATTGAAATTAAAGAGATCACGAGAATTGGTGGAGTAGATGAAGACGAGCCGCGAGCGGCAAGGTAGGTGCACAGATCGAAAACTTAAATTGGGAAAATCGGCTGAGCAACACTTCCCATTCAAATGTAAACTTTTAATTTTCCAGTCTGTGGTAACGGTGGCGTACAGCATTCAGTAGCTTTGAAGGCACGAACTTGACTGGAAAACCATCAAACTTGCAATACCTCATCTTTTGTCTAAAAGTAATACGTCAGTGTGAAGTAATGTGAGGTGGCCCGTAGTGTAGGCGATAAGGAGTCGGTCTAGCAATATAGATGAAGGTTTAGATGTATATATCAGTAGGTTTAGATGTATAAAAATAATGTATGTAATGTAATTTACAAGTACCATAACAATACTTATTTTCTTTCAGGGCTACTGTATTTGTTCAAACTTAAAATAGTACTAAAAGGGTACTCTGATTGTAATTATTTGAAGTTTTAGCATAACAATGTACAAAAAGTAAAATGTACTCTTCAAAAAAAATCTTATTTTTTCATTCTTTATGAAATGGGGACCGGAAAACTTATTGAGGTTTGGGTGCGTTTTAGACGAAAAAATTACCATTGAGGTTTGGGTGCGTTTTAGACGAAAAAATTACCATTGAGGTTTGGGTGCGTTTTAGACGAAAAAATTACCAACTGGAAATATTTTCTTTAGAATTGAATTTTCTACAATATCACCTAATTCAAAATACCGCTATACAATAATAATTATAATTACTCATCCTATTTCTTTTCCTTTAAAGTTGAAAACTGAGTTTTTTATCAAATTTTCTTCAAAGCCTTCTTCTTGTTCAAACAAGGAACGTATAGACGCTCATATTGTGCAGGCGCATGCCTTCTGTATCGACCGTGAAATCCCCTGCCAGCCGCACAGCAGGCATTATTGTTAAATACTTCTGATTGAAAATTGATCTTGCAGGAGCAACGCAACGCTCCACATATAGGATTACATGTACTATGTCGTGCATTGCATCACTAATCTGAATCAATATTCAACAGCCTGTTAGTATATATTACATTGTACCTAGCCTTATGAATTAAATAAAGCCTAACATATATTATATTATTCATAAAGATATCCTATCGACTGACTCACGCATTCATATTGATGAATTATTCATAATATTTTGCTTTAACGCGTAACCATAATGATAATTATTTCCAGAAATATTCTATTCACAGGAATTACTTTCAGAGTGAATTAATTGGAAGTTTGATTGTTGAAAATTGAATAGGAATTATTCCAATTCATGTATTAAATTTCTAGGAATGTGAATCCACTCTTATAATGCTCATGAATTTATCAATCTCCAAAACATTTTCATTGCATTATTATTTGCTCATATTGCTATCCTGGACTGATTTAATTAACGCTTCAGCCGAAAATACTCAAAGGTGAAACTGATGAATAAAATAATCAATAACATTCAGGATAGATTCAAACCCAATTTACTAAAAAGTTTATTTCTGTGTCATTGAATAATATTTTCATAATGGGCTTACTTTTATAACCATAACTATAAAATTTAATAATACTATAATTATACTATTCATTTTATTCATAAAAGTCCATTTTATTGATATTTTACTACCAAGAAAACTACATCTCCAAGATAAATAACTTGGAATGAGTTACAAATTACAATTTATGAAACATCTATAATAACGTATTATTCATAAATGGTTCATGGAATAATTTATCTTAGATCATCTCTTTTTTTCAATTAATTCAACAGCAGACAGTATTATAATAGCATAGAGAATAAACATTTTTCTCCAACTTTTCTCTCTAATATTAGCATATTACTTTTTTCTCAGTGCGGAATTCATTAATTTCTTCTCTATAGTATCAATAACAATGTTACTTTCTACAAATTACTACAGAAACTGATGAATAAAACTCAGTCTACAGAGACTGATCATACAGTCTCTAATCAGTCTTTTATTAATGAATAAATGAAATTGACCATATAATTGACTCGTATTATACTATCACAGACTAAGTATAGGCAAAGAATATGTAGAGATATAGAGATATATAGATATATGTAGAGTATACTTTATATTCACTGGTATAGGTAAGTTACCAGTTACCTTACAGGTACCAGTAGTTATACTTCTTTATCTACAGTATTATTTCCCCTTCTCAGTATTAATACTAATAAATACAGTTCAATACTATATTTCTCCCTATTGAGACAGATTCCACCAGGAAATGTTTCAAAACAGAGAAAGAGAGCATTGATAGCTGCTCTGAAAGAGAACTGGAAACAATGCCGACTAGAGCGTTCGAATAGTAGTAGAATAGAATGAAAAAGTGGCGCACAGTGCAGGAGAAAAATAGTCGGTCGATGTTTTGGCAATGCGTTGGAAGGTTATCGATGCCAGTGCATTAGCAAAAGCTCGTTTCGCTGTTCTGTCTGCCGGCATAGTGTTCGCTCAATGAGCTGAGATAAACTGCTAGACATTGGCAACAAATTATCTCGCACAGGAGAATTCCTCAACTTTTTCAGCCGTTAATCACCTACCCGTCAAAGGCCGGACAGACTATAGGCTAGATCCAACTCTGAAAAAAATCAATAAGCTTTTGATGAACCGGTATAACTTATGTCTAAAGACACTGAAAACATTAATACGCTTTATCAGCCCCACTGGTGATTTTTCAACCAATAAACTAGGCTATAGCTAGATTATAGCTTATTTGGTGACATTAACTATAGCTGATTAGGATTAAAAATAATTAATGATTAATAATAATAATCATTTATTAATAGGCCTACTCATTATTAATGACATTAACACTAGCTGATTAGCCTAGTCCTTCTTATTTTACTCATTTTTCTCTTTCACTTCCATCACTATTCAGAGATTTCTAAAATGAATTGTCAAACTTTGTGAGTTTGTTTCCTGACATTACAATTTTAGAATAGAGAAACAAAATACTGTATTTTAAACATGGGTCGTTCAGTAAACATGACCTAACTTATGCATCGTTACCAAGGTAATTGACGGATGATCCTCACTTTTTAATTATTCTACAATATTTTGTGGCGGCATCTCGTAACACAGTATGCATTATTATGAGGGTAGGTGGTAGGTACTTGCTTGATTAACTTTCAATGTGAAATTAGCTAAGAAATATAATATATGTGACTTTAATAGCTGTTAAAATAATGTTGAAGGTGATATAAATGCTACAAGACATAATTTTTCATATTTATTAGAGGAATACCTGCTGATACCTAGTTGGCCTGATATGTATTTTCAATTAATGAGGATTTTCAAGGAATTCCGATCTTAGTAATAAAAACAAGCCGTTACTTCTTTTGTCTAAAACGCACCCAAACCTTGAATAATTCCGGTTTTTCATTGCTCAAAAAACATACCTACTTTTCAAATATGGTTTTTTCTTCTGTGTTTTGTCTCCTTCGGATCCTCATTTGTGACATTTAGGTCGTTTAGGCGCAAAAATTGTGGTAAAATTATTTTTCTTCAGAATCAAACTTTATACAGCAATGCTCATTTGAAATAATAATGGTCAGCAATAATGTAACCCACTCATAAAGTCATAATCCATTCATGATGAGCTATTTAGTTCAGAGTATTTTTGACCATTACCTCAACAGCCATTGAAGTTACATACCGTACTTAATAGTGGTTTCATTTTATTTCCCACCCTAGCTCTACATAAAAAATTAATTATTCAACTACTCCTATCAGGCCGGGACAAGAATTATAAAATTTAAATAAAAATGTTTAATCTTTCGCCATTATTATCTCTGTAACAAAGCATACCGGCCGTCATATTTAGTGAACCTTTATCTTTATTTTTAATCCAATCACGAAATTTGTCGGTGAATTTTATAAACATTCTGTATAGTCATATTCATTAACTAGACAATACTAACAATAAAAATTTATCCTTTCTTGGTTGTCTGTATTAGAAAAAAATGTGATTGAAAAACCCTAATATGTATACCAAATAGGAATTCATACAAACGTTTGGCGAATGCTGGGAAGAAAAGGGCTACACTATTCCAACAAATTTTTTATTTTAATTTTATTTTTTTATTTATATATATTTTTTGAAATCCCCCCCTGCCCTTGCCTGGATATAATCCTTTCATAAGTCAAAAGCTCTAAAACATGTCATGATAAAAATAAAATTTGACTTTTTATTTTTAGTCGGCTTTTTAAATTTTTTTTCAATACATTTATTTTTATGAATGATGTGAGATCTCTCCCCAAATAACAAGTGGTGGACAAGGTCAAATTCCCATATTCCAGTCATAACTTGAAAACATTATTAATTGTGTTTGTGATTTGTTGTTAAAAAATGTATTGACAATAGTCAACTATTTGAAAACAACATTGTAGTGGAAGAAATAGAGGATAGAGGAAAATGAGTTTTCCCGTAATGCATGTTAATAAAAGCTTATATGAAATTAATAATGTTCAACACTGGAAAAAATTAGAAGTTTTCTCTAGGCTCATTATTATAGTCTGTCCAAGCAAAGAAGAGCCTCGTGTAAGATAAGAAAATGACTCCCAGCTTGGTCAATATTGGTTCAACAATCATTGATTTTGTCTCAAATTGTGGATCAAGAGTTTTCCTACAGTTGAGACAAAATTAATTATTTTTTAACAAATATTGACAAAGGGAGCTAGAGTCACTATCCCATCTTGTCAGAGGCTCTCTTCTTTGCTTTGAATAGACTATCCTTTGTGTCCACATCTTTGCGACTTTCGGCATGTGGTGGTTTCAGCCAGCAGCACGCCACACGTTACAACAAAATCGATAAGCGCAAGCCGCAATCAGCATGCTGCAAGCGTGCTGTGCTCTCTTCTCTTTCCATAAAGCTTTGTTATTTAGCAAGCTAATATGATACCAAATTGGGATGAAAAGCAATATTCTTCTAATTCCAATCGAAAATAAAGTATAAAATAGCTGATTTAATAAATAATTTATTTTGAGTTGCGGTTATGTTTTCGAGGGAGTCATAAAACTGAGCATCTTACTGCACATGCATGCGCGGAGTCTTCAAACCGAATTTCCAGCATGCTGGCTTACCAACAATGTCATTTTGTCAGAACGCTTGAAGATTGAAGCTGTGCTTTCGTCTTCCCTTGCTTTTTTATCTGCGGCTTCTATCCTGTTTCGTTAAAAGGATTATGTTCTTTTGTTTATTTTGATAGCCATAGCTGTTATAAAGTGTCATCCAAATTTAATAAACTCATTATAAAAAGTACATTATCGGTCGGTTTTGGTAAGTTTGGTCAGTTAAATTACTTTAGTTTTCTTAATTTAAATTAATTGAAATTTATTCAAAGTAATCTTGCTTAGGCTACTACAACGTTTTTAATAAGCAACATCCAACCAAAATTTTGGAGTTGAAATGGGTATATATTTTTGCTTTGCAAAGAATCGACAATCAAAAATTTGGTTGTTTAAAAGAAATATTTCGAGATCTTAATTAATATCCTATCATTTCGAGTGATTTTAGAGAAATCTGTCTACCTGTTTGTAAAAAAATAAACGTCAAGAAATGTAACATTCATTTAAGCCCATTTTCTGATTAACCAAAAAAAGCCACATTGTATTTGGGTAAGCTTGAATTATAGGTAACATTCAAGTAAAATAGAAGTCTTGATAAGATAACGCATTTAAAATTCCATCCGAAGTAATAGTTTCAAAGTATAATTTACCGAAGGCTAACATTCTACTACAGTAGCCTACCTAACGTAAAATCTTGGAAGGCCGACTTATACACGGTAATAGTTTACTATAATCATAATTATGAAAATATGATTTTGTATCTACATCTCTTTTCATATGATTAACTATGATAATAGGAATATTATACAAACCTTGAGCTGATGCATAATGTATTTACTAGAGAACTTCACTAATAACGTAACTTAATGATCAAGTCGCAAAGAATAAGATCATTTTTCACTCTCAAATTAAATAGAGGATCACTTTGCTATTAGGACTGCTTTAACGTAAGTTATAATTAATCAATGAGTATTGAAATTTACCCTTTTTGAGTCATTTCAAGTGAATTTTACTATTTATTGATTTATTATACATTGTATGTATGTCTGGCTCTAACAGCCCATGAAGGCCCTAGGCCTACAAGCTGGTTGCCAGTTTCAAATTCACTCTACTATACAGCCCATCCAAGCCAGCCCCAAAGGAGTTTATTATAGAATTAGTAGCCCTAATAACCAAGTGAACATTTATAATAATATGGTAGGTGTGATGGCTGAACAGCGCAACTCAAGCGCCGCTTGGGAATAAAGGGAATCCACCCCTGTGGCCTTGAGAATTCAATATAGTTTCACGTGGTCATATTCACCAAGTGTTGTATCTCTCAGCAACATTACAACAAAAAATATAGTGATATAGTCGATCGTCTCTTAAAAACTCATCAGCACTCTATGAAAACAAAATATATTTAAAAACGAGAAATGCGAGGGTACCTGAAAGGGAATATACATATTTTTGAAGTAGGTAATCCCTATAAAGATGATTAACCCCTTGGACCCGCCAATAAACAAATTACCGTTTTAGTGAAGTAGATATTTTTGTTAATAATCTGCAATGATGGATTGTAATAACATTCTTAATTTTTATGAGAAATATGTCATATTTGTCTGTAATTAATAAATAACCATGATAATAATTCATTCGAATCCTCCATCTATTTAATATAATAAATTATTATTATTTTTGCAGATTTTTTCAAACAGTTTTTTCTTTCCAGAAATCAACCTCAAATCCCACATCATCCTTGATACTCCACTTCATCCTACAACTTCCTTTATAAGAATTATAAAGAAAAACGGAATGAACTTCACAGAAATGCAATGAACTTTTTTATTGAGTATCAGAGAATAAAATTGAATTGTGAGATAACAATAATTGGTAGCAAATTTTTTCCAATAACTACAGTGCAATATACAACTCTGGTAGTGTTGAATATATTTTACTTGGTGTATGTTAAACTATGTGTAATTACTTGCACTTTGAAGTGTGAACAATACTCAACCAGGACTTTTTCTTAATATCATGGTTGAGTGGACATCACTGTCCAAACTTCGCCACGTCTTTGAAATAAAAAAGTCTTTCATTCAAAACAATAACTTGACTCATTTCTCTACTAATTCATCCAACTTTGTCTTGCTATTTTGAATTCTTCTTATCCGTATGTTGTGTGTTGATGAATTTGATGCTCTATTTCATATTATCAACCAAATAATTATAATAAAGTGTAGTGTTTTTGCTGTTATGTACTTTAAAAAGGAACAAATCTCATTCTAGACTTTGGAATGATTATCTATTCAGATGAAAAAGACAATAAGAAAAAGTAATAACTGAAAATGAGGAGACAGTTTAGCATAATATTTATATTTAATTAAATACAATATATTATACAGGTACTTCATACTTCCACTTTTCTTTGTATAGAAAGAGAAGGCTAAGAACAAGAAAACGAATTATTGAAAAACGCTCAGGATTTAATACTCAATATCTTCTTGTAAATACTCAAATATCTCCTTGCAAAGGAATAGAGACATAGAACAGAGCATATTATATCCGAGACCAGTTCATTTTCCCATTTAGCTGCTGGAACAAAAATAGAAAAATTTTTTGAGTATTACATAAAATAAGGAAATATTTTTTAGAGAGAGAAGATACAGTAGTGAGATATTTAAAAAATAATAAGCTATAGAGAAAGGCAAATCAATGAATCTAAAGAGGACAATATCTTGAGAGGACTGTCTTAAATCTGACAGATAGCTGATCAAAATAAAAAATTATACTACAAGGAGAGAAACTTTGTATTATCAAGTTATATTGAAATTATTCAGTTGTTGTGATTGTTGAGCATAATTGATTATTATGACCAGAGACAACATTCATGAGTTCAAAATATTTTTATTTCTTATTTTGCCCTCATCCTAATATGAATATTTGAAACAGTTGAACAACAAAAACATGGAAAAGATAATAGAATAAAAACGAAGATGTTCTAGTGATCGAAATTAACATTATGTGTTTCTTCAAGTTGTAATGGTCTTACTCCTATTTATCCATTAAGGGCTCATTTCATAAAATTTGTCATGAAAAATAGCATACAGATGGAGTGGAATACTTTACAATAAACGTCAAATGTTAGCCAACAATTGTAAAACAATCCCAGACCAAGTAAAGTCTGTCCAAGCAAAGAAGACCATCTGGCAAAATGGGAAAATGACTCAGCTTGGTCAATATTTGTTCAAGAGTTATAAATTTAGTCTTATTGTAGATCAAATTGTTTCATACAATTTGAGATAAAATTGATAATTTTTTGAACCAATATTGACCAAGCTTGACTGGAATCATTCTCCCATCTTGCCAGAAGGTCTTCACTTAGCTTGGACAGACAATACATTTAATTGATATTAAATGTTCAAAAAATTGATGGAGAAAAGAATAGAATATGCTAAAAAGAAAAGGTATCAAGAGACTAGCTGTTCAACTGTTCAAAAATAACTTATCTGTTAGTAAGATCGCCTCTTCATCTGAATTTCTTGACTTCTAAGTTTAACGTAAAGTAGTAGGCCACATAGGAGGCTATTCCGCAGATCGGGTTTATATCGCTTGCGCCAGGAGCTAAAAACCGGTTTCTTGCGCTGTGGCTTAAAAAATTGGGTTCCTGAAGATCGAGTCCAGGTTTTAAAGTTAGCCGACCGGCAATTATCCGACAATTATCGCAGGGAAAAACCCTGGGTCTAAGGAAATCGGATTCCTGAGCTCAACAACAGATCAACAACAGATACGTCTCTGGCTTTACAAAGATAAACTTGGTGGGTTCCTCAGATCGAGACTAAGCGTAAATGAGATAATTGCAGCATCAAGAATGATGGTTTTAGACTCCAACTTAGACTTTTCAAAAGGCAGGTTTAAGTTCAGTTTTTAAGCTATTAACACGTTATTGGTTCGTTGACAAAAATGAGTTTCAGAATGGGGTTTGTCTTCAAATTCTGAACAATTTCATCACCAATAAAGTCATATTATAACATTTTTTTCACTCTCATCCTATTGAACTCAGTAACATCAGAAAATGCAGTGAAAACATCTTGAAATGACCTTAGAAAATATTAATTCCAATTTTGTCACAAACTGAATGAAATCAATTTGAAAATTGTTAGATTCCGAAAAATTTATTTGGTTATGTTAAAAAAAATTGAAAAGAAATATTCAGATGCTGTAATTTCTGTATCTGCATCTGTGAATTTCTGTATCAAAGAATCATACAAAAAACTCGCGTGTTGTCAACACGTGTTCACTAACAGGTTCCAAAGAACAAGGGTGAGATGAAGAAGATAAGAAAAGGGGCTTGGTATTTCTGCAAGGGGTGTGGAGAAGCTGCAGCTGCCTCACATCATTCTATAGTTTATTCAGTTTAGTCGGTGGTGTAGTGACGATATTTTCATTGTGGTTAGTGCGCTACTGGATTACCTTGAATATTTGGACGGCTACGGCGACGACGTTTTCCTGTACGATTGCAGCCAGTCACGTTGGCAGCCGTAATTTCAAATCCTTTTAATGATTTAACAGATAAGGAGTTTCAGAGTAGATTTAGATTTAACAAGGAGGCAGTGAAGAGAACTAGTACACATTCTAACCCCAAGGCTTGGAGTTACTGATATGAGAGCCCCTCACTCTACTCCAAATTGGAAAAAAGTGTTGGTAGCTCTACGCGGCTTTTTACGCTGATGGCACGTTCCGCTAGGGAAACCGGGAGACTTATTGGGAGTAAGCGCAACTGCATGCTGCAGAATAATACATCAAGTGGCGAAAGGCGATTTGTTTGGAAATGAGAGAGGAGTTTATTCAGATTCCCAACTGGAGAGTACGCAAGAGAGACAAAAATAAAATTTTTCGAGGAGATATGGGTTTCCAAACGTACTGAGCTGTGTGGACGGGTCACTTGCTAAGAATTCCTATTGTCTGTCCCCACACCAGCGACAAAGAAGAATACCCGATGCCCGAAAAGGATTTTTCGCTATTAATATATTAAAGACGGCTGGAGCTGACCTAGAGTTCACGAATATCGTTGCGAGATGGAAGGGAAGCACACATGACTCGAAAGTGATTAAAAACTCATCTCTATCTGAGACGAAGTTTGAAGAGAGGAACATGGGCAGCTTACTCATTGGAGACAGTGGATATGGGTGCAACGAGGCAAGTTTTAATACCTTAACATGTAATTTTATATCTACACATATTAATCATAATTTTATACATTTTCCATTCAATATATAAAGAAAACAAATAATGAGCAGGACAGGGAATATATCCTCACGTATTTCAAGTTTTTTGTAATAGTCTGATGAGCAGCTGATGAGACAATCCTGAAGAATTTGAAGCAATGAAAATAAAAATGTTTGAACATGTTTTGTGTTTTTAAACTCAAAATTTTATTGTGATAGTGCAGGTTCAGATCATCATGATGCTGCGATTTCTCCAATTAATTTATAAATACGGATACCGCAATTAATGTCATGATTATTGAAACTATTCTGGATAAGTAATTTCGACAGTTGAATTCTCAAACTCACTCTTCATCCAGACTCTCGTTACATCAGATATTATTTATCATCAATACAGATCAATAGTTTTTCAATATGCACAATGTGATTACAGATTTTTGATGACACACTTCTTCCACGACCATGAACTCCAGCTGAGCGACGATATCAACGATGCTTTAACAAGAACCAGATCAACAGTTGAGAGAATGTTTGGTCTACTGAAAAAACAGATTCAGGTATTTTTGTGTCTAATATTAAATCAAATCAGATTTAATTATACCATTTAAATCATATATAAGATTTGATGAAGGATCCATAATTTGAAGAAAATCTGGCCTGTCACATATTGCTATTTTTTATTAAATGTTGATTAAAACCCACAGGTCATTCCACCGTTAAAAGCAAGGTTATTAGATTGAATAGATTATAGTCAACGGCTTGCTGTCCTCCAATCTAATTACCTTTGTTAAAAGCATGCACAAATTCATAACGATTATATTTTTGAGCAAAAACGTTTACTTCTTACTTCTCTTATTCCTATTCTCTTTTATTTACTTCATTCCTGAAGGAATTAACTTCATGCACTTGACTAAAAATAGTAATTAATTTTCATTCTGTATTTTTACAGTACTATAAACTTGTTTGTGTGAATTACTGAAATTACTATTAACATGTTTTTTTTTATTTGATGGAAATTACTGTAAACATGCATGTTTATAAAATTGTACAATGACTGTTTTTTCCACAGATGCTTTTTGCATGATAACAACACCTTTACGCGGTTCCAACACACGCCGTTGTTGTATTGTCATTGTTGCTTGCGCTGCATCTTACAACTTTGGAATAAGAAGAGGGTTATTTGAAGAATAGCTTTGGAGCCACTTCCATAAAAACTATGGCATGGAAACAAATGATGACCAACCTCTGAAGCATTTTGTGCTCGCCTGACAATGGTGTCTTTACACGCAATGATATAATCCACTTCGTCACTTCACTGACTGAAATGTAAATGATAAAGGTAACAATTGACTGCTTGAATAATTAATTATCCTTGAGATAGAAATATCATAAATAATAATTATTGGTCATGAGTGTGGATTGAAATGATCACGCATTATATTAGATTTATGCTTCAATCATCTTGTGTTATTAGCTCAAATAATAATCACAGTTACCCTTTTCAATTAAATTTTTTTTGTTCATTCGCATTTGAAAATGACTGTAAATAGTTTCCGAGACATGTAATGCCTAAAAAAATAATTGAAAAGGGTACTGTGATGTAATATTCATGAAATAAAGAAAGAAACAGTGATAAAAGTAGCCTGTGATAAAAATTGTTCAATCATCTCATATTAATATGAGTTGTAGGAATTATACCCGTGTATTTAATTGATCAAATGAATAATTGATATTAAGTGAGGTTGTTTTAATAAAGATGATTCAGATGTTAATTGTAATAATTATTAATGTATTTTATTGGAGATGCAAAAATAATAGAAATTTAATAATAATCAATAGAAAATTATTACATAACTATATAATTATACAATTGACGTGGGATAGAATACCCAATGATTATGAAAATTGAACAGTCAATTATTATTTTCAATAGCTCCCACTATAATAATTCAAAAGTCTTCGATTCACTGGAGCTCTGTTTTTCTAGCGAAATGTTTTATTGTGCATTTGCCTCCATCACTGACCAATAATTTTTTTTCTTTTTCATTTTTCAAGGACCTCACTACATTTTCATTTGTATATCCTCTTCAATCACTCGCATTCTTAACCGGTGCTCCTCTTCCAGGCACTCCATCTTTTTGCTGTGAAATTCATCTGCATGGGATGAGGCCCGTTTGACGCGTGGCTGGCGGATCTGGAAGGCGTGTTCGCCCAGGAAGTATTTGCTGTCGAAGAGCCCAAGCGGTCGGCGATGTCAGGCTTTGGGCTTGCTGACCTCGTCCTCTCCAGCCCTTCAACTTCAGCGTTATCTGAGAAAAGACAATCTCCTATTAGATTTCAAGTGTGATGCACTTTTCATATGTTGAAAGTTTTTACTGTAAATTAATAATTTTAAATAAAATTCCTTCCTAAATATCAAGTGTGATGAGTTTCAAAACGATTTAAAACTGAATTACTAGATTAAAACCAATGTTTATTATTAATTTTTTTATTATTTTTTAATATTATTTTTTTCAAGTGTTTTTTATGTGTCAAATAAATTATTATTATTATTATTATTATTCTTTCATTTTTCATAGGCTACATTTGAAATCTTCAATTTATGGTAAAATAATAATTTTAGGTATATAATTTTGACAATAATCAATGATTAGCCTAATTTGAAAATAGAAGTAAATAATACAGAGATGTATTCTATTTCCTATGATCGAGTAACGATTCAGAAACATAGATGATAAAATTTTTTTTTTTATATATTTATAAAAAGATGAAATGACTGTTATAAAAAAATTGAGCATGATTGTCATTGGCAGTTGTACCACGAAACACGAAACAGGTGAAGTGCCCGTATGTTTTAGCATACAGCACTTCACCTATTTCACTCGGGCAACTTCTCTCAACTTGTTTTTACAAAAAGTTGGAAGTTGGAGAATAGTTGGAGAGTATAGTAATAGACAATAGTTGGAGAAAAAAGATACCATTTTTGAAGAAGAGCGAGAAATATAGTCAATGTACTACAGAATGTTCGAGTGAATGAGGCTACTATATAAAGGGCAAAGTGGGACCAATGACTTTGGAAAACACTGTCCTGTGGACGCGTTTCGTTTATTGTTTTCTACCTAGCAGGAATGCAAAGCCTTTTTGTTGTATTGCAACTGTTCTTCTTTCGACAACCTTTGTAATTTCTCCCTAGTTCAAGCTCCTTTCAGAGTTCTTTCATTGAGGGTTCACCCGAAAGAGAAGTATTTCTGTCCATCTCCTACCTACTTTCTCTCTTTCTTTCGTTGTAACTACAAACCATGCATGAAATAAAAGCCATTCAACATTAAAGTTTGTTAAATTATTCGTATATTTAGGATAAATTAATATACTCTTACAAACAAGAAAGCTTAATGGTTCCTTTTTTAAAATATTTTCATCAGAAATAATGATAAAAGCAGATGGCTCATGGACAAAAACCCAGGTATCATGAAAAATGCTACGTTAGATCTTTTAGTCTAATGATTCTCCCACTTCCTCTGACGCAGTCACTAGATAAATCCTTGTTTATTTTGTGTAATTCCACCCTCCCAGATTATTCTAAATTGAAGCTTACATTACTACTTGAAAGAGAGATTATTTTCATCCCTAACAGTCTGATGAAGCGTTTCAGGTTAAATGCATTCACTATTGCCATAAAATAATGTGAGTTACTTTTATACCTTGTATTTTATTCAAAGTGAGATAATATACCACCCAAAATTAACACACTACTCTAGCATGGGTTTCCCATACGTTGAGTAGGATATAATTTCCAAAAAAACCTTATTCTTTAATTCTTTTAACACTAACTTGAATTAAATTTAAAATTGTACTCTGTGCTTTTTTTTGTTCATTTTGTATGTTTTTAAAAGAAATAAAATTATTATTTATTTGATATTTATGCCATGTAATCAATTATAATAGCAATTTATGTTGTATTTTAATGTCAGGATTATAATGTATCAATTATAAATGTATATTTTGTTACTTTTTATACATTCTAATATTAGTCTGGACTTTTCAACTTCTACCTACATCGAAGTCGTCATCATCGTCCGGAATATTTTGTAGTGGCTCCTGGTCGATTAGGAGCTCATCCATCTCCGGGTCTTGTTCGTGTTGAGGTGATGGGGGCCCTCCTCGAGTGCGGAATTTGCTTCTTCTCTCTTTCCGCCTTTTGGCTTTTGTAGTCTCTCTTAACTCTCTTCCAGGCACCCCTTCAACTGTTCAACATTTCTTTTGGCGTGTTCAACCCGCGGAATTAAACTCAATAAGCAGTTCTTTCCACGCTTTTTTTCGCAAATCCTCTGTTTTCTGGTCATGCATTTTCTTTTCTATAATTGGAATCTCTCCAGAACCCCAATCTTTTTAATAAAGCTAGTTCATCTCATGAAAAATTTATTCGTTTTTTCTTGTTCTGCCATAATTTCAAACCCTAGTGATGGCTCATTTATATCGATACTCCTATATTTTCGTGGATCTGCCACTACACAATACAATACTACGCAATAACTACACAATAACACTACTATTAATATTTTATTCACTAAAGAACTAAAAAAAATTAATTAAAATGAATGAAGAGAAGAAGAATAGTGAATAGCGAGACGCGCGAGAGGAGGTGAAAAAGTTAACGCCGTGAAACACGTTAAGAAATCAGGTGAAACTGAACTCCGAACATGCGAAAGCGAAGGAAGATATGCTGAAACGGGACAGAGATATGATTCACAGTGCCTGCTAAGCCAACCTTATACGGCAAAAAATCCCTGCATTTCCCTACAAACAAGAACGGCTAGCTATTTCAAGGCCAGGCGCAGAAACTACGAGTGTCAGATATGGTTGTTTAAAAACTTTGACAACAGGTAGACCGCTTGTGAACTTCGATCTCAGGAACCCATTTTTTTGATCTAGGCCAAACTTGCGCTAGTTTAACCGTTGTTGCTAGACCTAGCAAAAACCCGATCTCGCGGAATGAGCCCCATAAGCTATATTATACGAGCTTTAGAAATAATGAAACAAATCTTTAGAAATATTTCTAAAACACATATATGTTTTGATTCTCAGATCATTTTCAATGAGTGAATAAAGTAATGAATTTTATTTGAAAGATTACTTAGTTTATTTTTATTCATCTATAGCCATCATCCAAAATAATTTGTCTAAGGGTCTATTTAATTAAGGGTTATAACTAGATATGAAACTAGATATTAACTTTTGAAAATTGCCCCAATTACTATGTAGGTGACCACAGGCATTGCAGAAATTTTTGTGAATACCTTCTGCTGAGTACGGTTCATATGACTGCGTATCTTATGGCGATTGATTATAGAAAATTAAATTATACATTTTCCAAGTGTGAAGGTTCAAGAGGAACTATCTAATTCACTACGCCTATTATAAATGCCAATCTGTCTAAGAACAAGAAGAAGTATATTGTTACCTCAGAGCTGTCCTGACAATGCGTTCCTGACCCAGAGCAGAAGAGGTGCACTTGAGTGGCACAATATCGGCGTGGGCGCAGAAGTGGTGATGGGAGCGGAGGAGGAGAATGCCGTAACGGCGGCTTTCGCACTGGTCGGAAGCGCACCTCTGCGAGCATCACCTGCCTCCTCTTGCTGCGCCCCAAACACACCCACACACCAAATGAAATCAAAATCTTTATTCCATAGGAAATGCATTACTTTAAAAGTATCAAAAATAATTGAATTTCTATAATGCAATAATTGAAAATATAATATAGAATAAATTCCCTAATAAAAAATAAGATTTTATTTCACCAGGAAATTGATACTTGGTGGCACGCAACGTGCAGCAACTCGCTTGTACAGATCCAAATATTTCCCAAATGATGACATTATCATCATCATTGTGGGTCAAGCGCTCAGCCAACTTTACCCACAACACTCTATAATACAAAGTGTAAAATAAAGTATATTTTATGTATCTATCATGTCACTAGTGAGATAATAAAATTATTATATATAGGCTTATCTACAATGATTATATTTAACGTATGTTCAGAATCATATATCATAATTAATAACTCCTATATATAAAACATGCTATTGTAAGATTAACATGAACCTACATTCCTATAGAAGAAAATAGTGTCACCTTTAAGGATGGTAGTGGATATGCAAACTGCCCAACGGCAGAATCAAACCCCATAAGAGCAATGTAATTTTTAGATTAACAAACTACATTCTATAGAAGCAGTAGTGTCACCCTTTACGGATGGGGTGGTAGTGGATAAACTGCCCAACGGCAGAATCAAACCCCATAAGAGCAATGTACTTTATCAATCTTCTGGAGCAGATATAGAGAGCCTCTATGGTCAGAATTTCACGTTCTTTATACTGAAAGGCAAATTCAATTTGCCAGTTGAATTTCTCACTCTTTTTATTTCAAGTTTATTTCAATAATTAGAGTTCAATACTTTTAGAGCTGATTAATTTTACAGCAATTATTAGAATAAACTAAAAATCAAAAGTAAAAGTCCACCCCCTGGAGAATTGAATTTCTTTCCAATGACATGAAGGAAGTTTACCTCTGCTCAGACGATTAAGGCATAGGTAGTTTTTTCTGTACAATTACCATTGAAAAATTTATATTGCATTATTTGAGAAAGAAACATAAAAAACTGACCTGTTGTTTAATCTTGCTGGCAATGTAGAATTTGTTTGGCACAAAATTTGGTCTACCAGACACATTATAAGCCTCCTCCAATGAAGTAGGCTACTTGATAATGTGTAATGCTTTTCAGGCCTCCAAGCAGGCTCCAGAGTAACTGCAAAAGATGACTGAGCTTATAAGTTATGAAAGAAATAATTGATCCACAATGAAAAAGTTGGACATTTTACAAATAATCTACAACACCATGGGGCACCAATAACATTTTTATAGTTAAAAAGCTCTAGTTCAGTTTTCATAGCATTTTGTAGAGAAATATAAAATTATGCATTTGAGGGAATTTGTACATGCAAACGATTAGTATTTAAGTGTCAAGTGCTGAAGTAATGTTTGAAAACATTAACGTGCTCTAGCCTATCTGACAACTTACATAGCCCACCTGAGAACCCACAAATACACACGTACCTATGTATTATTCTCTCAATTATTACAGAAATAGAAAAGAAGGTATGGCATATTGCATATTTGAATTTCAAGTAATTTACTGTGCTTTCAAGCTCAAGGAAATATCAGGTAACCTCTGTATTTTCTTCTTACCAGGTGTTTCTTGTTTATTGCGGACTTATAATAGTGGAGAGGATAAGAAACTGCCTACCAGCTTGTGGGCGTAGGCCCTTTCATGGGCTGTTGGAGCCGGTACTGTATATTGCAGACAGAATCATGGAATATTATTTGGAACAAGCTATTGTAGATGAATTTGATTTTGCTTTATATCTTATTAACATACATTGACAGTAGCTCCTGGACAAAAATGGAATATTAATTATAACTTTATCAATTATTATAAAGAAATAAAAAAGAAGGTAGAGGATATTGCAAGTAGCCTAGACAAACAGTTAGTAGGGACTTGGCATGTTAATAATCCTAAACATTGTTTTTCATCATTATCTTCTTCCCAATGAAGTATCTAGGTGCTTGATAATGTGTGATGCTTTCTGGGTCCAAGCTTCTCCAATTAACTGCAAAAACCATTATAATAATTTATCAATTGAATGCAGTAATTGACTCAACTTTGAAAAAGTATGATAACTTACTGTAGCCTACCAATAACAATTTTCTAGTTTCATAATTCATTATAAGAAAATTTTAAAATTTTTTAAATGGTATTTGATTTATTTGATCTTTATCTATGAACTCAGGCTGAAGCATCAAGCTTAGAAATGCAACCAAGTAGGCCTTATATATTCTAGGCACCTATTTTTATTTCTTGTAATAATTGAAAGAACCGGAATGTTATTTGTGAGTCCTCAAAGAGGCTATGTAGCCTAATTAAATTCAAAACACAGTAATGTTTTAAACATGACTTGAACCTAACCTGACTTCTACGGTAATCTGTACTCAGCCTACTGTAGGCCTATGAAAATTTCCTTAAAACCATGATAACTTATGAATATTTCTCTTATAATAGCCTATTGATACGGTAGAGAAACTTTTTGTTGATTTAGTGATTAATAAACGAGCAAAATTAAATTCAATCTCAACTTGGATCATGAATTATCAGATTGATAAACTACCCAAACGGTTTGGTCAATAATTTAAAATGATTCTTCAAGAGTCTATCCAATAACAAGATTTTGACAAAATCCAGACACAAAACTCTTCAACATTGGACATTCAGTGAAAGATTAGTAGAATATTAGGCTACTTAATTTATTGGCATAGATAAATTTCTACTTGGAAATATGTCTCTATAATTACAAAAATCTATCAAATAAGGCTTTAAAAAACTGACTAAAAAGTTATTTCATTCATTGTATTATATAACTTACACATGTATCCACTGAATAACATTAATTTGCCTATTAAACTGAACAACATTAAATTTAACCAAAAATAATATTAACTTTTACCGGTATTCATGGAAAGACTTGCGAGTTCAAATCGTAAACAAAAAGATATGAAAACGAAAAGGTTATGTTTACTTACCATCAATGCAATTCAGTAAATGATATATTCTCTCCGCGAGAATCAACAGATTATTAAAATCTATTCATATTTATAATAATAATATTCAAAATTTGTTTATCACGAACATAATTTGGTTACCAACGCGCGAAACAGCTAAGGAGCAGAATGCGTCATGCCGCTATATTGAATAAGCAGCACAACAGCATGCCACACGCGCTGTGCTATCCCATCCTGCAAAGGTCTGTCCACACGTTGTTGAAAGACGAAAAACGCTAAGATGTGGACACAGCTTATAAGGTATTTTCTATTCAGTGCTCACCGTACTCCGTACTGTATTTTCAAGCAACGCGCCAAAACAACTTTATTTCTGCAATGCCTTCTGTATCTTCGCAATGAAAGGGAAAGAGCTGAATTGAAATTTTCATGTTACTGATCAATGAAGAAATCGATCAAAATTAACATTTTTCTTAAAATTTTTGTTATTGTATCGATCAGGATCATTTTTAAAACACTGAAGGATTAAAGCTTGATGCTCATGTTATGATCGCCGGCGATTAATGGACGACGAGAAAATATGAGGACGTTAATATTTGTTTATTGTAACTTGTAATATTATTATCCTGATTATTGAATGAATAGTAAGCTTTACTATTCATTTCTGAATACTCACATCAAATTTGACCCATATTCTTCCTGTTGCAGTTTGTGGTAAGCGGCTTGATTCTCAATTCAAACCATTCAAATATAAAACCTATCCATTCCAGTGTTGATGTTAGGTTAAGCGTGGATTTCCACATAATCACAGTCCATTCCAAACTATTGCTTTTGCCTTACCTATATCAAAATAGCAACTTGATTTCTTAGAATTGAAATTTATTGCTTGTTACTTTCATGCAAGATAACCAAATCTTGACCAATATAAGCATGTCGTCGATTTTCTGTCAAAATCATATTCCATGGGTAGAGTCCAATCTTGAACATTTTATCAATTGTAGAGACGGAGAACTGCCAGGGCTATTTGTTGGATTGAATTCAATTCAATAAGCTGAAAATGAAAAAGCGGACGGACCAGTAGAACGTTTTACCAACTTCTGAATTTTCAATTAAACCATAGCGATTTGAAAGTAATATATTTTTTTATAAATCATAAACACAGCTATTGATAAAATGTTCAAGACGGACTACCCATGAATATACTTTATCAGTAATGGTCCAGATTTGTTATTTTGCATGAAAGTAAGCAAAGCAATAAATTTCACCTCTAAATCGTTGCTATTTTGATAGGGTAAGCGCAAAAAAGCACAGTTTGGAATGGACTGTGGACATGTGGAAACTAATGCTTAACCCAACATCAACACCGGAATGGAGATTAGGTTTATGTTGAATGTTTTGAATTAAAAGAATCAAATAATTTACCACAAACCGTGAAAGAATACGGGGTCTATAAAATTTGATGTGATATTCGTGAAACGAATAGTAAGAAAGCAATTATTCACAATCAGGGATAATAATATTACAAGTTACAATAAACAATCATCAACATCTCCATTTTCCCGTCGCCGGCGATTAGCCGACGACGAGAAATGGAGGATTAAGTTGATGATTGTTTATTGTAACTTGTAATATTATTATCCTGATTATTGAATGAATAGTGCTTTTTACTATTCATTTCTGAATATCACATCAAATTTTATAGAATCATATTCTTCCTGTTGCAGTTTGTGTAAGTTATTTGATTCTTTTAATTCAAAAACCATTCAACATAAACCTATCCATTCCAGTGTTGATGTTAGGTTAAGCGTGGATTTATTGACAATCACAGTCCATTCCAAACTATTGCTTTTTTGCCTTACCTATATCAAAATAGCAACTTGATTTAGAATAAATTTATTGCTTTGTTACTTTCATGCAAGATAACCAAATCTGGACCATTATAGTTGCCGTCGATTTTCTGTCAAAATCATATTCATGGGTAGAGTCCAATCTTGAACATTTTATCACTACTTCGTGTTATGATTTATAAAAATATATTACTTCAAATCATATGGTTGGTGCTTTAATTTCACGGTATTCAGAAAGATTATAAAACGTTCTCAGATACTCGGTCCGTCCGCTTTTTCATTTTTCAACCCTAATAGTGAAAATTCAATCCAATAAACTCATTCAACCTGAGCAATTTTCAAATCTCTTTGCCAATTTTGCATTTCACTTGTTTGTCCAAGGTGCAACAAAGCCAATGCTCAGCGCATACCGGTATACAAAATGTTAAGGCTGCTGGATCCGTTAAATCTGAATCGGGAACGCGACAACCAAGATACCGTCAAGGCAAGACTCCGGCCATCTAAGACACTTATGATCTGAGACACTTCCAAACCGACACTTGACCTTGTGGATACCTCAGGACCTCGTCATCGTCTGACTTAGGTAGTGCCCCCTCTGTATCACCTTCTCATAATGCTAAAGCTCGTCCTATGTCCTAGCAAACTAAAATATAAAGTTGTTCGGAGCAAGTCGTCTTGTTGGGCTGCTTGTTCAATATTAAACGAAGATTTGTAGTATATTCTCGTCCAAGTAAAGAAGACCCTCTGGCAAGATGTGGAAAAATGTCAAAATTTGTTCAAAGTATATCGTGTCCTAATAGTAGATTAAATTGTTTCCTACAATTTGAGATCAAATGAATAATTTTTGAACCAATATTGACCGAGCTTGAGTCATTTCCCCATCTTGCCAGAGGGGTTTCTGCTTGGACAGACTATACATGCATTTCTCACAAATAAGTCACTATAACTTGAGTACCGTAATTAACTTATATACTTGAATATGATTAACTTTTTATTAATTAACATTTTAACAATTCAGAAAATTCAATTTAATCCTGATTTTTTCCTCAGATTCTCATAATGGGGGACATAGAATATGAAGATGCCAATAGAATAATACGAGATCCGAATACTGTGAAGGCTCGAATTTTCATGGAAATACTCAGGAATGTTACGAAAAGGGATCTTGAAGAAGTATTTTCACCTCATGGAAAAATTGTCGGTAAGTACCTAAGCTTTTCCAATTCGAATTACTTCTGTATATACAGGATGAGGCAGAGGCAGAGCCGACTGACGAGCTTTGGAGGGTTATAAATAATGAACCGAACGACTTGGAAAAAACGGTCAGCTCATTCAATTCAGTGTGAAATATAGTTTTTATTGATAATATTCTTTTATATTATATCAGTTAAATGGCGGCTATCAGCAGCGATTAACTAATGTAACCGATTTTTGAAGTTTTCAACCCCATTATGGCACAGTGCGATTGGTAGTGCCTGGATCTCTTCTCAAATTTCACTTCAGTTGTTCTAAGGTGTTTACGCAAGATTTGAAAAAATCGAAAAATGAGGTCCCACAGAAAAATCGCATACACTTCGCATCGGTTGAGCATACCGGCCACCTCACTTCCCCTCACTGAGAATTGCCCTGGCAACAATTCTCTCACAACCATTTGAGGTGTGGGCTGCAGCCCCGTCCTGCTGAAACCATGTTTCTTACAAGTCTTGTTCCTCAGCAAGTTCTTCCTGGGCGCAGAATCGTTTTTAACATTGCAACAACGCTCTGAGGTGATATTGACGGTGATGGCTACTTGAGGGGAAGTGAGAGGCCGGTACGCTTACCTGATGCGAAGTGTATGCGATTTTTTCCATGGGACCACCTTGAAGATGAAGTTTGCAAACCTTGCCTCACAACTAGTCGAAGAATTTAAAGAAAATCTAGACGTACCCTATCAATCTCCCTGTGCCAAAAAGAGTTTGAAAAATTGGCTATATCAGTGTATCGCTGCTGATGGCCGCCATTTAACTGATGAAATTTTCATAAATATCAACAATAAAAACTATATTTCACACTGAATTGAATGAGCGAACCATTTTTTCAAGTCGTTCGGTTCTATTTTTATAACCTTCAAAACTCGTCATGTCTGGCCCTCCCTGTATAAACCCAAAGTGCCGAGATTTTACTTGCTACACGGCTCTCTCTATCTTAGAAATAGAGGCCAGATTGTCTGTCCTTTACTTGATCTCTTCCACTACCCGTGCCGGTGCGCTCTACGTACTTTGCTTCACTCATCATTCCATTACTCTGTTCATGCTATGCTTTGTAGAAGGAGAAATCGGCTCCCCTACCTCCAAGTTGCAAGTAAAATCTCGCAGACTATAGTTAAGTTTGAAAGAAGAAAATAATGAAACATTTTGTTGATTGCACTATTTTTACAAAGCATTTACATTAAAAAACAACTCTTGAAGTTTTCAATGTATGTCTTTGTACAAGCAGTATCATGTAAGTTGAGTAAGTTCAGAAACTAGGATAATTTTGATAAACCTCGTCGTCGGAGGGTTCATTACAGACATGAAACGTGAATGTTAACTTGAAAACTATATTATTCACTGATGATAAGCAACTATTATTCATTAAGTGTCTTATTCACGTTTCAACTTTTAATCACTGTTGTTATTTTCAGCCATTGTTCTGAACCGTGGATTCGCTTTCCTTCAGTATTCCAACGAGATCAGCGCTCAGAATGCAATCGAGAAGGAATCTGGACGAATTTGTGTGGAAAGAAACTGGGTAATTTCTGATTATCTTCGGTTCATTATCTAAATCAAATTCAATCCATTTATTATTAAGTTACTGCTAGATAATACTGTTGAAGATAGTGTTTGAAGTTTATAATAATTTGTCAAAGGCTTTTTGAGTAGTTGTGAGGATAGTTATCCATATTAAATGAAAAGACAAGATGTTGCCAAACCACTGATTTATTTAAAAAAAGTTTTAAATACTGCAAATGACAAGAAGTTGTCAAACCACTGATTTATTAAAAAGTTTTAAATACTGCAAATCAGTGGTTTGACAACATCTTGTCTTTTCATGTGATCTATCAAAGGGCTCAAATGTTTTTTAAACGACTTCTATTTTGTCACTTGGCTAGTATAATATTGTGTGGCAATCAAGCCTATGTGTATGCATTGCAATAATGGAAATTGGAAAATAACAATAATAATAATTTTTATTAAACTCACCACTTCTTGTGATCAAGATGAAAGCTGATGAATACAGTTTAAAATTGATCAATGGCTTACCGGCTTGAGATACTATCCAAAATCACGAAGTTGAACGAAACTTTAACAATTGGTTACAAAACATATTATTGTTTAATTAGACTTTTTAGGTCACATCCACTGCAAGTTTTTGAACTGTAGTATGTTTATTTCCTTCCAAGAAAATTTAGGCTATATTGTATCGTGTTTTAAGACACGTTTAGAATATTTGGTCGAAGTCAGTAAGAATATTGATGCAAAAAATATACTAGAGATAAAAAACAAGGTGGAGGAGGATGATAAAATGGCATTATAAGAGCAGCAGAATGAGGGTGGGAGTAAATGAGCAGGAGCAAGTGATGCTCTAATTGAAAAAATGTTACATAGTAGTTTTTGTCAAGGGTAAAGTACCTGATTGAGGAATTTATTGATACTGTATTTATGATCTCATTTAGGAAGAATCTTGATATACCTCTTATTCATTGCACTGATGAGCGAAAGTGATCGAGATGGAATAAGTGGAGGATCTTCTACTACTGATGCTTAAATAAATAGACAATATATTGTCGTAACAAAGTTTTATTGAAAAATTGAGATACCGGTATCGGTTGCTACACCATTATCAATCTCTGGTAACCCATCTCTGCTAGTAGTGTAGCAACCGAAACTGGTTTCTCGATTTTCTAATAAATCTGTAGTTTGACAATATCTTGTATATTAATTTGAAATGGATAACTACCACAATATCACCATCGCAAACTTATTCATATCGTATTACTAATGCTAATGATGATAATCCACTAAAAATGCGACAGAGATTATCTTCTCAAATTCAAAAATTATTAACTACTGACACATTGTGTGTTGAGAGATTGCTCAAGTTAAATCCCGAATGAACAAGAAGAAACATGTTGGCCAAGTAATTTTGCTTTATAAAAATGTGAGAGTAGACTCTGAAAAATAATTTCATTTGTGGCTTCATTATTATAATTTATTTAACCCATTATGTTGAGTTTTGTACCTGTATTGATAAAGGGATGAATGGATGATATTGATGTTATATTTTTTTATTAGACGTGAAACATGCCGTGGTATTCAAGAAGGGCAGAAATGAAGGCAAGGAGGACGATCGAGGTCGGAACGATCTCCGATAAGAGATGACGTCATGAATGACCGAATGGATTCAACGACCATAGAATGGACATGCCAATGCGCAACGATAGGTTTGTGAAAAATGTTTGTACCACCTATTTGATGCAGGCTAGCTAATTCTCCATTCACTTTATTAAAATTTTGGATAGTTGCAACATGAAGATTGAATAGAGCGTGAAATTTAATAAGATATAACCTTTTTTTTTTCTTCTAGGTCTTCGTAGAAAATTGTGTTGGCATACAGTATTTTAATTCTTGAGAACAAATCTCTTATCTTTATCAGTGAAGTCAAACCGTAGGTATTAGTATACTTTTTGGATGAAGGTGAATGAAAGCAAGTCCACTCATGTTGTTTTCTTAAACATGCAGTACGTGTCTAGAATAGAATAGAATTTATTAGTCGTACTGTATAGTATATTAATCATAGTGGAATAATTGAATGCCTTACGTTTGATTGGTCAGATCGCTCGAATCCACCATATTTTGCCAATTCCCATAAGATTAACATTGAAATGATACACGATCATAATTATGTTACGTGGATATATTCACTTTCAGCCACAAAGTTGTCTTTGCCAGTAAGTTTTTGTCATTTTCAAGCTTTGAAAGAAAATAAGAATTGAAGATTCTATTTAAACTGTTGAAAAAGCTATTCTTAATTATTTTTCTGGAAGAAAATTGAAAAAGTAATTCAATATGTTCAAAAATCGCCTGTAATTCCACATCTAAATTCAAAACTTTGGCAAAATAATGGCGCTGGTGGGAAATATATTACTTCCAACTTTTTGTTATGAAACGTTTGCACAATGACCACACTATGATTGCACAGTCTCTATACCTCTATATGGAGGTAAGAATGATGCTTTCTTAAACATGCAGTATGTGTACAGCGAAATAATGATGAATCAATGCAGTTGAACCATTTGCCAACGAAGACAAATACCTGGGAATGAGTTGTAAGAAAGGTTGACTTGAAAATCTTCCTTTGAGTAAAACTCGGTATCAAATTATGTTATAACTGAACTGTTCATTAACCAGTGAAAAATCATTGAAATAAATTGAGCACAAATATTTCGCCGTCATTAGAGGAATTTTCAAATTTCAAGTGACTTACTCTTGGATTGATACATTTACAGATTTTTCATATTAAAGAAGTGATATCTGGAGAATTTTTAGTGATGAGGTGTCATAAATGATTATTAATAAAAGAAATTCTATAATTGTATAAAATAAATATAACATACTATAGTTGGCAAAACAGAAGAGCCTTTGGCACATGGCTGTCATTCACTGCTACCAGTAGTTGAAATGAAAATTTTCCCAACATAACCAAACTTAGGAAGAAATAGTACAGGCCAGACGATTTTTTCTGTCCTAGTTCATAATTATGTTATGATTTGTGCTATCATATGTCAATAATTGAACAAATAAATATTTAAAAAATTTAATTCCTAAAATCAATAATGATTATGATTAGTGTAAAAACAGTTGGTTGGCTGAAATGGTTTCACCTGAAAATATCAGTTCTGCGCATGCGTAGTTACACTCCCACTTCCTCCGCCATCTTGCAAGAGGCTCTTCTGTTCTTGGCCCAACTACATCAGACTGGCAGAGATTTAATAACAAATCGTCTCACTAACAGCTGTTAATCAAATGTTTAGTTTAATTTCATCTACTACCGTAAAAGGATTTGGATTTATAATGAGTTTCACCATAGTTTCCTTTAATAGAAGGCCATGGCCTAAAAATTGGCAACTATGTAGAGTAGGAACTGGGTCCATTCAAAAGCATTAAAATCATTTTCCAATCAGTGGTTCTAATTGATGCGATTCTTGTTTGCGTTCTCACATTTGACTTGCTACAAATCATAAGCTATTTTAATAAATAACTGTCTATTCTCAATCTTTCTTGCTTAACTCTATCACAACCTATTACAAAAAACAAAAGGAATTCTATACGAAGAGTTTCATGAACGTTTTTCATGGAAATTATGCTCAAAGAGAGAAAACCAAGTCAACATGCATGAATTGTATCTATACGTCTTGATGCTTTCATTTGAAAAGACTGTTACTACGGTGCGACGTTGCCATATTATTAGGGCACGGCCTTCTATTAAAGGAAGCTATGGTTTCACTCGTACTCACCAGCAGTGGCGTAACTAGGATCTAGTTAAGGGGGAGCTAAGTAAATCATGGAGGGTGTCACGTACAGCAAGATGAAATCAATGTAATGCAAATATGTACATAACTGTGTACATAAGAAGTTATATTACTTTTAACATTTTTCGACACTCAAAACACTTAGAATAAATATCAAAACACATTTTTTCATTTAAGTCTAAAATCCAAACGTATTTGTGTTTTAGACAGCTCGCAAGCACTTCTTCTGGAGAGATGAGTTATTTCTCGGTGAACATTCAGCATTATCAAACCATTTAATCTTTGTTGCCCTATCGAACTCCGTATGAATGTTTTTATTCTACGCAGGGTGAAGAAAGACCGTTCACTAGTACTGTACTGGTTGAGAACGGAGAGTTATAAAAATGAGTTTTAACCCCAAACTTTTCCCAAGGGAATTTGAATAATGGAGGCAAACATTTTTCTGTCTTATCGAAAATTGCAAAAATCCTCTCTAATTTGGTTATCATACACAAATCTAACACCAATTGAGAGCTGTTTTTGGGGTGGAAACGTCTGTTGTTTCGTCAGCAAGCACTGTGAAACACTGAGCAGAGTTTATCATGTTCACTAACTTATTCAACATCAATTTTATTACATGTAGAAATAATTATTTTGTACTTTTAGGTATAAAAGAGAGCATTTTTAGGACTCATTTCTAAATGTTTTTTTTTCAGAGTATCATCCCAAAAATGCAACGTAATTATAGCAAAGCCCTAAAATTACCTTTATTCTGCAAGGTGTTGTCATCTATATTAATATTACCATGTTCTCTTTTGCTTTAAGTGTAATACCTTGCCGACCACAAAATATTATTGTCTCAATAATGGGTAGCACTGCTTTTCTATTCTCCTTTATTCGATTTTAAGAGCAGAGTTTTGACCCCACCCAAATATCACTTTGATAATGAACCAGGCAAATATAAAGACAAATATCATAGTTGAGTTCATAACCTATCTCCGCTGAAGATGAAAATTTTAGCAAAAAAGATGTCTGAGTTGCAATTACGTTTACGTAAATAATGTGCAGATTTTAAAAACAAAATACAATTTCGCCTGTCAATGGAGGGGATAGAACCCCGAACCCTCCTCCCCTAGTTACGCCCCTGCTCACCAGTATTCTCTCTTGCTTGTAATATTCGAAAAAATTGAGAATAATGTATTTCTTGTATTCATTTTGTGCAGCCTATTTATTAATTAATTTTTTTCTATGTTCAGATACGGACCTGGGTTCGGTGGGCCGGTCCTAGAGATGACAATTTTTCATCGACAGAATATCCAATTGAGGACCCAAAGTATAGAAAAATTTTAACCTTAATGAATGTGGTGTAATTATGCGGGCAACAAATGAGACAAGTAATCAAACTATTGAGGAAGAGCGAGTGTTGAAACAAATTAGTCTAGAAAACAATTCATATAATATCAATCATTTTAGATAATTGATGAAAATAATTTACTAATAAGAATCAAATCAGGGAAAATTTTTAAAATGACTACTTAAAACTTCATTACCTAGATTGGGTCATGCGCGAATATAACACAATGCAACAAATGAGACTAATATTTGAGATACCACGCTACTAACATAATAAGCTTGGCTGATAATAATAAGCTAATGATGAAATACTATAGCCCATTATAATTATATTCATCCAAGTTGATAACAATCAATAGTTTCAATGCCATTTAATAATTAATTGGGAATAATATATGCACTGCACTATACATTTTAATCATTCAATAATTAGTTGACGAAATGGATACATTCCATTCTAAGAATCATCATTCAATAATTAATCGGGATAGTGGTCTGAATTTTTCAAAAATATGTGAATATTGTGTATCTAATATTGAAATATTTAATTAATAGGCCCACATTATTAGGTTAAACCCCCGAAAAAATATACTGAAAAATAAAACTTCAAATTTTATCAATTGATCAGGTTATGCGCCAACATAATAACACGCGCCTCTCATTAAACTCAATAATTAGGCGTTAATCGAGTTATATCAATCTAAAAAAGTTCCATTCATTACTCGATACTATCTAACTTGATATTGAAGTGTATTAGAATAAAAAGTGATTTTATTAATTTATTTCAAGTTTACCGGGAGATCCTGGGTGAGTCATTCATTTATCATATTCTTCGTTCAACTTACTTTGTCTTAGTTATTACTGAAATTTTTGGAAAAAATTGTTACTTAAAGTCAATAAATATGAATTACAATATTATCAAAATCAATGTTGCTGTAGGAGATGTCAACAAAAGGGGCGGTTAGCGAATGTTGTTAATGCTTAGCTCTATCAGGACAGTCTGAAGGAGGTCCACAAAACGAACTGGTTTAGTTGAGATCGCTCGCCGACTGTCCTGTAGGGCTAACATTGATAACAGTCATCCTCTAGTTCTGTTGGGGGTGTTGTACTCTGTTCCATGTAACCAGAACGTAACATGTTTTGAATGTAATTGAACTAATTTGGCCCAAAGAGAAAAACTTGAACCAGACCTAACAATAAAACGAACTCACTTTTAAGGTCCTTTATTTTTAAAATAGTTCACTTCAAACTGGTTATAAAATTTGTTTAAAACTGAAATCGGTCATCTAAGCGTTTTTCCAAACAATAGTCTGTAAATCATTATAGAACCAGATAATTCATTTCATATTTTTGTCAAAATGGGTTTGAGGTATTCCAAAAGTCTCCAAATATCCATGTCTCCAACTTCACAAAAGAAAATATAGAATATTCGAGATATTAAAAAGAGATGTCTAGTTCTAGGTTATGTAGAAATCAGTAGGCCACCAACATTACTTCATAATAATCTAATAAAAAAATCAAATGTAACTAGAAGCATGAGAGGGAAAAAATTGAGTTGGTTTTGTTCTTATGAAAATAGGAATGAACTAATGCTATTGGATGAATAAACATTTGGGAAATTGATACTTTAAAAAATATTTAACTAGCTTAACTAGTTATAAAAACTAATGAAAACTGGGGTAAGGGGAGAAATCATCATGATGATTTTTTTTCCAGATTTGCTCCTTTGGTTTTTTGGGCATGCCAAAGCTCTCAGAAGGTATATTTCAACCTGAGTTTCCTCCACTGGCAAGGAGTAAGGTTTTTCAGTGGGTTTTTACCGGTAAAATGATTGTCTTGCAGAAATGTTTTTTTAACTTTGAATATTAATCACGCTTTTTCTATAATTCTCAGTGATAAGAGATCTTAGATTGAATCTGTTCCTCTGTTCACAATATTTCGCTGCCTATAGGCTAATATTAATTTTTGTTGCTATATTGGATCAAAAACACGCCATTTTTCATTTTGGATCACTAGAATATCCAACCTGATCCATAATTTATGTAGAAGTCACATAATTTAAGAAAATACGTACACACTAGACAAGAAATGTTCCTGAAACATGAAGCACCAAGTTATTAATTCAAACGTCAGTCTTGTATAGTCTACCTTCTTTTTGAGACATCTTGAATGAAGCTTGTAATAAGCTTGTAGTAGCTCCTAAATCCTAACTACTGAAATAAATCTACCTTCTATTAACGAAATGTAAATGGGGTTTTGGGAAAATATTTTATTAGGAAATTATAGTTCATAATATCTTGTAGAAACTTGAGAAACTCCAGTAACCGTAGCTCTGAATTATTGATTAATACTTATTTGATGATTTCCTAACTTGAAATGTAAAGTTATACTCTTTTGGGGCTTACGATCTTAAAATTCAGGCTTTGGCTATTACAAAGAATTGTTATTTCAAGAACCTATAGAGAGATAGGCAAGTTGTGGACATCTTTGTTGGGGTATTAATATACTTGAACTATGATTAATTTATTTGAAGGAGCATATATTGATGTGCGCATGCTTTTTTCAATAAGGAATATTCTTTTTAGTCGATGGATTGTTAATTAATGTAATTTATTTGTCCATTTCAAGTATACCGGGAGAAGTTGGGTGAGTTGTTTGTTATGATCTTGAAAATTCTCATTATATTCAGAACTAGCCGGCAGGCTCGCTTCGCTCGCCTCTCCGCTACTGTGGGGGCTCCGCCCCCTGGACCACCGACAGGATCAGCAGTGTCAGTTGTCAACAGCTCGCTTCGCTCGCCTGCATAACCTCTATCAGTGTAAGCTGAGACAAACAGACTCGCTTCGCCTCGCCTGCAAATTCCGTTTATAGCATTTATAGACCTAATCTGGACCTATTCACCAAATTTCGACATTCTCTAACAATTTATTCTTGAAAAATCCAAAAAACTCTGAAAATTCCGAAAAATGGTAAAACGCTAATATTGAGCGTAACCTTGGGAACTATATCGGACATAGTTTGAAACTTGATTCAATATCTTCCAAATTGCTGCCAGTATAATTCTAAGAAAAGTTATTGTGTAAAGATTTTTTGTTGTACAAAAGGAGAATAAAATTTTTTTTTTGTACAAAAGGAGAATTAGTTTATCGATAATCTCGCTGAACCATTGAATTACAGTAAGGATTGGTCGTATCAAGGCGGAAGATATGCAACCCGCAATACATCTACAATTTTGAAAAACCTGATTACTGGCGCAATCTTAAACGGAATTCAAAAATAGCTTTCTTAACATTTCTAAACTTTATCTGAACCTTCCTACCAAATATCAACATTTTCTACCGATTGGTTCTCGAAAAAATTGAGAAAACGCTGAAAAACTATAGAAAAACTTAAATATTTGGCGTATCCTTGAAAAGTTCCTAAAATCCGTTCTTAGCGCGCTCAAACGTCCAACTGAACATGCCTGCCAAATTTGAACGCATTCGGTTCAGTGGATAATTAGTTCTGGTGATGAATGAATGAATGAATCAGTCAGTCAGTGCCATTTCGCTTTATATTCAGAATTGGCTAATCCAAGATTAACTAGCATATCCATTTGAACATAAATAATAAAGGTGGGGCAGAGCCGACTAACGAGTTTGGAAAGGTTAGTAAAAAATGAACCGATCGACTTGGAAAAACGGTTCAGCTCATTCAATCCAGTGTGAAATATAGTTTTCATTAATTTTAATTTTTCATTTCTTGAGTAGAACAAAAATTGAAAAAATCGTGTTTCTCTTCTTAGTTTCAGTTCAGGTAAAAAACTGTACTTCGTACTTGTATTAATATTATAATTTCTTGAAAGTTCTTCTTTCCAAATCTTAATTAATACTTTCCAAATCAAATACTATATCTGTTCAAATAGATTGAATATGGTTCTTTCGAAAAATCTGGTTTTAATGCATTTTCATTTTTGTCAAATCTATTTTTTATCTCAAAATGTTCTTTTTCACAGTTTTTCAATTCCTAGTATCACTAAAATAATGTATAAATAGAGGAATAAGCTGTTTTTCAAGGAATATCTTTATCAGATTTTGAAGCTTCCCTCATGAGCCCTAGATGTGCAAGATTCTTGGACACAAGGTTGAACGCTCACCTATTGTATTCGAGTTGACAATCCGTTGGAGTGGGGAACCTGAACTGTGACGTAGGCCGTAGGAAAGTTCTAGTCCGTAGGCTGAAGTTCGGCACGCGTTCAGTGCAAATTATGATAATTATGCAATGCATCGGCTTTATCGCGACTGGTTTATCGGTTTATTGCATTGATAGCTCTTCCGTGATTCAATTTGAGTTTATTGTTAATTGTTATTGTGAATGTTATTGTTTTTTTACCAGTTATGCCTCTTCGAGATGCCTGCTAGCTGTTCAGTTCAGAGCTGCAAGAACTATGCCAAAAACAGGAGATTTATTAATGTACCATAAGTTCCCTAGTGATAAGTTAGTACGAGAGCAGTGGATTGTAGCTTGTAGGAGATGTGATAGATTTAATCCAAATAATGTACATATATGTTCAATTCATTTTTCGAGTGATGATTATGAAAGAGATCTGCAAGCAGAATTAACCGGTCAGCAAAGAAAGAAAAACTTGAAAAAGATGCTGTTCCGAATCTTTTTTACCAAAATCTGAAGTACCGGTACCTATAATTTCCAGTCGCGAAATCCGTGTAGCTATTAGACATAAAAACAATTGGTGAATGATTTATTACAATCATCCAGTGAGGCAGAAATACTAGATTGTGATGGGGAATGTGATTCTACTGAAATATCAGTGAACAGTGATGTGAATAAAATTATTGACAATAATTCTCAAACGCAGTTTGTAATGGGGAATGTAAAATGCCAGTGAACAGTGATGTAAATAAAACAATTATTGATGAGAATAACTTGCAAGGACAGCTACAGTTGCTCAAAAGTAGAGTCAAGTTTTAGAACAGGAGGTTGAGAAAGTGAGGAAAGTTTCAGCTACAAGGAAAAAGAAGATTTTGAGCTTTACATCAACAAATTTTTCAAATGAAAAGAACTTTTCCAAGATATTCCAAGGACAATGAAAGTTTTACAAGGAAAATATTGAAAAAAAGTTTTCACTGATGAACAAATTGCTAGGCTACTGAGTAGTAAAAGACTAAAATGGAATGACAGTGATATTGTTTCCAGCTCTTACACTCAGGTCATTATCGAGAAAAGCTTATAATTTTCCTAGGGATGAAAATGAAAATTCCATTGCCAGGATTATCAACCCTATCAGAGTGGACAAGGAACTTGAAATGTCTCCCAGGACTCCAAAAAGAAATTGCTGACATTAATGAAAGCTAAATCTGAAGCTATGGAGACTATTGAAAAGCTTACTATTTTGAGTTTTGATGAGATGTGTACAGATTCACGTGCAGTGGTATGACCAGAAGAGAGACCAAGTTCTTGGCCCACACACGAGGATTCAGGTTGTTATTGGCTAGAGGATATGTAGGAAATGGAAGCAAGTAATTTATTATGAATTTGATCCAAAGGAATGACAAGAGAAATTCTTTTTTTGAAGTTATTTCTGAATTGCAAAAAAATCTGATTTCAACGTTGTTGGTGTTGTGAGTGACATGGGAGGAGGGAATCTGATTGAAAGGTAAGGTGACATCTCATTTTTATCGTAGGCTACAAAGAATTCTTTTAACAGTTGAACCTTAAAAAAGTGACAAAATCCTCTAAAAAATTTTTCCTTGTCTCATGTAATATTTTTTATGTTTTTCACTTCTATATCAACAAATTTCGGACCTCTAGACAATGAAGTTTTTCTCATCACTCCAACAATTACAAAAAAAATGTGTGGGAAAATAGAAGTCATTAATTAATAATGAATTAAGTTTTAATACCGGTATATCAAGCATAGATCCTAATTAATGTAATATTATAAAATTGTAATATTCAGGAGATATCCACAACTGAGATTATTGGCAACTGAAAATAAATTAGCATTCCAAAAATATTGATTTGTTGAACGAAACTCAAAAAAATGTATTTTCAGAACGAGTATTATTTCATTTCTGGTAGAAGGGGGTCAATGGAACAAAAATAATGGTTAGATGTCAAAATATAAAGGTAGACAGGTGGGAGCTGAAAGTTGAATGTGGAACATGTGTCAAAAATTGAATGCTAGTTATGTACTATAAATAGAATAACTCTAAGAACTTTATTCATAGACCGAAGACCTGGGAAGTGCTTTTGTCGCTCATTTCAATAATTCGTGGAACTGCATTTATATATAAAGATCAAGCTCTTCCCACATTCTCATCATGATAGCTTTGTATATTGGTTGTCTATTCAAGTCATAACGTAATAAAAATGGAATGAAAATATTCTTTATTAGACGGAGTTAGGACGTGATGTTGCTGGATTTATCTATTACATTGTAAGAATCAAAGAAACTTGAAAATACCTGTGAACCAGTACATTTATTCAATCTTTTCTACAATATATTTCTTATTGTATTCTATTAAATTAATGATAATTTAGATCAAGTGAATATATTCTTGACTTCGTTAAACACAGGCTCAACTGTAATAACTATGATAATTTCTTTCAATTCAATGGACATTTACACTGAAGATTGACTAATGATGTTTAAGAATCGACAATTTAGTTATCGATTAGAATTAAAGATTATTAGTTGAAGATTTTTTAGAATTATAATGCGGGTGATCATTATTGATTGCATTAATTACATTAATGAATAACTGGATGTGAATCAAATCCAAACTTTCTTCATTGACCTTAAAATTATGCAATCTAATAATATAATTATTATATTATTAAAGACAGCATAATAGAGCATTCCGGTAACTGTGTTCTGCTCTACAATACTTTGAAAACAGCTACTCTTAGAGAAAATAATTCGAATAAAAAATTTAATTCATCCTTTTATCTAGAACTATTCAGCTAATACGCAAACTTATCAACCAAGAAAAATAAGAAGATCCTAGATTACTAACTTTCTCATGTCACAATTTTTTAAAGATTCGTGAGAAACTTCCATCTTATCTTATCCATATAATTTGAATTAACTTCAAATTGATAGGGCTGACTACACCATCAGAATCAATGATTCATACGCTTATAAGTATAGTGAATTTTAAAGTTTTACTTCAATCTTTAAAAGGATTCAGTGACGGTTTATTTAAATATGGTGGATAAATTGAATACTGAGCCGGGTTAGCCTTCTGATTTATTCCTACAGGTGACGTATCGCTTCGGGGTTCCCCCTCACTTTGAATTCTACACCTGCGACCGTTCAACCTTGTGTCTAAGAATCTTGCTAGATGTGAATGATGTCTGGGTTTCTTATCGAATCATCAATCTCAAAGGATCCCAAACCATTATTATTTTTAACAAAGATATTGCTCAATTATTATTTTTTTAAAAATCATATTTTGTCCGTGATCGAATATCCACTATCGGATTCGCATTTTTATTGACCATCTCTCTATGACTTGAGAATATTGTTTGTTTTTGAAAAGGTATTTGGCCATCCAAGTACCATTGGCGAGGTGGAAACTACCCTCAAGGGTCTCCCTACCATCGAAATCCATAAGAATATTTTTTTTATAAGTTTCATTTTTTTGTATGTTGCAGTGGGCCGTATTCAACCAAGGATAGACCTCTACCCGGCATGTTGATGAGGCCACGTGAGCCGTTCCACGACCCAGTCATGCAGCACTCTGATCAGATAAATGACTGTGAAATCATTGTCCTACACCGATCCATCACTATGTAAGTTCTTTCATTTGCTAATAAAATTTGAAATCACTTTAGTTCTTTCGTATTTATATGCTTAGTATAATTTTTAAAGTATTTTTGCATAGACTGTATTGATTTATTTATATTTGACTCATTTATTTTAAAATGTAATTTTATAAATGTTATGACAAAATGTAAAGGCGGCAATATTAAAAATGTACTTGTATACTTGATGGTAAAGACAATTGATTTGATTTTGATCCTGTATCCCAATTCAGTTGATGGTTACGAATTACCATAATTTATGGATTCTGATGAACTGTCAGCCTGGTTGGCGCAGTGGGCTAGGGTGATAGCGGGGGAAATTTAAGGGGGGCTAAACAGTTTATCAGAGATTGATAATGGTGTAACAACCGATTTGTGGTAGAGGCTGCTATCAGCGTCACACTCCAGAACCAGCCCTGTTCCTGTATGAAGATATAGTAAATCCAATATTTTTGCCCTATCTTAGGGCTACTTTACTATCGCATTTTTATTTTTATAATAATCGCAGTAACCTTTTCAATTATTTTTTATTTATGCATAAACATGTTTCGACTACTCAGTCATTTTCAAATGAATTTGCATTGTCATTTGCAAATGAATTTGTATTGTAATTTGCAGAGTCATTTTCAAATGAATTTTGCATTTGAAAATCACTCTGAGTGGTCGAAACATGTTATGCATGAACTAAAAAATAAAATATTGTGGTGCCGAGCTTCGCTCTGAAGCTGCAGCCGAACATTGCATTACATAAATATGTTATTGTAAAATACAAATTCAAAAAATTGATATGATCACTCCTCTCACAATTTTTTGACATGAACATGTGTTATAGACTTGAAATACAACTCCATTTTCTCCTTAGCCATAGCCATCTATCATATCTCGATAGATGGTTATGCTCCAACTGAATAGTGTTGGTCTATCTAACGATAACAGCAATTATACGGAGTACTTGGGATTATTCCTGAAGGAATATTTAATTCTTTTATTAATCACTGCCAGAGAGTTTTCTCCCGGACATGAGACCGATGTAATCTTATTTTTTCATCACGGTTATATTAGAATTTCAAATTTCAAGGAAATCGTTAGAGCCGTAATCTAGATCCGCTAGTGGTTCCACAAAAGCATAATCATACATAAACATACAAACAATCTGAGCAAGATAGTGTTATCATTCAACGATAACAGCAATTATACGGAGTACTGGGGATTGTCCCTAAAGGAATATTTAATTCCTTTATTAATCCCGCCAGGAGAGTTTTCTCGGACATGAGTAATTCATGCACCTTATTTTTCATCAATGGCTATATTAAATTTTAAATTTCAAGAAATCGTTAGAGCCATAATCTAGATCCGTGGTTCCACAAACATACCTACATACAAAACATACAAACATACATACAAACATACATACAGAAATTACTCGCTTAATATAATAGGATTGGAAAGGGTACTGCGATTATTATTAAAATAAAAAACAAATACAGTAAATTCTAATCCTCGCGCTGCGTGCCTGTACGCGGTGTAGTTTCAGAAGAAAACACATTGAAGCAAAAGCTGATTTACCGTCTGAAATATATGTTATTGCTTATAAAATTTTCTATAACAGATTATTTTTGAGAAAGATGCAATAAAATTTCTCCTTGAATTGGTGATTAATGGAAGTTAATTTGATGGACATACCCTCAGTTTAGAGTATTTCTATTAAAGTTAATAAATAAGACGTTTTGGATGTTCTGTCTGTGTTTTATCCGTAAGGTATGTATTTTCTCAAATAAATGAATGAAGGTTGATATCAACAACATTCCATTCACCATTGATCAATTTCCAATTTGATTTTAAATATTGTATTATTGTAGTCGAGGAATCTTTGTTTATAGAACTTCTGAAGTCTTATTGATTCGTCTGTACTATAATACATGGATGATAGTAATATCGTGGTTAAATTGATCGTTTGAAAATCACTCACTTCTCCATGTCTCTCAGTTCATACTTCTTCATGGTAAAATTTATGAAATTTTCAATCCTAATGATTTCTGTAATGAAGTCTAATGATTTCTGCTTGCCATCCCATTGTTGGTGTCTACTCTGTATGTAGAGGCTATTTGTACTCTACATGTACATATGTGTATTTACGTGTATATACGTTATATACGTGTATATTACGTGTATATACGTTATGTGTATTTATGATATTTTAAACGTGTAATAGGAAAGGTTTGTTCATACCTGTTTTGTGGTATTCTTCAAATTATGGCTTAGTTTAGATGTAGTGTAGCTTAGGCTATTAATTGTAGAAGTTTATTGTAATAGAAGATGTTCAAAAAGTGCTCTTATTTTGCAGGAACTATGCAGACTTCGTTGAAAGACGTTTAAAGGATATTGGATTAACAGTTGACGTGCTATTTCCCAACGACGATGTACCTTTGGGACGGATATTAGCAAATATTTCAGGACGTGGTGCACTGTATGCTATAGTTGTAGCTCCCATCAACGAACAACATAGAAGTCTCACAGTAAACATTCTCTATGGGCAGCATCAAGGTAGGTGCTTTCATTGTTACTTTTTACTACTATATTTCCTCTATTTGATTAATCTTATTCATTAACATTTTCTTTCGTCAGATAAGTTGACAGCTGCGTCGCTGGAAACCCTCTATCCTGTGACCATTTTCAGATACGTCCATCATCCATGTAGACTATGGAATAATCTATCAGTTAATTATTTTAAATTTCTGAATTGATAATCTCTATATCATGATGAATATACAAGTATCATATATTTTCTCGCACAATCTATATCTATGAAAGCGAAATGGCACTGACTGAGCTGATTCATTCATCTTTTGAAAATCGTGGTGTGTGCAGCTTGAGCCTCTTCAGAAATGAACATCATTGCTAATTTGAATTATTATTTGTGAGAAATCAATTTCTTTTACCCTCTAGGCTTATCAGCATTGAAGTGATTATAATATCTTCTCCTAAATCCCTTCTAGTTTTGTACTGAATGAAAGGTAATCTGATTGTTAGAGTCAACTATGAATTATCCCTTTGTTACTCTTTGTGGCTACAGTAGTTACTTATTTAGCCTCACCTTACATCTTGTCAGAAGTGAAGCCTGGAATATGGAACCTTCATTTATTCGAGTTTTCTCCTCAACGTTTATCCTCTGGCTGAAACTAGCTGAAAGTTTTCTTGATTCTACTCAACCTACTTACTATTATTTTACTCAAACCTATTATTATTATCATTATTATTATTATTATTATTATTATTTTTTTTTTTTACTCAACCTATAACATGATTTCTTCATAACTATTTGCTACAAATGTTTGTCATATTGTACTCATTTTTTAATCAAAATTATCTCGGCTCCTTTTTATATTATCATTTATTATCAAGTTACAGCATATAGGCCTACTTAATGGAAGGTTCAACAGGATTACTTCACAAAAACTGTCCATTCACGAATTTTTCCAAATATTTAGGTTGTTCCACTTGAGTTAATTTCATTTGACTTCAACAAATTGTAAAAGCTCTTGATGCTTCGATAACTTTATATACCATTGGCGTCCAATTGCTATGTAATTGTGTGGCGTTTTTTCCATGAATCATTCGTGATTGCTTGGTTGCCAGAGCACCGCAACATGCCAATTGGAGGACGCAATCAGTTCAGATCCGGCGGACGTTCCCAGAGCTAAGCATGCGCGGGGAGAGAGAGCTGCCCGGCACAGTGGGTGGCTACGAGGTGCACCCGATGTGCCATACAGACTCTGTTCAACCTGCTCAAGGAGAACAGACAGCTCACCGTGCTGCAGTACGACAAGGTCATACGATATCTGCAAGAGAGACGCGCACACCAGCTCAAGCTCGAAGTGGGAGATGACGCTGGACGTACCCACGCTACTAGGTCAGTTCTCACATATATTATTCTATAAGTTCACGTTAGATTCATTTTTATCAATTGGAATTTCCTACTGAGATCTCTTGAGACCGCCAAAGTAGAAAGAAAAGATAGTACTGTTCAACGATAAACATAATATTACACAATAGCCCGTTCACTCAAAGCAGTTCAAATATAATTTCCAATTTAAACCATCCGCCGATTCAAATAAAACACATTATAGTAAATTGGACCATCCGTTCTGGATTGGTTTTATGATTGGTTTAAACGGAGATGGTGCATATGAGTATTATGGACCTAAATAATCCTGGGTGAGGAAGGGATATTCCTATTTTTGAGATGGCACTTTGCGTGGTTGGAGCATGCACTGAAAGGCTGGGAATGGAGCTTAAAATGACGCTGTAGATTGTTCTATTTACAGGTATAACTGTAGGTCTTAGACTTGACAGACATACTGACAAAATTTATTTATTTCATATTATTTTTATAACAAAATCAAATACATGTAACTCATGTATTTTTTAAACAATATGTGTAAAATAACAACCATAGTACTCAAAGTTATCCTATGAAACTGAAATACTTATTAGGTTATGTACAAGTTAGTGAAAACATAGTTTTCAAGGAAAACGATGAGTTTTAGAGTATGAGCACAAAATTATGAAAAGGGTCTGCACAGGCCAGATGCCTGTGCAAAGACCAGAGAGTAACCAAAAACAATGTTATTTATAATAAAAATATTGAGAGAAGTATAAGAATAAGTTTTATTGTTTATGAATAAGTTATGTAAATGATTTTTCATTATTATTTTTACAGAGTTTAAATTGATTAGAGAATGAAACTGCAGAATAGGCTACCTTAGTACACTGAAAATTCTGCAGTGAAAGTAGCTAGTTAAAGTTACAATATAGTCTCACCACTTGATTCTAATTTTGATATATTAATGTATATTAAAAAAAAGGATGGGTCCCAAACATGTTTCCTAGGTTCCTTACTTAATCTACTGCCACGTTCACCTCTGTAATCAGATATTGAAACAAACTGTATTTGATAGATAACTTAGATAAATTAGACTCTTCTCTCTTATCTAATAATTTATGAATTATCAAGCGTATATAATACTATCAACTATTTTAGTTGTTTCTGGCTCAAGTAATTGAATTAACCGGGTATTATATCCCACTCATTTTATTCTATTAATTCATGTTCTGAATATGGGTTTCCATAAATTTTCATATATTTTCTTTTTCTATGGCTAATAGCTCTTATAAATTCTTTAAATGACCAACTTTGAAGATATTGATAATTCACTTGTATATGGTAATGAACAGATCTAATTGAAAGTGATGATTTTTTTAGTTTTAATCCATTGAACTATATTCCTAATACTAAACAAACTTTTTCAATATTTTGCACATGAACATACGTAGTATCAGTAGAAATTTTGATGAATTTATTTATTACATAAGCAATATTGATGCTTCATTTTGATATAATTGTTGTTTTAACCGAAACTTGGCTAGATGAATCAGTAGGCTTTCATTTAATATTAGCATGGTTATACGCCTGTAAATCAGGGTAATAAGTTCTGAAATGTGATGGGTTTGTGTTTTGTTTATAAAGGATGGAATAAAATTTGACAGTTTAGAAGTAGAGATGATACTCGGTGAACTTAATAGCTATAAAGATTCAGATTGATAAAGATTCGTATAAAATAATTGCTCTTTATCGCTCGCAAACGTCTCTAGATGTTTTAAATTTTCTTATCAGCTTGGATTCATATCTTCGCTCAGAAAGGTCTGATAAAAATCCTTCTCTAGTAATAGGTGACTTGAACATAAATATATTTTGGAAACGATAATTCAAGTAACGAATACCCAGGAGTCCATGCATCTCAATGGGTTCTAAATCTTTTATAAATAAAACTACTCGATCTCGTAAAATAATAGCAATAGTTGCATTGATCACATATTTTTTAAATCAAAATCAAATAAAATAGTATGAATGCGTTTTGCAACAATTATAAAAATAAGTATAACCAGATCATTATTGTATCTCTTTCCACATTAAACCCGACTCAATATTGATCTGTTCGCTGTAAATAGTGTAATCTATCAACTAAAAATTAACTTATGAAATGCTAAGTTATGATTTCCAGAGTAATGAAAATTGGGATTGTATAAGGTTAAATGAAGCTTAAATAATATTGTTACAGGTTTCCACTATAATAAAAGACTTGAGGCAATTTATACTGATTAACTTTATTAATTACACTACTATAACACACTAGAAAAAGATAAACTATAACGGAACAAAAGATAAGCACAAGAGTTTATAAGGTTTCACAATACAAATTCTACTAAGATTAACACTGCACTGAATTAAGAAGTAAGAACAGTCTTTATCCCATACAAGAAAATATGAACCGACTAATAAGCGAGAATGAATACCAACTCTTTGAGTGTCCTATTTACAACGGCTTGGGTCTATCACACAATACGGCTGACACAATGCTTTTGAACGCTTGAATAGGAACAGGATACTCTAAAACATTCCTGTCTACTGTTTACATAAAGGGGTATGAACTTGCTAGAGGAGTGCCAGAAATGAATAGAGAGTTCTATTAAATTCTAGCAGACGTAATTACTTCAAGAGACTTCCAGACAGTTGTTTATTTACAAAACAATGCAAATCCACATGACCCGACACAAAGCCTCCCATCCCTGCCTGCTGCCAGTCACCTGGCGCCCGAGTCTCGAGGCCATCAGATACTGTCGATTCCAGCAGCTTAATCTATCGATGGAATGGTTGACGCATTTACTGAAAAACTTCACTTTTATCTGAACAAACACACTCAACATTTCAGGCTACCACATAGAAAGAAGCCCATGAAGAAATGGATTACTCGTTATGGTGGGTATGATGAGAAAAAGGGGATAGGACAGCTAAAAAAATAAAGAGACAACCTTTTAATGAAACTCTTAAAGAACAATACAGACGGGATATATAGGAATTACTTGAATATTATTGTCAAAAATGCAAAAATTGTGTACTATAGTGAAAAATTTGAACTTTCTCATTAGTAATACAAAAGGAAAACTTGGGAAAACTAAAGAAATACTTGAAATTAAAAAAAAGACAGTCATTGATCCGAATATAGATGTAGAAACATTCAATAAATTTTTTTGTCGATGTGGGTAAAAATTATGCTTCCTTTTCTAAATCAGAATTTAATCAATAGAAACTTTTTCAACATCGTCTATAAATTTCCCCCTTAATAGCTTTTTTATTAAAATACTACAAAATGCAGCTGAAATTGATATTACTATAAAAACTGTAAAAATTGATGCATCTTCCTGGTACCAAATAAATTTACCGAGTTCTTTGTCTTAAGAAAATTTCCAACTTTGTATTTCAAAACCATTTCTTGAAATTATAATGAATAACTTTAACTTCATTAATGAATTACTTTCTAAACGTTTCCAAAGCAGCCAAAATTGTACTTATTGCAAAACAGGTGACAAATCAAATCCTGCTAATTACAGACCAATTAGTCTACTCAGCAACTTTGCTAAGATAATGAAGAAATTGCTAAAGAGGTTGACTTACATTTTCTAGACAAGAATCAATTTTACAGCTGCAAATCAGTTTGGATTCCAATTTCGTGAAAGTCAACTTCAGGATGCGGTCACTTCCTTTTAACAAATTTAGTCAACAATAATTTTAATAATAATAAAAAATATTAGCAATATTTCTTAGTCTGGCCAAAACCTTTGATACCATACCGCATAATACCTTGATAAACAAGCTCGAAGGGTGTACCGGTATACGGAGGCAGCCAAACAATTGATTGTTAGCTACCTGAAGGACATAGAACACAAACCATGACCCGGAATAATAAAACGGATACTCGGAATATCACTAATTTTGGCCTACCACGAGGTACCCAAGTTTCTTTCTCCATTACTGTTTCTTTTATATTTAAAATGATCTTTTAAATTTAAATATTTCCAAATTCCACAAAAATTTCCTTCCTGATGATACAGCATTAATTTTCACCGGCTCATCTTGGAGGGAAGCATATGATAATGCGAACAGTGGTTTGGCAACTAACTAAGACATGGTTTGATGCTCATACACTTTTTACTAAATTTGAATAAAAACAAAGTTGTGCTTTCTCTCCAACAAAAATAGGTGAACCACCACATGATCTGTATATAAAAGTGCATGGACATGATTTATAGCCCCTTTACTAAAACCTGAATATATATGTGCTATTGTCAGAGGAGAAATTGAAAGAGTTGACTCCATCAAGTACTTGGGAATAACTGTAGATAGCCACTTAAAATGGAATTATCACCTGGATTATCTAGTATCAAAACTAAAAATACCTAATTTTTGTATTCTACAGGATCAATGCAATTAATAATATTGATGTCATGAGAACAATCTATCATGCTTATGCACACTCTCTCTTCCAATATGGGATAGAGAAGTCTGGGGTGGTACTTTTTCAGTGGCGCCGACTTCATCAAAATATTGGGGGGGCAAACTGAAGATTAATGAGAGGCGGGGAGGTGCCATCCGGAGGATGGGAAGGGTTGTGAGAATACACAATACACAAAGTGGAGACTGCATCTTTTGCATGTGATTTCGTGCTGAATTCTCTATTCTTAGAGACAATCTGATCCATTCAACTACTTTGAATTCCCTATATTATTAAAATACCCTATCATTAATTTAATTCCAGTTAAACATTGTAATCATGATTCTCCGGAAGTAAATGAATCAAGTTTTCTCCTCCAATTTTGAACACGAAAAAATATTTAGAAATAAAAATTAATGTAGGTAATAGTTAAGGTAATGAATTTATTCTGATATGTAGGTTGAAGGAAAATTTTCATCCAACTTTACATAATATACATCTAGTTCGATTTCTAATTAGAGTTTCTTACCAATTTCCACTCACAGCGTTGGCAAACGGTTGTATAAAAAAATCACATAAATACATGACTTACGAATAGATGTACCATGTGCGTGCTTCCACCACTCTCACTAGTGGAAATGAAAACTGAGTAATTCTGGCTATGAATGTTAGTTCCATTATTGTGTAGTTTGTTATGTTTATCTAGATTTTGTATTTATATATAGACTGTATTATATTTTCAAAAGAAGAAGAAGTGGGAGAGTTTTACATTTAAAATTAATTAAGAATGAAGTTCTTGTAAAATGTTTTAATTAACGACTCATATGCAGCTATAACAATCAAGCCCAGACGCCTAGCTGGGCAATGCAGAAATAATAAACAGGAGACAAGTCGTCTATTTCCTATGGTTTGTGGACAATGTGGAAGTAGTATTTCAAAATAATAGTAGGACCTATGTCATTTCACACTATCATGGTCCAATTTCCAGTTGTGAATATAATAAAAATAGCTAGACCATTGTTTAAAATTGGTTTCATTTTGAGCTATTTTGAATTGATGATGGCAATAAAATATTATTTCAATAGGCCTACTTATTGATAATTGATACTCAAAAAATTGATGAAGAAAATTTCTCTATTAATCTATAGCAGATATTGGAGGCAAAATACACGCATTTACAGAGTGATTATTGAGGGGGCAGAAAGTGCAACACCCCTCAAAGTCAGCGCCACTGGTACTTTTGACACTCACTTGAATATCAAATATTCATTTTGAGAAATATATTATCAAAGCTGCTCTTGGTAAACCTAGATTGTATCCTAGCGAAGTCTATTCATTGAGTTTGGAGTATCAACTATCAGGCAAGTTTTTGTCAAAAATGTAATTCTACACATAAATAAAAATAGAGAAAGCTTTACTTTAAATACCAACTTACATAACTTACGTCCATCAATTGTAACCAATTTATATAATATTACTTTTTCAGACTAACTGTAAAGCCAACATCAGCTTCAATATTATATGGAATACTTTGCTAATAAAATCCCTCATTATTTCATCACCAGTTCACTCTCAAAAAAACTAAATAAAAGAAATTGAGGAATGGAACGAAAGCAAACATATATTATAGTCTTAATTAGCATTCTGTTTGTGCATTTTGAACTTCAAATCTATATTTTTTTTGTCTTAGTCTACAGTTCGAAAAAAATCCTGTTTTGTTTCCATAATCCTAATATGTCTTGCATCAAATATATTTTGTATTTACTCTATGTCATGTCATCGGTAGTTTAAAGCTCTTTTTCTTGGGTGACTCACTACAGGCACACAAGTTCTTACTTTTGCCGGTAGTGAAAAATTTACTTTTTACCTTGCATCACTGTCACCGTAATAAAAATTTTCTTGTCTTTTTAGTTTTTCCTCGTGGAAACTCTTCTTATTTTTGTTTTTCTTTCTGTCTCTCTGATCCCACTCCTTCATGCATGCAATGATTGAATCACATGCATGAAAGTATATTTCTGTAGATAATGGAACTGTAGCTATAGACTATTATACTCACGGTGTATTAATTATAATTTATTTATTATTAATATTAAAGTATGATGTATAATGTACTGAGCGCAATGTATTATTCTCTTAACTTTATTTAGATATTTTATAATTTTAGAATTTTGAAAATTTTGTTACAGTTCTAAATGCAGAAATAAAAAATTTCCCATTTCATCAATTTCCTATTCTATTTCAACTTTCGAACCATGAGCAGAGTGTTATCTCGAACACCAATACAATCCAACTTATTTAATAATTTGTTTCTATCATATGAGTCAAAAGCTTTTTTAAGGTCTAAAAATATGAGCACTAAGCGTTGATTATCTGATATTCCCTCATTTATATGTTAGAAATATCGACAAACATCTGATATATTTTTACATCGCTTTCCTAAAATACATGCTGAAAATCACAAAAACACGTTATTTCTATTTAAATAATTTACAATCTGTCCTTCAACAATTTTCTTCGAGTATTTTGGGAAAAAAACGCTAAGCAAAAATATAAGGTCGGTAGTTATTTTTGTCAGTCGGGTCACCGGACTTGTAAAGAGGGAACACTTAAGCCTTCGCTAAGAACTGTGGAAAACACCGGTCAAATAGACTAAGGTTAATCAAATGAGTAAGGGGTTTAGTAATAGTCTGAATGTTATCTTTCAGAAAGGGAAGCGGTTACATTATCATGCCCTGGAGCCGACCCCCCTCTGAGATCACCCTGCCCGTATTGTTTTCATATGTCACCTCTTGAAAAAACAAAATTATTCAAGCTACTGTGAATTTTCTATCATTTATTTAAAGAGGCTCGACCAAATTTTGGCCATTGTGTAGAGAAAAAATTATTAAAATCATCAGCCACATCTCTTGGGACCTCTGGTGTGACAGTACTTTCGATTCCTGGTTTGAATTTGTTAATTAAAAAATGAATCTCTACTAATTGTCCTACCAGACAATTCTCTCCTCTCACTCCCCAGAGTCGCATAGGATCGTTTTTATATTCTAGTAATTTACTTCTGTAATATTCGTGTTATGAGCTATTCTTAAATCTTTGGTTAAATTTTTCCTCCAACGAAGTAAATTCCTGTTTTCAATGCATTTATTAAATGGTTGTTTCCACTCAGTTTCCTGCTCAGTTTGTCCCTTTGTCTAGTCAAATCATGTCTTTTTCCTAATCAAATCAAAATCTAACCCATAGCTTGAGTTTCTTTTGTCTTGATCTCACCACTCCATTTTTTGTAGACTCGAGTTCTTTATTATCTGGAAAAAATTACTGGTTTAGCAACTATCTACTTCAAAACAGTTCATTTACTTGGATCCCAATCACCACTTTGAATAGCTTGTTAGCAAACATGACTTATCAACGAAATTATAGGTTTTAATAGCTGGTGAGGGTATTTCATTCTGAGATATTAGAAATAATCAAGGCTGTACTGAAATGATCTGTTATACCTGGTATATAATACGACAAAACTTAATTTTATCCTGACGATTATACCGCACAAAAATATGATCAATGCATGCACTTGAATTACCGTCGATTCTAGTTGGTTTATTCTACATACTGTAGTAACCCGTTTCCAATTAGACAGTTCAAATATCTGTTGTTTATCCCAGTCGGTCCAGAAACAGATTCACACATTGACATCTCCTACCAGAATACAATTTTTATCCCAATTTAAATTACCATAAAGATTTTCCAAACCTCTAAGAAGGAATCGATGTCACTATCAAATGTACAGGTATATTGCTAAGAGGGAAAAATAACGTGTTTAAAAACTTGAAAATCTAAAGTTAATCCATAAACATCACCGAACTTGGCTTGGTTGATTGAGCAACGCTTTTACCGTTGAGGGCGAATTCTTTCCAAATACGACTTAGAGGGTTACCAACTAATACATTTCGATCTATAGCGTCATTTGAGCCAATTCCCAGTCTTCCAGCATGCCCCACTCACTACCACAATGCCATCTCAAAAAATAGGGATACTTCACCACACTTCTGTATAACGAAACACCAGTTTTCACTTGGAAAAAATGTGAAAGCTATTTTATTAACAGTCCTAGTACATGATTACTCCAGATTCTAGTTGATAACTTGAAAGTAAGTTTAATTCATTTTAATTCGTGTAATAAATTTATTTGCAGACACAAATTCGAATTCATCCGCGGCAGCTGCTTATTGCCGGTGGTAAAGCAACAGGAGCTGCAGTCTCACATCATGAATATTCTGAAGAAGAAGGGCGGTGCCAGCCGGCAAGGCTCCCGCCCCCGTGCCAACGCCCGACCAATGGCAGAGCGCGGCGGCGCAGAAAGCCCCGCCCCCACGCAGCAGCCGCTCACTCAAGAACCCCCAACGTGCAGAAGGCCATCGACAGCCTACTGCGCAATCTCAACAAACAAGTCGGACGCCACCCCTCCCGCCCCTGTGCCCGCCCCCTCACAGCCCATGTTTAGCGCCTACGCCCCCAACCAAGTACTATGAACAATCATCAAACTGTAAACTGAAATGGTTGGTTTCAAGTAAGCTATTGAAAAATTTTGATTTCATTAGTACACTGAGAAATTCTGTGTATGGTTATTTCAAAAAAAATTACTGCAAAAATAGTACTGTGATTTCAAGCTATATTTATTAACTTGCACGAATGCGTACGTTCATTAGTGCATTGAAGTGCCTGCTATTCGGGTTAGTTTTAAGTACCGTATTGAAATTGCTGTGTTATTCAGCTAGTAAGTGGCCAATTGAAGTTTAATGTCTGTGCTATTGTTGCTTCCCTTTATCCAAGCATAAAGCAATGGTATTTGGTTACAATGATTTAGCTAGTTAAATTAAGCCATTATCACAGATATCAAAAATTCAGTTAGCGTTGCTGCAATCGGCTGTTTTGAGTGTTGAATTACTAAATATCCATTTTAATTCTCAATCATGCGTAAACTTCTATTAAGTCAGTATTGGACGATAATGTATGATTTATCATAATATATGAAATGGGATGAAAACACAATATTTTATTATTTATTATCTGTTTTTATTTGTCGTGCAGACTATTGCCGTCTAATAACAGTCTTTACCCCGCATCACATGCCACGATTTTGGGAGTCCGGATTTTTGTTTTCTTCATAAATTTCTAAAGATTAATAAATGAAGCCACCAAAATATATTATGTATTTGAATATATATGATGTGCGCAGAGTTACGCGTTGTGGCTTCTTCAAGTTGGCGTGTCTCATTCTCAGTAAAATTCATTCAAGGAAATGAAAACCGGATGACCAAGAATCGTGGTGTACGGTTGTGATTGGTTTGCAAACTGTTACTTCCGTTTTTGGGCGAAAGTGTAATCTGATAATCTACAGTTGGTATCGTATTGGAACAAACCCGGTCGATCATCGATTAATAGTGCATCAAACATACTACTGTGTTCTTCAGTTACAGTTGGGAATTGACGTTTTTCGTCTCCAATGGAATTGGAACTTTCATTCTCCGGTAATGATTGAAATATTATATCAAAGTAAATATTTGTCAGTTCAGAAATTAATAATATTAAAAGTACTTTTATTTTTTTAATTTAAACTGTATATTAAAAATAAAATTGATCGATGTTATCAAAAACATCTCACTGTAAAGTGTTTTTATTTGTTATATTTGTAGGATTCTATTCGTAAAGAATACCTTATGGGTAGTTCCATCTCGTCATTTGGTTCATATTTGAAGTATTGTTTAACATATTCATAAGAGAGGTTGCTCTCACGTAAAGTTTTTAACAGTATATTTCTTTTAAATGTCTAGTTCAGATAGGATATTAAGATTAAAATTATTATGCATTTTGTTTTATTAGTAAGTTTTACCCAATAAAGCCACCGCTACATGTAAAAATGTATCGTTAAGTAGAAAATAATTCAGGAAACCATTGTAATCTTGAGGGAATAATCTTTCATTAGAAGTATAGCTGATGACAAAAAGTTGGGCGGTTTCTCCCTGGCTTCAGTTTCAGGGACTCTGACATGACCTGACGACTGCTTTTTAGTCAACGAAAGCTGATATAAAGCATCTATTGGCTCTCCTGATTTAAAAACGTCATCGAGGCATAGCTAAATGACAACTCTAACTGCTGTTGGAGTTGAAGTGCAAAAGACGCATACGAAACTGCACTAATTTTTGGCACGTCAGATAGCAGCTGGAGGTACAGCTATATTATAAGTAATTAAATTATGGCGGATGGCAAATGGTTGTTAATCTATGCTCAGCTATGGCAGGACAGGTCCTCATTGTGGTCTGCAAGGGTCAGTCGGACCGATAAAATATTACAAACCCCTCATAGACTGTCAAGAAATCTAGGACAGAGTAAATATTAATTTTCAATAGAAAACAATTATTTTTACAGAATGGCATGGCTTCTTTAGTACTTGGAAAAATTAGGATTATCTCCCAAATTTATTGTGAAATCTCTCCATAGTAAGAAAAACAATAGATATTGTCCAATTTCTTTTAAATGCCCTCTATATAATTGAGTGAAATTTTTCAATGAATATAAGTTGAATTTGACAATAACTATTGTTTTCCTTATAATCCTCCAAATTGTTATTTTACAAGTTCCCTATTAGAAGAAACGTTCATCTCAAAATCGTTATTAAATGATGTAGGCTGAAACAATTTTATTTTTTAAAAATTGAATTGAGCTTAAGTCTTCAGCAACTCAACAATCTAATTTTAAATTAAAAAGTATAAGTTACTATAAGAGCATTATTTTTATTAAATTTTATTTTTGATAATCTTTCAAGTGCACCCATTTTTACCCCCATCACACTTTCGTTCTCATTCTCAACCTTCTGACTAATATCATATTGCATCTGTTTCTACGATTTCAAAACGATTACCTACTATAAACGATTAATAAATAAAGTTAAGTAGCGGATCTCAATCCGACCCTCGTCTTATACAGATTATAGGTTGTCCCAGCAAAGAAGACGGTCTGGCAAGATGAAAAAAATGACTACAGCTTGGTCAATATTGGTTTAAATTGGGTCTATGATAAATTTAGTCTCAAATCGTAGAGAAACATTCTTATCTACAATTTGAGACCAAATTTATAATTTTTGAACCAATATTGACCGAACTGAGTCATTTCCCTATCTTGCCAGAATGTCTTCTTTTCTTGGGCAGGCTATACCTGTTGATCAATTTTTAAGGCATCAAAGCAGATTTATACAACTCATTCATTAACTCATGGTTTAATATTCAACAAAGACATCAATGTATGACCTAGAATGACCACATCCATAATCTCTCCTATTTTATTTGTATTGTTGTAATTGTTGGTCAATTGCTTCTAAGGTGCTTGAAATTTATATCTTCTCATTATATCCATAAAATCACTTGATACGAAATGAAGACTTTTTGCAGAAGTGTGAGCGTATAAATGGTAGACTGCCAATATTTCTATGCAGAAACAGTTCGATTTCGACGGTCGGCTGCAAGCTCAGAACAGTAGCTGCAGTCCGACTTGTCTTCTCTCAACACTCTTGTCTTGAGATGTGATTGCCTACAGCTGTTCGACTGCAGCTGACCCAAGCAGGTTCAACCTCCTTGGGCTGACCGTTTCTCAAAGAAGGAGACCTACCAGTACACGCAGGAAACACGCAAACGTTTGTTTATTTCGTCTCAAGTGATCTCGTGAATATGGTAATGGGCGTGAGGATATAGAAATAAAATTTTCAAACCAGAATATTATTCAGGGTTATTTGACCAATACATAATAAATAAATAATGATAATTTTAAGTCACCCAAATTCGGGACTGTAACGGTTTTTGACTGAATTAGTTTTATATCTAGCTATTAAGAAGATGATGATATTGATAATAATTTAAATGTGTGAATTACTTACGTTTAAAATTCATCAACTCACATAGCAGCTGTAAATAGGCAACTTTACACAATTTTTTTCCAAGTATTGTCTAGAATTTACTTGTCTCACAAAACCATCATATTCTTGCAGACTAACTACTTTGGTATTGATGATACAAAACTCATAAATAATTTACCGGTTGATGTAGTTTTTGTAGAAAATTGTACTACAATACAAATTCTCTTAAATGATATTACTTTTTTCTACTATTCGTTGAAAGAGTTTTTGATGCTTAAAAATGATGGTGCTTGAGTGAAGCAATTTTTCCTATGTCTCGGCAATTGCATTTCCATTGAATTGTCATGTGTAAAACAATTATTTAATGATATTATATAAACTACATTTTTAGGGATAAAATTATAATTATTTAGGATCAAATTACTCGTATATAAGAATTGCTAAAGACTTGTAAAGAAAGACTTTTACGATTATTGATAGTTATCAGCCTGGAATGTCTACCAGTCTATTAAATAGCCCCGTAATAAAGTACTGTAATTTTAATTTTGTGAAATATATATTTATTTTCGTTGCCTTATCTCGATTGTTTAATAGATTGTCCAATAAGGCATCTAATGGAATTCTAATAAGTAGACGAACTACATAAAATGTAGGCATATTATTATAATTTATAGTTCATAAAGTACAATTCAACATAATTGTGTAAACAATTTTTTAATAATTTTTTTAGACCTCACATTGTTATTCCAGCTTACTGATAGATGCTTGGGGGATTGGGGGCCCAATTATTATAATTTTGATCTCCAGTCAAAATGAAATTTCATTGTCGCATTATCTACATTTCTAAAAGCTGAATCAACAGAAACTAGCTATTTTCGTTTTCATTTTGAAAAAAGAAAGGCTTTCCCAAAGCAATAGGGGTCCAAGATAATGCTTTATTTTTAAACATTTATTTACATATTAATGTTATGAATACATACGGTATTAATAACATACAATAGTATGAATACATTGAATACATACTCTTGAATATATGTAAGTTCAACATCAATAATTTATAATTATAAAACATTTATTTGCATATTAATGTTATGAATACATACGGTATTAACAAGTATGCTGCAATTATTAACGGATTAGCGGTAGTAATAACATCATACATAACAAGTAAATTTACACCTAGGTCTGACGTCAACATGCTGGATTCCAGTGATATTATTAAATAACTAAAAATTATGTTTGAAACTTAAACTTTAGACCAAGAGGAAGAATACATTATTCAAGATATATAGCTAATATTAACATTATAGCACAAAAACAAAATTCACTAAAAACAAAAAAGCTATAGTAAATAATTATTAATAAATTATCAATTTCTGCGTCAATAAATTATCAATTGTGATTTCAACTAATACTGTAAAAAATAATAATATTCAAAGCCTATTGGTTCACTTACAATAACAATTTTCTCCTTACAATATCGACTCAATTATGCAATAAGAATACAAAATGATGGGATTATAAAACTATTGGGCTCTTCTATTTAAAGTCTAATGACAGACTGCTGCAATTAGGTGAAGAATTTACAAAAAAGTAGACATAGTCATTGCTGACTATTAACAACTTGATGAAACCATTACCGATTAAAATATCCAGCAAATGTGTTTGATTATCAAGGATTGCAGCCTATAAAATTAATCATGCAACTAAGAAACCATAAAATGGTTTATGAAAAACTGAACGAATGAGGTGTATTTTTCTATATAAGACATAAAGTAAATAGTTAATATGATGAAATAGCTTAAATAGCTTTAATAATATGGATTACATTGTGAAAGCGAATTTCACATTCTAAATCATACATTAATAGAATGTAATTCTTGTTAAAAAGTGAGGAAATATAAAATTAATTTATTTTAATAACATTGCCAAATATTATTTTGTTCTACACTTTAAACTTAGGGCTATTTAAAATAATTGAAAAATTAGATACCCTTTTTTAAAAAACATTAGAATTATTATTCCACATACATATGTTTCGGAACTCAGACCATTATCAATGTGAATAAAATAATATTCACATTCCGAAATATATTCACATTGATAATGGGCTGAGTCCCGAAACATGTATGTGGAATAATAATTCTCAAGTTTTTAAAAAAGGGGTGTTTGATTTTTCATTTAATTTATCGAATTTGTACTACATCACAAATACACGTTTATACAAAAATACATATTGTGTATTCACTTGAAAATTGTTCGACTGTAATAATTGATTCAAAATTGGACTTTACCTGCCAACCTACCCTAGGGTCAAGTATGTTATTCTGATGACAAAAAAGACAGGTAAAGCGTAGTTTATTGACCTTGTTCAACTGTACGGAGATTCTGAATTTTGTTGAATAGAAACAGAATATTCTATTGTAATTCCAAGTCGTATTCGTTCTTGAACTCCTCAACAAGCGATGGCTGCAGTTTGTGCAGGCCTGGTGATAGATGTCTACCATGTGTGAATGTTTACCGTAGCGCTTCTCAAACTTCAAGTAGTTCAAGCAAACGTGCGAAAAAGAAAGCACAACATTAGAAGGCTCATCTTACACAATAGAATGAATCAAAGAAGATAATACTGCAGCTGCAATTGATTTTTTAAAGTTATACTTATCATAATAAATCAACTGTCAAGCCGTGGTCTACATAGTTTAATGTGCTGGTCTGCTGGAACATCACACTTTCAGTCGGCCATGAGTTTTTGATTCCCGTTCAGTCTGGAATTTTCTGTACTGTAACACCTCATACTTTCAATTACCAATGCACTAGCAATATACTGTACTTCTGAGGTCATCAACGTAAACTCCCCACCCCCACCCAAAAAAACTCAGATTTCATTGTTTTTGGAGTTTTAAAACTCGATGTCCATATTAATCTCTTCAGTCAACAGTTATATAAAACTTCAGTAAGACAGATCGCACCTTAAACAATATTACAATCAATCCATAACTTCTGCCTAATTTTCAATTCAATGGCTAAGATTTCTTTAAACTTTTTATCTTTATTAAAACGTATTTGGTACATTTGGGCCTTATTCTGTTTGAATTCTTCGATTGGAGCCTTATATTTGGGAAACACTTTATTTCTATTATAGACTATAGTAAAATTGGATAAACATTTTTTCATGAGTTTAATAAATATGCAGAATCAAACATCAAGAACTATCACCATGGGGAATTGCAGTTATGTCAGCGAGGTGGAGAGGACACCCCACCAAATATATAGCCACACGCTAATAATGTCAGAATCAACCCCTCAATGGACTTTCCCTGATTATTCCTGTCAAATTGAGTAACAACTGTCACGTGTCAGATCACAATCAAATTTCATTATAGAAACAGATTTTTCCAAGAGTAAAAATAACTTACCAATAATTGAATTCAAGCGGAAACAAATTGAATGGATAAATGTTCATTGTGGAGTAATTCAGCAATCACTCACCTGTATTGTCCGAACCAAATTGAATACAAGCGCATACATGGGATATGCGAGCGTATTTGACGTCCAATTTCAACCTTAGGTTTTTGGCATGGTCATTTTGGTATGCAGATCCAGGTAGAAAGGGGTCATTTTGGCCAGTTCGAAATAGAGTTCTCGTGCGCTCTTCAGGCCCTGCGTCAGAGCCACGCGCTCCAGCCACATCACCTTCAACGGGTTGCAAATGTTTGGATATTGTGTCATGCTCGTGCCAACTTTCAGCAACTCTTCCACCTGGGAAAAAATATTTTATAGTTATTTTTCATCAGCCCATTCAACAACATCGCGCTTGTAGCGTTGATGATAATAGTTACAGTCAAGGATACTGGAAAAATATTTTTAGGCTATGGTTTTTAATGGTGGGGAGAACCTTTACGGGTAGATTTCCTCGCCTATGTCTAGTTGGCCAAATACTGGTCACCCATCCAAGAGCAGTCTACAGTATTCTTTATTTAACTTTTCGATCTCAAAGCATTATTAGGCCTAATTAAGACAGATGGGACGATAGTACGGTAATAGATCGAACTCAACATCCAAAGAGAAAAGACGTTTCCTACGCCAACTTGTTCTATACAGCCCCTTTATTGTTTGGTAAAAAGTTACACCCTTATGAGCGTCGGGTTTTTGAGAGGAGGGGGTGAAAGGTGCCAAATTTAAGTTTTTCGTGAATTGTAGCGAAACAAGCATCGGGCGAAAAATTTATTCATATTTTTCTAGATAACAAAATTTGAAGAGATTGAGACCAATCACAACCTCTCTGATATCAACTGTTTCAGTTACAATTTTTGAAAACTCCATATTTTTTTCACCGGAATTATTTCGTTACTTTAAAAGTTTGTAACTTTGAATTGAAACACTTGCATCCGTATTTCAAAATCCCTCTCGGCGAAATTCATTTCTTTAATTTGAGACCAAATTCACACTTGACCAAATTTGAGACCAAATTCAGTGGTTCATGTTACAGCGATTTTAAAAACCCTTATATCCCCAAAATCCCTAAAATTACATTCTATCATACAAAAAATACTAAAAATATTCGGATTGACTCATACTTCTAGATTTTGTTTCTTGAGACCCTAGACTGTCATAAAAATTGTTGACATGACCAAGACTATCATAGGATTCATGGGGGTTGGTCAAAAGCATCCCCTTATTTTTAATAATTTATATTCCCTTATAACTGTTGATTGGTACGTCGGATTCTATCGCTTAATAGCTCATCATTTTCTACTCATCACGGCGGTATAAATTCATATATTATAATCCAAATTCTGTTAAAAACTAGAAAATTCAGATTTGAATGATACCCTTGAATAATAATACCTGCACATTGAAAAGTCCAAATTTCACATATCAATGATCCCAATCGGGAAGTTGTGAACGGAAAAATCTGAAACTATCAAGAAATGTAGAGAAAATCTTCCTCTTTCAGATGGTTACTATGAGAATAGCGAAACCTTCGACATAAGAAGGAACACAACCGGTTTTTATCACACTTTTTCTGATAAATTCGCTCATGTTTTAATTATATTGAAATTTCTCCTACAATAAGCATTGAACAAGGAATTTTAATATACCATCTTTTAAAGGATAAATCACTCTACATTTCTAGACCAAGAGCATAACTCTACCGCCAATAGTTACCGAGTTACAATAGAATAAATTATGTGTAATTTTTTAACAATTGAAAACGCTGATTTTCCAACAATTTTATTATGAGGAATTCATTTTAAAATCATGATGAATCCTATATGATATTAAAGATCACATTTTTTTCTACAATTTGAGACCAAATTCATATTTTTTGAACAATTATTTAATGAGCTACGTTTATTTTTAAAACCAATCGTCGTCTTCTTTAGCTCAGCAAAGCGTTTCAATGTATCATTCATAGTGTAAGGAGCGCCTCTCAGAGTGAGCTCTGAGCTCGACAGTTGGTTTGAAAAATGGATCTAGCTAACTGTGTAATTGTTCAAAAAATGTGAATTTGGTCTCAAATTTTAGAGAAAAATGTACTCTTTGATACTATATATGATTCGCTGAATTTCTTGAAAAGAACTTTGATGAAAACATTCGTGTAAAATCAGCTATTTCAATTTTTACTTATTTTTAATGATGTATTCATCTGTAACTTTGTAACTAATGAAGGTAGAGTGATGTTCTTGGTCTGAAAACGTAGAGAATTTTGCCCTCCATAATGATTATAGAAATTAGAAGCCAATCCAAATATTTTTAGTACTTTTTTGTGATAAAATGTAATTTTAGGGGATTTTGGGGATGTAAGGGTTTTTAAAATCGCTGTAGCATTTGAACCACTGAATATAGAAGGGTGAATTTGGTCTCAAATTGAAGAGAAATGAATTTCGCCGAGAGGGATTTTGAAATACGGATGCAAGAGTTTCCAATTCAAAGTTACAAACTTAATAATAAGTATTAATAATTATTAAGTAACTTAATAATTCCTGTGAAAAAAATATGGAGTTTTCAAAAAATTGTAACTTGGAAACGGTTGATGATACAGAGTTGTGATTGGTCTCAATCTCTTCCAAATTTTGTTCTCTTGAAAAAACATGCATGAAATTTTTGTCCGACGCTTGGTTCGGCTACAATTCTCAAAAAACTGAAATTTTGCACCTTTCAATTTTGTATAGAACAAGTTGGCGTAGGAATCGTCCTTTCTCTTTGGATGTTGAGGTTCGGCCTTTTTTTCAACTAATTGCACCGTACTACATATCAAATAAACGGGTCGTGCTTTGATATGGATTGATCTATGTCTCGTCCTGTTTTCTACGTCCCTTTTGTCAGAACTAGAACTTATAGTGTTATAGTTTTATTTGGTATTGTAGTCTAATACAGTATTCTAGTACCGGCATTCAAGGTTTTTTCCTACTTGATGTTAAGTAGATGCTAAGCTCAGACTTGTATCATTCTATTATTGTCGAGTACACTTCGTTAACTGTATTGAGTCAATATTTTCAATAAATATCTTCAATTGTACAATTGTAATTTCTATTGATATCAATGAAAATAATAACAAGACTGGGCCACGCGCCCCGGGCGTCAAGTTAATGGGGCGTAAAATTGTGGGCTGAAGTCGCCTTTTTTATTAAAATATTTTGGGACGTATGGAAATTTATAAAATATAATACAGTATTGACAAATTACTGTACATAACTACTGTACATAATAATACAGTATTAAGCTATAACTTATTACAAATTTTGTAATCTGTTGTATATATCTAATTTGTTGTATATATCATTTTTGTATATCTATTGTATATATCTTCATTCTTTAATTACTTTCAAGATTATGTTCTTTACAACTTTACAATCATTCCAAAGAATTTCTGTGTGAGTTTTTTTAAATTATCTTGTGGAAAATACTGCTTTAATCCTACATCATTTTAGGTTTCCCCACCAAATATGGCATACGCTAATCGCTAAACCTAAAAGGATGTTCCACCGGCAAAATAACCTCAATAATTTATCCTCGATAGGAAATTGTGGCATTTCTTTAAATGATCCACGGAGATTTAAATGTTTAAAAGTTTTTTCAATTTGAGAGAGTTCAAAACACAAACATATCACCAGAATAACTTCTGCAAATAACTTATCTAATACCTACTGTAATTGGAAAATTAACTCATACACATTCATCACATAGTTACTTCGAAGACTGTATACGGTATTACAGAATTTCCAAGTGTTTTTTAAGATTGCTTTGTAATTAAGTACTGCATTGGAGAAAAATAATTCACTCATTTGATTTTAATAAATTCAGTAATTCAAAATAAAAAGTACGGTACACTACATAAAACTAAGTTCTCTCTTTGAGAATTGGACGTTACACATCATAAAGTATAATTAAACCCCTTTTCCAAGCCCCTCAATTTAATATTGGTGAATTTAATAGAGCAATCCATGCAGAAAGGGGTCTAATGGCCACTTGCACTGATAGAAATTCTCATTCGAGCCGTCCCTGGTGGAAGTTATGCAAATATATAAACACATGGACAAATGCTTTCTGCTCTTGAAGAATTAGCCACGACTTCTGAAATAAACCGAAAAACTTTGAGAGAAGTTTCCTAACATTAAAATAAATAAAAACATCTCAGTAGACATGCCCCCTAATATGCTGTGTTATCGAGATTATAATGGTACCGAAAATGGTAATGGTTGATATCACATTTCTCTTTAAATTTCTATTTAAAATTTGTGGCGGCCCCACGAGTGATCAATTCTTATGAAAAATTAGCTGAAAACCCAAATGAAACCAGTGGAGAGAGATTTGAAACTTTGATGGTTATTGGAATAATCTGAAAAATATGCTGAAGAACGGTATCTCACAAAAAACGGTATCTCGCAAAAATTTAAACTTGCCTGCATGGGGGGCGCAAAAATTGAAGCTTGACCCCCCCCCCCCCTAGAAAAATTGGTAAATCCGGCCCTGAATTATTTGATGAATTTTTGTAGGTTAGGATATCACCGTGAAAATTGAAACATGAAAACACTGATTTAGAATTTTGACCATCAAATCGTGCAAGGTGCTAGCAAACAAATTGAGCTAGGAAGAACTTAATTCAAGTTTGTTTAATTTCTATTAAACCCGTAACACATATATGATTTTACCCGTAAATATATTCACCTAACGATTTTACCTAACACATTTACGAGTTTACTCGGCGGCCAAGTCACGATTAAGCCTCGGAGTCGCTGAGTGTCGCCAGGTTGACGACACTATGAAACTTCATGTAACTTACTAATGTAATATACGAGTATATGTACAATGGAATATGGAACCTTGATAATTCGTAATTCGTATTTTTATCTTTTTAAACAAGTTTTATAAAATTTCGAATTTAGTCTATCAAGGATTCGTGACTATCGAATTAATTGAGTCTATCCAGGGAAAGGAGAGACAATGTGAATAAACAATTGCATATGTGATGAGAAAAAATCTTTGTAACAGCTATTGAGAATTGACTATTGAGGAATTAAAAGAGATATGAGTCATCACTTTTAAACGCACACAACTTGAAAAAATACTGCTTGTTTAGGCCGTTTCTCGATTCCATGAACAGAGTGTAGTCATAATAACAATACCAGTAAATGAATAGCTATGTCAGAAAAAATGAAAAACTCACTGAATCTGTAATTGAAATATCGGGGAATAGAGTAGGCTATAGGATCTAGATGTGTTTTCTGCGCATCTCAATGCGCATGCACACTCCGTTGGGCAGTCAGTTACTCAGTTTATGCTAGGCGATTGGAGAAGCAACATGTGGTCGATCACAATGGACAAATTCGATGTAGACCAATTCATCAGCATAATTAAAAAACAACCCACAATTTGGAATACAAATTCCGAATCCTATCACGATAGAAGAAAGAAAAAAGCAGCTTGGGATGCAGTATTAGAAGAGTTAATCGAGGGGTTCAAGGAAAAAGCCTTTTCAGAGAAAAATGAATTGGGTAAGTGCCTCTTGCCTGTAACCGGTATTTTGGTAATTTATTATTTATAAATATGATTAGAGATTTTTCAATTATTTTCTCGTTTTAACACGTAATGAAAACCTGCCCGTTCTACATTTGCGATTTTGGTCCAACTTTATAGAGTAACGTAATCTACTTGGGGGTTCTTCCATTAATTATACTGATTATTATCAATTATATAATAGTTATTTATTTTATATATTTTAATTATTATCTTCCACTAAGCTTAAAATGGCTCATAGTGAAAGTTCAAATCACATTTAAATTCCTCTAGTAAGTTATGATTCCACAATTTATAATTTTCCTGAACTGCACAGTATGAAAAATTATCTATTACTTCAATTATTTCTTTATGAAGCTACTTATTGCCCCAACCGCACGAAGTGCATTTGCAGTTATGTCAGCTCTATTTATCTAAGTATCTAACTATAGGCTAGTGCCTAGTATGTTGAGACAAAATATCTTACTTTTTTATAGTAGCAGTAGGCTACCTATAGTTACTTTAAACTTGGATAGAATACAAGTTTTGATTGAAGATTATAATTGTTTTATAGAACAGCAGTATTAGTATTATTTCATTCTACTTGTATAAGGGAAACGTCAATATGGGTGGATTCATCAAATACGAACAAACAACTAAACTACGAAATAAACTATCAAATCAACATTCTCTTACTGATCGATAAACAATCAAAATAATAAAGTACTACTACCAATAATAAACAAAGATAAACAGAGACGAATAATCATACTATCCATTATTTGGAAATTAAAAATTTTATTTTGGTAATATTTTATAATAATATTTTTGGTGATAGATTTTATTTAGGCCTTTTCAATAAAAGTATGAAATCCCAATAAACTTGCAAATTTTAATTGAAAAATGAACTAAAAATATAACTAACATTATAATAAATTGAAATAACCAGAGAGAATAGAATATAGAAATTCTATTATCGCTGGAAATAACAAGCCGTTTAAAGGGAGTTGCAAGATATAAAAGTAACTTATTCAATTCCCTTTTAAGAATAAATGTGATTTTCGATTGTACAAACAAGTGCAAGTCTAGCGAACGCCTGTCTGACGACTGACTCACTGCATAACGACTCGACTGGCTGGAGAGAACGGATGTTGTCGCGACTATGTAAACACATAGTAACTTACTCTTCAATAGACTATTGAAAGTGACTATAAATATACTATTTATATTGTTACTATCCAATATACCATCTAATATAATTATACAACAGTATCTATATACTATACGGCTGTATAGCAAATGTAGATAATTGAATTCTATAAATATAGGCTCAGAATAATAATGCCGATATTCGATTGAATGAAGTTCAGCAATAAATTTCCACTTGACTTCCAGCTTATTGTATTTGGGTTCAAATTTATGTTTGATTAGGACAATTTACACTGCACCTTTTTTGGTCGAGAATGTTGTTTCTTAAAAAATTGTAACTTTTCAACTTATCTAATAATAGAAGAAAAACAAAGTAGACTACTATTATAGAAAAACTTTGATGCTAAAAAAAAACTTCATAAATTCTTATTCATCGCAGGGAATCTTACTAATTTTAGGGCGCTCAGTCTGAATCTGGAATTAAAATTTTCTACCTCTATTCTTAGGAAATTAAGCTGTTGTGAAGAGGCGTTTTTTATTGGAGTAGCTACAGAGTCGCTAGCGAAAGTTGCTGGATTGTGCAATGAACAAACCAGCTAAAAACTAGCGATAAAAGTAGCTATAGCTAGCGACCAAAATCGCAAATGGGCAACGATCAACGAGCTCAAAGTCTCTAATACAAAATAATTAGTAATACAATCATGGTTGCTAAAATAATATCATAAAACCAGGGCAACGCATTCCTCTACTTTTTCATAAAAATTATGAAAATAACAGCGTTCGGGTTCGGGAGCCTATTTACTGTAGGCCTATTGTATTTCCAGATTTAAGAAATTGAACCTGATCCATCGTTCCGGAACGTCATTTTCTAAAAAAATCTACTATAAAACTCAAAATATATCAGACTAAATACTTTTAAATAATTAAAATCAAAGTACCCTTTTTTAAAGAATAAATACTTATTTCATACTGTTTATGATGGTGACGTTTCCAAATGTTTATTAGTATACTTCAAGGAATAAAATCTTTTATATTCTATTCCATACAAAATGAGAAGAAATTATTTTATTGCCGTTACTTCGATAATGAAATGTTCAAGAACCCCGTTTCAAGTCAGTTTTCGTGGGTTTTTAGTGGAATCTTGTTATCAATTTTGGCATACGCGTTTAGTAGTGTGCGAGGCTGAACATACTATAGTATCAGTTATAAAAGTGTTTTGTGGGGGTTTTTAATTGAGAAAAGTAGTTTCTAACCACTGGTTGAGTTGCTGTAATGTCACAACCAATAACTCATGCTGTATCTGGCTCAGAAGATAACGACTCCACCGTTCAATCACCAGCTGGGCAGCAGCAGCAACGTAAGCAGAGCCAGCAGCAGCGTAAGCAGGGTCAACCGAAGCAGCAAAACAAACAACAACAGAAAGTGACCGGCAGCCGGCCGTCATCCTGCTCATCATTGACTGAAACTGACAGCGTCTTTTCCATTGCCATGGAGACGCAGGGTCGCGTGGCGCAGGCGCTGGAAGAGCTTCTATTCAGAGATGACTTTTTTATCCGGTTGGCTGCGAGACTCGAAGACCGCTTGCGTGATAGCCTGTGTGCGTCGTTGTTGGAGGACAGGCTGAAGGCGGCTGAAACTAGGATGGACGAGCTCTCGCGTCATATTACTATCGAATCGCTCGACACCCAGGTAGCGCGGCTGCAGCGCGGCTTCGACTATCGTTTGGATAACATCGAACAATACCAGAGAAGGAATATTATAAGGATATCTGGTATACCCGAAATCGAGAATGAACATTTAACGAGATCTACAGTCGGGTCCCTTCTAAACGAAAAGCTTTCATTGGGTCTGGTGGAGGCAGATATCGACCGGTGTCACCGTGTGGGTCGAGCGTCGCACGCACCCAAAGAGGACGGTTCGCGGCCGCGACCACGCCAGGTTATCGTAAAAGTGGTCAGCTATCAGAGTCGTGAACTGATCATGAAAGGCCGGCGCAAACTCAAGAATACTGGAATTGTTATTCATGAGGACTTGACTAAGATGCGACGCCAGTTTCTCAAGAAAATGGGTGAGAGAGTGGGATGGAAGCAGGTCTTGTCCAGTGGCGGTTCCAGGGGTGGGCTGGGTGGGCAGCTGCCCCCCAGTTTTCATGGGAATTTTTCCAATTGTTTTTCTAGTTGGACGCACATAATGTAATTATTTCTAAAATAATTTTAGTGTAGACTAAAATCATGAAAAATCATTTAATGGTTTATAGAATAGATAATATCTGTTATTGGATGTTCATACGGACTTTATAAGCCTAATTGAATTCCTCACTCATGTTATAGTTTGGTACTTCAGCCAAAGAAGCTTGCCGATATCTTACATGAATTGAGGTTATTGAGTCCTCCAATCTACAATGAAGTGGATTATGATGATTGCATCATATCTAAAATATCATTACAAAGTTAATACCGGAAATCAGTCTAACTTAATTTGATGATTTTTTTAAGTTTAAAATCTTAATGCCTTGAAAACCTGGCCTTATTTTATTCAAAAATGTAGTCTTGAGGTTCAAAAGTAGATAGTTTGGCAATAAGTTTTACCAACTATTGAATTAATTCCAAATTTTTTATATTACACAGAGTGTTCCAGAAAGAATGTGCAATACTTTTCAAGCTGTTTCTTTACTCTAAGTGGAGGAAAAAGTTCCGTGGGAATATCACCAAAAACTCTTTGTTACCGCTTAGATAACGATGGCAAAAATTTTTGATTTCTCAAAAAATATTCATTTTTCTATTTTTTCACTGGCTTTATTCAGATTCCAAAATTATTAATTCCCATGTGAAATGGATTTGTAAAATCTGAGGAATTCAATGACTGTTTTATGAGGAGTTTTTAACGTGAATTGTTATTGAGATAATAGAGCAAATAATTATGCTACAATAATTTTTTATTTTCAATATTGATAGAAGTTAAGGGGGAATCAGAAGATATTCTGAAGAGAACGTTGAATAGCAGTGATTGTGTAAATTTCACCTAAATCTCAGAAATCGCGATCAAAAGGAGACAAAACATTGAACAAGTGAAAAATTACTGTAAAGTCGCATTTTTAAGATTTGATTGAATTTATAATTATTGATTATTTTTGTGATTTGACGTGGGAATAGAAAATTTTATAACTGGAATAAATCCTCTAAAATTAATACTTTTTAAAAAATTTCAATTTCTCTCCATTGTTATCTTGGTAACAAAGCATTTTTGAGGGTACCTATGTTCCATGGTACTTTTTTCTCTACTTGGTATAAGGAAACAGCCTGAGAAGTACTGCGCATCCTTCTGAAACACTCTATGTGTGCCGTAGTATGAAACTATTGGAATTAATTCAATACTAGTTAGTAGAAATTATTGCCAAATTATCTACTACCTCAAGACTATATTTTTAAAAAATAAAATAAGGCCAAGTTTTCAAGGCATCAAGATTTTCAACCTAGCTCGAAAAATAATCAAATTTAGTTAGACTAATTATTTACTTTTTCATGATATTTTTTTAAAATTTTTCCCAAGGAAAAAAGACGCCTGGGAACCCTACTATCTGGGGTAGGGGTAAGAGCACCCACATACCCTTTCATAAACTCCAGCCCCCCTCCCCCTAAAAAATCACTCTTGAATTTGAGTCCTTGCCCCCCCCCCCAAGTTTTTCGGGTCTGGAACCGCTACTGGTCTGGTCCAGTGATGGTCGCATCTTTTGGAATCAGGACGGTCAAATTCACTCCCAATCCTTCGATGATCCTGTTGCTGATTTTTTAAAAAAGATAGGCAGTTAACTTGTAAATAGGAGCTGATTGACTATATTATATAATTTTTCTTTCTCTTTTGTATTAGTAGGATATTTTTTATTTTTCAGTTCACAAATTTTGATGGCTCCTTTCAAATATATTTACAGATACTGCTTTTGTGTGCATTAATTCAGGAAAGGATAATATCGTATTTCTAATGGTAATTTACACCTCAATTTGGACATTACATATTTTTAATTCTCATTTTATTTGTTGAATATTATTTTGAATTCTCCTTTGTTCGATTCTTGTCTGTAGAATGTATTTTGAGATATTACTTCTTCTTATAATGTATTATGCAGTTATTGCCTTTGTTTATTCTAATTCAGGAAGTATTGTATTTGGATTATTATTGCTAATGGTAATTTACATCTCAATTCGGATATTACATAATTTCTAAATTCTCATTTTATCATCGTATATCTCTTTTTGGGTGAAAGGTTACTACAAAGTTATAACCTCATTCTAAATTATCCTTTTTATACAATTTCTCTGAATGATTCATTTTGAAAAGATCTGAATTTAATCAGCAATATTAGTTATCCTTTATAATTGTTTTTTCTCTAATTAATATTGTGATTATTGTAATGAGTATATCTATTGAATCTTATCAGTTGGTTTATAAGCTTATAAGTATTGTTACTCATAACAACTTATTATTCATACTAAGAAAAATACTGTACTATAACTACCTGTTTAGCCTATTAATTACCTGTTTGCTTTTTCCCCAAGTAAATTATTATCCGTTTATTGGGGAGCTCCAACTTGCGTTAGATCTGGATTTAAATGTTATTAATCCTATTGCTGTGTTCCACAAGTTGGGATTTCCTTTTTTTAGCATCATAAAGATAGAATATTACTTGGCTTTACTATAAACCTCTTGAAACATTTTAATCGATTCATTAAAAAAAACTTTCCTGCCACTTTCATAATGGATGAGGAGGTCGACATTCTATACAACCACTATCAAAATCTTTCCTGTTCGGAGTTGTCTGATTACCTTGATTTTAAAACTTTTTTCTCAGCCGGGAATGGTGAGGACAAGCTTACACTACTACATACCAATATTAGAAGTTTGTCCAGAAATTTTGATGAGCTTTTGATTTACTTAAATGAATTGCCCTAAGTAGATGTGATAGTGTTCTCTGAGTGCTGGCTGAGGTGTGGTGAGGTCGTGCCGTCGATTGAGGGTTATGAGGTGGTATATACAGATAAGCAGCGTAACAGAGCTGATGGCGTTGTAATATTTTATAACAGTCGATTGTTAGTCACCTCTCATCAGATGTCTATTGGTGATATTCATGGTCTCAAGCTATACTTCATAATAAAACCTTCAATCTACTGGCTTTCTATTGCACGTTTGATAGCAATATTTAGACCAGGGGCTGGAGGTAGTTGAGTATGCAAAATATGAGGACCGCACTTTCTCAACGGTTTCCTACTCAGAAAAGCATGCTGATTATGAATCCGGATGTTGCCAGGCGCTATTTTGGTGCAACAACCCCCCACAGCCCATTGTTGTTCACCCCCTTTTATCGCTCCGGAAAATTTAAATTCTAGGTCCTAGAAGGTGAATGAAGACCGGGAAATGATCTCAACTCACTCTGGGCACTACAAGTAAGACTTATATGCGAATTTGACGGATCCTTGCGAAAATATATGCGAAAACCGCGGAATTTTGGTTCCTTCTTTAGTTTTCTGCAATTTACTTTGAAAGGAAACATGCTTAGGTGAAAAATAATCATACTATTGTTTTAGGCACATAATTCACTAGAGAATAGTATCCATCTTATTTTTCTACGATCAATGAGTACCGAGCTATGAATTTTCAAAAATTTGTAAGTTTTAAGTTTTGAGTATTAGTATCTAGTTTTGAATACTAGTTTTACCCTACATACTGTGTCTGAGATGGACATTGTCAGGCATGTGAGTGCCTTGCGTGGTGGGTCTGCTCCAGGCATGGATGGCATTTCTGCCTCCTTCTTGAAGGGGAACCTGTTCCTTTTCATTGAGCCTTTCCTTCACCTGGTGAATTTGAGTCTGGGGTCTTTCCTGACATATTCAAAATTGCTCAAGTTATTCCCTTGTATAAGTCTGGATCTTTCTCTGATAAAAACAATTATCGACCAGCTTCTCTTCTGAGTGTATTCTCAAAGATTTTAGAGAGAATTATGAAGGAACAGCTTACTTATTACATAACTTCTAATAACATTTTGGCAGATTGCCAATATGGGTTTAGGAGAGATAAAACAATCTCTGATGTAATGTTTGATGTTAATAGACATCTGCATTATTCACTTACTGGAAAAGTACGACCAATTTTGATTTTCCTGGGCCTAAAGAAGGCTTTTGACAGTATTGATCGAGGAAACCTTCTAAGAAAACTGTCAGCAATTGGTATCACTGGAAATGCTCTCTCATGGTTCACGAGTTATTTGTCAGATAGGAAGCAGTGCGTACCAATTAATGGAGTTAATGGACTTGAGGCTCCTGTCAATTTTGGGGTCATTCAAGGAAGTACACTTGGCCCCTTACTCTTCCTCATCTACATCAATAATATTTCCAAATTGAAGCTTAATGGAAGGCTCTTTCTGTTCGCCGACGACACCTTAATCATTTCTGAGGGTAAGACTTGGAGGGACGCTCACGAAAGGGCAGAGGCAGACCTAAGATTAATTAAAAAATGGCTGGACCAGAATACCCTTTCACTCAATGTATCTAAGACAAAATTCATGCCAGTTAGTCTTACTAGTCAATCTGATTTTGATCTGGATCCCTTAGACACACATAATTGTGGAAATGGTGACGTTGGTTGCCATAATTGTGATACAATAGAAAGGGTCTCTAATTACAAGTATTTAGGTGACCCAGGACAGATTGGAGATCCTTCAAAAATCTATTCTTAAAGCAGGACTAAAAAAGAACAGAAGGTTTCCTACTAATTTATTATTCAAGAATCCAGAGTACTGTCATTGACCACGTGTAAAGTGGTCAGATCATATAAATTTTTTAATATTGAAATTGAGGAAATACATATATGCATTTAGATGTCTTAGTGATATTTTGAATAATAATGAAATCAGGCAAATGTACCATGCTTTTGTCCAATCTCTGTTGTCTTATGGTATACTGGCCTGGGGTGCTGCCTACCGTTTGCATATCAACAGATTGGAGATCCTTCAAAAATCTATTCTTAAAGCAGGACTAAAAAAGAACAGAAGGTTTCCTACTAATTTATTATTCAAGAATCCAGAGTACTGTCATTGAGAAAATTGTTTATTAAAGATATATTACTTCACATCTACAACAATCCTAAGACAATATTTACACAAACTGACCATTCTCATAACACCAGATATGCATCAGCTGTGGGCTTCAATACTATTCAACAGGCATTAACGTTTTCCACAACAAATTGCTTCTATATTTCACATGTATTATTCAGGAACTTCCGTCTGTATTCTAATCAAGGTCAATTGTTGAATTCTGATTCTGCATCTATCTTCAAGAGACATGTGAAGACATGGTTGTTCAACATCACTGAGGAAGACGCAGGTTCGTTGATTGGTAGGATTGGCGGTGCACACGTTTAGTTTTCTGCCTGATTGGACATGTCCATGAAGAAGGTAATTCATTTACCTTCTCTGTATCGGCTTGGCAAGTTATTTAAACTATATTGATTAGGTAATGATTTCTAATCCCTGTTGTACTCAACTATTTCGCATTCAAAGTCTATTTTCTTAGACTATTTTCAAAGAGTTTTTTCTTACCATTCCTCGGGGTTGTATATGAATCCCCCCCTCTTGCATGTGGAGCATGGATATTTGAATAACGTTCAACTCTAAAAAGTAGTAATCTTAGTCATAAAGACTGATAATCCTATTTTATAATATGTTTTGTAATAATTACCCGAGCTTACGCACAGGCCTATGTTGCCTATGTAAGCTCTTACATCCATCTGTAAATTGAAATAATTATATGTGTAATAATATAAATGAAGATATAATAACATTAAATATAGTAATTCAATACTGTAGATATTAAAAAAATATTCTGTAGAACATCTGTAGTAATAATATTGAACATGATTAAATGTATTTATAATAAGTTATTACAATTTATGTTATGTGAATTTATATCGGATGGATGAATAAACTTGATTTGATTTGTTCAATTCTCTAATGCAGGGTTCGTTTGTAAAATAACTTTTTGTATGTTATTTACAATTTTGTATGTTATTTAACCTAATTTGTTTTCAATTATTTGTATAAAAATAAGTATTCCTACCCTAAGTAAAAATCTTACGATTTAAAAATGATTTATTATAATTATTTATATAGCCTGCATTGTATTACTGGAAGAATTCATGACTGAAAAATCTAATAGATAGGTTTTAGAGTTAATCATTTTATATTTTTTCGCATGATTTACTTCATTGGAAATAATATTTAGAAATTCAACAATCAATAAAATTAATAGTGTGTGATGATATTTATCTGAAAATCAAGTAGTATTTTATAGCAAAATATTTTAAAATTTAGGTTATTTAAACACGGCCCCATCTACGGTTGCTTGGAAGAAATAAGTACCCTACCTCACAGATTGTATTATTTTCCAAGGTGTCTTGTTGTGATGGTAGGTACTAATTTACTTAGCCTATTACTAAAAAATCTCAAGACTCGAGTTATGAACAGCATCTACAAAAATATTTTATTTCCGAAATAATAATTATGGCACTTTCTTGCATTAGCATTCATAATAAAAATTATGCCTCATAAATGTATCTATGAACAAAAAATACAATAGAATGGAACTTTTTGTTATTGAAAAAAAATCAGCAAAGTATGGTATAATAATACACACATCCACCAAACAGTTAGGAAAATTTTCCTCTTTTTGAAATGCTGCAGCATTTTATAACCACTTTTTGTGTGAGAAGTTTAGTATGCATTCATTCAACAAAACTTTCCATACTGCCCCACACTCTTTCCTGCCAAGTTTAGAATACATATATGATAAAATTAAGCCTATACTTTTAATGGCTGTCTATAATCATGAAACGCATAAATTGATGAAAAATTACAAATTGATAAAATACATTTATTTTGGTCTTCATAAACATTTTTATTCTATTAACGCATGCCAATTAGTGTACCAAATTAATCAATAGTTCATTATTATTAGTAATTGTTATTCATTACGTGGTGTAGTATTGTTGATATTTACATTACCGTACTGATCTGATTGGTGATGCCATTGAAAGAATCCTACTTTGAAAATACAATCCACTAATAATGATTTCATTGTTTTTTTTACAGAGAAAAAACTTATGAAGAAATGGAAAAACATTGTTGATAGCCATAGAAGGATCGAGAAGAAACTAGCTGAACAAGCAGAAGATTCGGGGAGGCGATACATATATGCAAGCCAGCTGTCTTTCCTAAAGTCAACATCAAGTCGAACACGATCCAGATCGAATCCATCATATCGAGATCCAGATCCAGTACCCACAGATATCAGTATTGTGAAGGAGGAAGATGAGGATGTGGTTGAGTTTGTAGGAAACATTACAAATGAGAAGGCTGTGACGGAAGATGACAGTGACGTTTATAGAGGTGAGCCTGCTGGTAATTTTGACAAAGTCCCTGAAACCAAGCGACGAAGAAACATTGAAGAAAATGAGATAGATTTCATGAATAACTCAGTTCAAGCACCAGCTCCAGCTCCACATGACGATGACAAGTTATTTTTCGACTCAATCATTCCCGCCATCAAAACTCTTTCAATGGACCATAAACTGCACTTTAGATGCGAAATAATGAGATTGCTGTCTCACTACCGATCGCTTGAAAGCAGTGCAGTCTACAATCATGCGCAATACCCACTTCACCCAGGACACACGTGGAATCCAGCTCCTACACCTTCGGCCATGTCTTACAGCCACGGATCACATCATTCTCAATCTGTGATGAATGTAACATCTTCCTCCCTCCAGAATTCAAAACAGGAATCAAATGGAGAAGAGTCCATTGTTGTTTTCAATTTGTGACGTTTCCAAGTTTTGAGCATTTAATGGTATAGAAACCAATTTCGTAATATTGTTGTTTCAAATTTCCTTAATCAATCAATACTCACGGAGCTTTGAAGTTTCAATTGTTTTCACATTTTTTTAAAGTTTCATTATCTTTTGTCTACATTGATTTTGCCTATTTCTCTAATATGATAAGTGCTTCAAGGCTAATTATATTGTCTTGGTATTTTCACTTCAATCAATAAAAAACTCAGTGCTCTGCAGTTTTCAATGTATTTTTCTTCACTTTTTTATAACTTACAACTAAATTTATTATCCATCATTCATACATCAAATTACAATAATTTGATAATAATTACAAATGCACACGAAACGTCTCTTCATCATAATTGAAATGAGTTACTATTGAGAATAAAGGTTATATTCACATTTAAACAAAAATTATGGTTTGCAGTGAGCCAATCAGAGTTTGTAATTTTGAAGCTTATAAAAATTCTCAATTTATAAAATATCCTGCACATGTGCGATGTGCGCTATTCCCCCCAGAATATTTATTTATTTATTTATATTAGGAACCCATGTGAAATGATACTTTGAAAGAACGAAAAAATATGCAGATCTTACTTATGACTTGGGAACATAGCCCATCATGTTTCTTGACAAAAGATTTTAAAATGTTCATAGGAATAGAATTTGTTCGGATCTACTCATTTTGCTTTTTCAGATCATGAGTCAGTCTAGTTGACAATGAATAGACTCAATAATGTTACCTTGTAATAAGTGTCGAGAGCCAAATTTCGGCATCACCATTGACACAAAATTAATTTCTTAATTTTAAATGTGCACTCGATAGCACTGTAATAACTGAGAAATGTTGCTCAAAAATAATGAAAATTGTTCAGCGAAGTGTATGCTAGTGATTTCCAGTGCCGGACTGGCCAGGTCCGGAAGAGCCCAAAATTCACTCAGCAAAAAAAAACATTTAATCAGCTCCAAAGAAATGCATAATCTTTTATTGAAATTTGAACAATAATTTAATAAAAAGTAAATAATTTCGTAATAAATACTATGAAAATACTACAAATTTTTCCAGACTTTCATGACCACTGATTAGACATAGGGGCCCTGGATTAGACTAGAGGGCCCCTCATCCAAAGTCAGCTTGAAATGGCCCCTTAAATTCTGAGACTCTTCTTCACGTAATCTACTGTGAGGTGCTCGAGCTCGAGTCTTGTGCCCAGAAACTAAGGCCAAGAATTCTTCAAATATAATTCTCTGGGACCCTGGGGGCCCTGCATTCTAATCTACGACATACTCACTGGGCCCACAAAAATCTGCCGATAGGGCTGTGAATATCAAAGTGAATATATAACTATAACTATAGTTATTAATAAAGCATTTGTAGTGTGTAGACTATAATTATACTGATATTTTTCTAAGTGGCTGTATAGTGATTCCATGACTTGTTTTTTTTTCAAACAAATTCTATATTCTTCAAGTTTTTATTGCTTTTTTAACGATTCCATTTGTCTCTCCATCACTCTCAACACTCTAAATTAAATTTTCATTATCATTCCTGGACCATAAATTATGTATTTAAGAAAGGTTATACAATAATCACATCTGGACTAGATCAACTTCTCCCAAAATTCGAGAGATAACTAGTAGAGGCGTAGCGTGCTTTTCAATTTACTTTTCACTGTAAAAAATGAATAAATAGGTAAGTTACTGATAGAAATGTTGTACTAAACTAGTGCATTGGTAGAATGATTAATCGTGGAAATTTCAATTCAAATTTCTTATAAGGCTAAAACTATAAAAAATGTGCACGCTTAGAGTACGCTTACATTGCTCTTGAAAAAAGGAAATACTTATTTAGAGTCCTCAAGGCGGTCTTTGTTCATGAGAAACACCTTTTGAATGCCGTATGAATAGTGTATTCAACATCCCTAATATATAACTAATGTAAGATATCTATTAACATAAGTATTATAAATATATATTCACAGCTTAGCATACGCTTAGTTGATGGAATAATTTATTTATAAATATTCTTATAAGTGGAGGTTGAAGGAATAAATAAGAACTAGTTTCAATAAAAGTGGCGAGAAAGAATTTCTCTCATTTGTGATTTGAATAGAATGCAGGGTCTTAAACTACTCTGAATGCTGTTTTCAATGTCCTAATTTTACTAAAATTTCCCGGGGGAAAGCCCCCGGACCCACTTTTCTATGTCAGGATGATGAATAGAGTCCTAAAACTGATCAAGGCAACCGATCAAGAAAAGTTCACTTGTTTCTACAATTGAATGCATTTCACAGCTTAAGTTACATATAATGTTGTACATTCCGATTCCACATCTTATAAGGAGGAGAAGTTCATCTGTTTGAGTAACTACAACTACTACTATCCAAATAAAGCCAATTTTATTATTTTAATCAATATACAGTATTTTAGTTCAAAGACCAAAAAACTGTTTTTTAGAATGACATTTCTCAGGTTAACTACCCTTTCAAATTCATAACTCTTCTTACTCCCTCCTCTGATTTAAAATCGTATCTGATTTTTTAGAAGTATAAAAATATAAAAAATACCCAGATATACCCAGAAAGGCTGGGTATGCATTTGGTCAGCAATTCAGTTCAGAAAGCATAGACTATTCTACTGTTAAATACTTTTTGTTCCATATTTACGTAGACTTTGGCAGTAGAGAAAAATACCACAAACCATAATAGGCTACTAGCAGCAGTAGGCCTCATTGCACTTACTTGTTCTATTGTTATAATTGTGCTATATATTCATTTTGTCAACTATTACAGAATGTACCTAGTTCTATAACAGAGGTGATCTACCTCTTCTCATTTAGGTCGTCAATATTCGAAGGGCACGCGAAATACTAAGGGGTTTGGGGATATGGAATACTCTCCGGAAGCGGAATGTTATCCTTCACTGAAAACTTCGAAGTTATTGTGAAAGTGATTCTCTTTAATCATACCATTATCGTATTGATGTTGATAATGGCATGAAAATGAATTAATACAATAATGGTATATGAACTGTTTAATTAGAAAAATTTCAACGTATTTGAAAAAATTGCACAACACCCTCTCGACCCCCCGCCTGCTCTCTATTGAAAATTGTTTAAACCCCCCCACCCACCATCCCTCTTTAGGGGGGCCCTTGAGAGAGTAAAGCCGACGGCCCAAATCCTAGCCAGTCCGGCAATGATGATGATTTCAACTTCTCAAGTTATCAAGAAGTGATATTAAAGGTGATTTCAGAGTGATGGAATGGTGTAAAAATGTGTTAGGGCCTTAGAAGATTGCCGCAACAAACATTCATGATAAAGAACTTAATCAGAAGACTGAACTGACTTCATTCATTACTGATGTTCACTTCATCCTCATTATGAATGTTGTTGCGGCTATCTTCTTGAGCTCTAACACATTTGAGCACCATTCCATCACATCCAGCATGACTTTACCATTCACTTCACTAATTTAACAATGAATGTCAACCGATTTGAAGCCTTGAGCACAGTGAAATAGTATTACAGAACGCTTATGCATTCGGCGGGCTATTTTTTGGAGGAGGCATTATAAAAATCACGCAAACAGATATAGACTCGATGTGTTGATCCAATAATGACATGTGTTGCTTCCTAACAGATGTAGCTAGGGTTCTATCATAGCTTCCTTTAATAGAAGGCCCTGCTCTAATAATATGGCAACGTCGCACCATAGACACAGTCTTTTCATATAAAAGCATTACAAATCATGCATATTGCCTTGGTTTTTCTCTCTTTTGAGCATAATTTCCATGCAATAGGTTCATGAAACTCTTCGTAAAGAATTCCTTTTGTGTTTTTTCTACTAGTTTGTAATAGAGCTTAGCAAGAAAGATTAAGAATAGACAATTATTTATTGAAATATAGCTTATGATTTGTAGCGAGTCAAATGTAACAACGCACACAAGAAACGCATCCGTTGGAACAGCTGATTGAAAAATGATTTCAATGCTTTCAACTGGACCCAATTTCCTACTTTACATAGTTGCCAGTTTCAAGGCCTGCTATTAAAGAAACTAAAGAAGCTATGGTTTTAAAGACCAAAACATACTGTGATGTATTAGAAGGTATTGGGTAGACGCAGCATCCGCCATTCTGTGGTCAACTAATTCCGCCAAATTTGAATTTATTGAACTTGATAATCGAAAGTACGATATGATTATAAAAATGATATTAACTTCACAGAGCCTTATAATTTGTATTTGGTTTCCAGTCTGGCAATTTTCAAGCCAAATTCTAAACATGGATTCATCTGTAGGAAATCTGATAAATTTGTATTTTTTATTTTAGCTTCTTGATAAAAATACTTGAAGTCTTTGCAAATCGTTGCTGAGCAATAAGCCATTTTGTATGAGAAATTAACCTCCAAGATATCAGAACAAAAACCTTATTACTTTGCTCAAGATAAAAATTTGTTGATCGTCGTCTCAATCATGAAACATATTTCTATGAATTCAAATTAGGCTCTATTAGTTGACCACAGAATGGCGGATGCTGCGTTTACCCTCTTTTTATAAAGCCTTAGATGTGGCTACAGATGCAGCGCTGCGGTGGCGTAATTTTAAAACGATACTTGATTGAAAAAATACGCCTCGTATCTTCCAATGTAATTTTAATAAGGTATTAGCTGATTTAAAACATCGTTTTAACAAAGTTTTGATTTGGAGTGTAAACTCTATTACCTTGCTGGAGTCCTTGACCTGCCAATAGAGCAGCATGAGCTTCCATATAGGTAGCGCGGTGCCCTGCAGATGTCGATTGGCCTCATTGAAGATGGCTTCCGCCTTATCCTGCTCCTCCCAGACGAGGTGCATGCGCAGCCGCATTTCCCACAGTGCAATGCTGTTGGGGATCTTGTCCGTTGCCTCTTGTAGCACCTGACGCAGCATTTCCTTCGGCTGCTTGTACAAAGCCGAAAGTCTGCCACCGCTCCCCTTCTCGCCACCATCCTAACAATATAGCAAACCAACACTATCAAACCAAATTCAGATAGTATTTATAAACTGAAAATTAGCAAAAAATGAATAATATTTATTGAAAATAGGATAATTGATTGGAAAATTATTCAATTGCGAGATTCTTTATTATTACAAAAATTAAAGAATATGCTCTCTTTTTAGACCAGCTTAGCACCAGCAAATCTAAATATTTTACAGTATAAAGAGCGTTTCAGAAGGAATGGCCAATACTTCTCAGGTTGGTTCCTTAGCCTACACCAAGTAGAGATATAGGTTCTATGTGACATAACCCCAAAGACGCGTTGTTAACGAGATAACAATGGCAGAAAATTTCCATTTTCAAAAATGTATTGTATGTGAACGGCTCAACAGCCCATGATGGGCTTAGGCCTACCAGCTGGTTGCCAGTTTCATATTCTCTCCATTATACAGACGAGGTAAATAAATAATCATCAACCAGTATAGAGATAACCTTATTAAAGCTACCTTCTTTCCAATACTTTCGACTCTACCTTCTATACATAGTTGTCTTATTCAAGGTCACGAGTTTTTGAGAATATTTGTCCAGTCATTGAATACTGAAATGACCTTTCATTAGTGAAAATAATTTTCCACAAAATGATCTTGAACAACTTAGATACAAGAAATTCACTTTCTAAACCTAGTACTTGATATGATGATGCTCCAAAAAAGCCAAATTCAGCTTCCGTTATCAGTCTACTCTGACTTCAAAGCGTCAAAAATAAAAAAATAGGCCTTACCTTTTTATAGTGATACAGTAGGAGTTGTAGCTCGTTTCTCGATGGGTACAGAGATGAAATGTTTCAAATAAGAGCTAAACTTTCAATAAAAAAATTAGATATTTCTATTATTCAAGTATTATTCAAATTTTCCGTTTGATAATCCCATTACTTTGTTAAAATCTGACAACTCACCGAACAACGCATTGCAGTTCTGGCTTAAGGTGTGATGGAAACAACTAATGAGAAATGAACGTATGAAAGCGAAAATGAAATGGCAGCCAAAATAATTATAGTGAAAAATTGCAAGCAAAAATTAACAAAGAAGAATATTAATTTTATCTGTGTATTTTAGATTTTTGAGTTATTGTAGCCGGTTTGACTTATAATATAGTATTATATAAGCTGTCTGTATTATAATTGTAATATGATAGAAATAATTGTCTAGACGATGATTCCACTTTGAAAAAAGGAACCAGACAGAAATAATTTCTCTCTAGACTACAGAATGTTAACACGTGCTTCACCCCCTCACTGAACCTAAATTGTGCTAATATAGACAAATACAAATCCCAACTATACCCTATTCACGATCACTTGAGAAAAAACTCAAGAGATGAGTATAGGGTGGCTACCTTAGCCACGACAAGCCATAAACAATAAATGACGTAGCAGATAACTTACACGTGCGTATGAGTGAATTGGCAATGCGAAAGAATGCGTGTGTATTGTTTTTGTTTGTTTTTTTTGCTGCGGTTGTTGTTCATTGTGTATTGTTGGTTTGTCATCGCAACAGCAACCCTTTTTTTGTTTACTTTATGGGTTTGTTTATTTTGTCTCAAGTCATCATGAATAAGGTATAGAACATGAGAGCCCAAATAATAATTTCACCTAGATTAACTATCCAAATTTTTTAAATAATATTCAACCGTTTTTAAATTTATTTTCTGTATTCTATAAACTCACAATACCCAGAATTCATTTGAAAAGTATCTTGGACTCTGAAAATCGTATTGTATTATCACTGAATAAATAAAGCGTCCACATAGGTCCTGCTTTATTCATTCTCAGATATTGAATATTATATCCACTATAAAGGTAGTGTATATATTATTTTTCCACTTCAATTTAAAATAATAATAGAAAACACTTTTAAAGTACGAGTACAAAATTTATCATTCAATAGCCGAAATTACTGAAGAAAAATTATTGATTGGAACTACGCTAAACCATTATCATAAATAATTATAAATTTGGAATGGTTAGTGAACATTCGAATCAAATGCAAAGCTAAAATTTTCATCTACACCTAATAGATTATTATGGATGATTAGGATATACCTGAAGAGCATTTGAATCAGCTGTTTTCTCAGGACTAGAGTCATCCATGCTGCTTACCCCAGCTGAGCCACTCGCCTTCTTTCCGTCGTCAACTTCTAGCTTCATTTGCTGTTTCTTAGACCGCTCTAACATATCATTCTTTAGCTGCTCTATCTATACAACAAATACGAGAACCGGATCAGTCTCACACTTTTTTACTTTATACGTAGTATAGTTCTCTATATTTTCAAACTGGACGGATATAAATCTGTATTAGTTTTAATGTTTATTTAGGAATCAATTTTTAGAGAGAAATAATAATTAATGTGAAAAACTGAACCGATAAATCAAAAAATAATCATGATTCTACAAAAATTATTAATAGGTTTGACATCAAGAGACCCAAGAAAAATTACATCGATCTAAATTACATGGATTCCATTGTTCATGGAATGATTTATGTTTAAAATAAAAAGAAAAATTGAAAATAATCAACCAAAATTATGAAAATCGAGTGTATACGATTATAATGGTAAGTTGATACTTAATGATCTTACATGCACACATTTAAAGCAACTCAAAAACATCAATTTCATATCGCTTCCTAAGAAAATCAAATAAAACTTCGGATGAAGAAGATAGACACATGAACACACAGAACTGAACACATCGGAGAGCATAAAAGATGCTTAAGAATGTGATGAATGATTGATATGACAGATTTCTGTTTCCAAATAAAACGATGATTCACCAATAGCATTCATTTGAGAAGTGAATCTACTGAGTATTACTTGAACTCGGTTTGTATGTCCAATTTTGTTGACATTCATTTTGTTGGAACAATGTCGTGAAAAAGCAGATTCTGATGAGGCCATGAGTCCATTAATTATTTCCAATTCTCCAGCAGTCTGATTGCTCTAAATAAGAATTACTCAGCCTGCAAGTGTAATGATCCAAGGTTTGTAAGAACCTTGTACATTTACCAACCTTGGTAATGATTTCCTCTCTGAAATGATTATCCTATGTTGTCACATTCAAGGGTATTGGAACAATATTCTCAAAGTGTATTGCTTGAAACATCTTGATGGCAGTTTGGCTATAAGGCTGAGGCCGCACTGCCGGTGGGTAGAGCCTGGAGGGTAGTTGGTAAATCTATAGAACATACACAACATCCACAGTAATACATCGTATGAATGGTATGTGTTCAGCCGCCATCTTGAAATTCTTAAATATGGACAACATAACCTCAAAAAACAGAATGACGTCACACCATTCATACGATGTATTACTGTGGATGGTGTGTATGTTCTATAGATTTACCAACAACCCTCCACCCTCCAGGCTCTACCCACCGGCAGTGCGGCCTCAGCCTTAAGGTTCATTGCCACTCTATTTTCTCTTGGAAATATAGGAATTCTAACTCTTTTATAGCCATAATTATGTAACTTATGTAGGCCTATAAGAATTGTTTGTTCTGAATGAAACCTTCGTCCATTTGATGGGCGATCAATCTCATAGAAAACCGACTTATGACCATAGAGTTGAAGTTGATGGAGAGGGAGAGTCTACGAGTGTAACAACCAGGTATAGTCTGTACAAAGAAGACATTCTAGCAAGATGGGAAAATGATTCCAGCTCGGTCATTATTGAATAGAAAATTATAGATTGGTCTCCAATACTGTAGGATACATTCTAATCTACAATTTGAGGCCAAATTTAAAACTTTTAACCAATATTGACCGAGCTACAGTCATTTTCCAATCTTGCCAGAATGTCTTCTTTGCTTGGAAAGACTATGTTATGAATACAAGGTTATTTATAATAACCTTGCTATGAATGTGTGAATAATTTCTGTATTTAGCATCTAATTGAGGTATCTCGATACAAGAGCGGCAAGAGGATTTTCTACGATAAGATAATTGTTGCACTCACCCATAGTAGATAGTACTTCTCTGATAGATTGATAGCCTCATTAGCAGCACTAAATGCTGAACAGTCTAGCTTTCGCTTATAATTTGGAAAAGGATATCTCACATTATCGTTCTGCAACTCGATCAGGGTGTCGAGGTACATACACCACATTTTTTCGTTCGGCAATCGCTCGACTGCTGTTTTATACACGCTCACACAGTTGCTGCGGATTACAAAAGCGTTTGTTACTTCACTACAGATGTTCAAACTATGTTTGCAACTACAGACACCAGATTCACTTGCAATACAAGACATCTTATAAAAATATATTCACAACAGTTTTGTCATTTAATAAATCAAGTGCCATTTACAAGTAACTTGCCAGACAAAGAAATACATGGTAGTTATAGCTTGTGCCAAAAAGTAAGGCGGTTCAGTCTGCTCCTTCTGCGCTCCAACAGCTGATGTTGTCAATTAGTTATCATATAGCTATGCCTACACGCTGTTTTTGGTATCAAGAGACGATATATGCTTTACATCAGGTGTTGGAAGGCTAGAGACTCAAGAGACGCAGACGGCGGTGTACAAGAGACAGACGAAACCGCCTAAAGTTTTGGCGTCAGCTATACCAATGTCATTTGCAATGATATCTATGAATTCCTATTGTGCTTTTGTACTGGTTTGTGATAGGAATTATCAGGAAAGGTTGAAAAAAGACAATTATGTCTAAAGATAGCTATGATTTGTAGCAAGTTAAATGTGAGAACGCACACAAGAAATGCATCCAATAAAACAGCTGAAGAAAAATTATTTTAATGCTTTTAAATGGACCCACTTTCCTACTCTACATAGTTACCCGTTTCAAGGTAATGGCCTTATATTGAAGGAAGCTATAATACATTAGGCTACATCAAGAAACATAAGAATCTTGTTTCTAATGATCACAGAACAGATGATGTTGATTAACCTCCAGAAGCTAAATATTTCAGTTGAAATATTTCATTCGAATACTAGTTAAGTGATTTCTTCACCGCCATTATTTACAAAAGCCAAAATTCGCCCCATTTGATCCCCAGTATAATAAAAACGATAATTTTGACCAAGTGGGATATAATTATTATATATTATTGTAGCATGTTTTCATCTTTTTAGAAGCATTTTTGATGCTAATCAAGTTTAGATCCTACAACAGTACTTCTTCAATTCTACAATTTAAGTCTGATTCTGATGAAAATATTCGAATCTATAGGCCTAGTTCTCCTCGGAATAAATTTATAACTAATTCACTATAGCTTATTGGCAGAAAAGTGTGTTTTTAAAATTACTTCAAATTATTGATCTGGCAGATTATTTCTGACAAAATAGTTGGTTGTGCAGAGTAGAGGGACATGGAAGTAGCAGGCGCAGGTCCCTTATTGAATATTAGATATCGGAGTTATACAAAGCCAACTGCCACTCTTAAATAGATTTCGGTAAGATTAGTCTCATTTTCTGTTTCACAATTACAGTATTTCAAGTTGACAGGAGTGAAATGAGCCCAGAAGAAAGATTTTGAAGTTTGTTTATTGTATAAATACTCGATTACATTCAAAAAATTTACCTTATTCTTTCTTTTGCTGTACATTTCTTCTTATTGTTAGTATTGAGAGCCATTTTGGCAACGGTATCCCAAGTGAGTTCTTCATCAGGAAATTTCGCCTGCATATCACTGAGAAAGAAATGAAAAATTAGACAACCCATCTGAAAATTTCAAATTCACTGGAAGTATTTATTGGTCATCGATTTATAAACAAATAACTATCAAGCAAACAATGTCAAAAGTTTGTAAGCTCAGTATAATAAAGGTCCAAATTCAATATAAATTTATTACGTTATTGTTTGAAAATCAATACACAAGCTGATAATGAAGATAAAGCACAATAATTGGCAAAATCACTATTAAAAGTGTAATCATTTAATTTCATATAACAGACGTGAAAGCTGTAGTAAAAATTTTTTGTGTTTTGCAGAATATATTCGAGTTTTCGAATATGTACTGCAGAAATTTTGATACTACTGTTTTTATTTATTTAGCTTACAAATCATACTACTTATGAGGGTATATAGCCCAGGCAAATTAGACTTCTAGCACCTAAAAAATGATGGATGGCTGGAAAAATGTTTTGCCAATGATATGTTCTGTTTGTTTCAGCTCGAAGAACACCGTGATAGTACTTGAGTTAGTTTTTTTCGGAACACTCTGTAGTCATATTGATCGCCTCTTGTTTCAAATTTGTTCATTGTATTAAATTGAAAACAGCAGTTAAACCATTAACAAACTTTGTAGAGATTCGTTCAAGAATGGAATTTTTTGATAATTCAGTATTTCCATTCACATAAATCAAATATATAAATTATTAGAAATCCCTTTAATAGCATTCTTCAAATCCCGTAGAAAATCACGGCTGATTATTAGTCTGACTAATCAAAGCATGGAAATCAAATGGAACAACAAACTTCTTTCAGCACGAATACTTCAAAAATAATTTGAATTTGCCGCCTTTTGTCAGCTGTTCAAATAAATAGACTCCTATCACATGTTTAAGCTTTGAGATCAATATTCATCATATGACTTCAATTCAACATGAAAGTATTTTTCATTTGATAACATTATTTTCATGATAGTTCTTTCAAATTTGCCGTTAATAAATCAGCTGTTTTATTGGAATCAGATGGATTCTCCAAAAAATAATTTATTCAAATTCCATATGACATTTTTTCCCCAGCCGTGATTATTGTGTTGAAATATACGTGAGTATATATAGATATATTGTTGCTGAGAACATATCCTTTTTCCTCCTGAAAAAGGATGAAGGAGTCGATCGATTTCACTGTCCAACGAACTTGACCTGTATAAAGGTTGGAAGAATATGTGTTCTGAATTTGAAGTTGATTAATTGAGGCGTTCAAAAGTTATTGTCGAACATACAAACAAACAAACAAACGAACGAACAGACGGACAACGACTTCGGTCTTGAGTCAAAAGTAAGAACTCGCTGTCGCTCGTTCAATAAACCACACTGAACAAAAAGTTTATGTAGGAGAATGGAATGGCAAACATTATCGAAAGCTTTTGTGAAATCGAATGAGACAAAGAGAGTGAAAGAACGATGATCCATTGAATTCCGAATGTGATCAGTAATCTTCAATAATGCTGTAGATGTGCTGTGGAAGGGACGAAAGCCAGACTGGTTTCTATCAAAGAAATTGAAAGAATCCAGGTACAATGATAGTTGCTCATGTACTACTCTCTCAAGTGCCTTGGAGATGCTGCAAACTATACTAATTGGTCGAAAATCTTGCCGAGAAGATGGATTATTGTTTTTTGGAACAGGACAGATCAATGAACGTTTCCAAATAGAAGGAAAAACTCCCATCTGGAGTGAAAAGTTGAATATATGGGTGATAGCAGGCATGATAATTGGTAGGATAATTTTATAGAAGGATGCTGGTATATCATCAACACCTTTATTATTCTTTTTAATTGAGAGAATGGTGGAGGAGATTTTCTCAGGATAGACATATGAAAAGAAGAATTTCTCCTGTGGAAGTATGTGACTAAATTGATTGATCATGATTGAGTTCAGCGAATGATGGGCGAACGATGAAGGAGGAGATGGTGTGGAGAAAAACTCATTGAGCTGTTCTAAAGGAACATCAACAGACTTGGACTTAGACTTAGGTGGTACCACTTCAACTTTTCGGATATTTTCCCACAGCTCAGAAGTGGTCTGCCTTCCCACAAAAAGCTGACCATAGTATTGAATCTTAGCTCTACGACAGACAGACCTCAACCTATTCCTAAGAGACTTGTAACGCTCAAAGTCTGCATTGCAACCACTCCTTAGATGGTTACGTCTAGCCTTATCTCTCTCTCGCCTGAGCAGAGAGATTTCTCTGTTGAACCAGGGACATGGTCTGCGGTGAATCTTGAAATCACGAACTGGTGCATGCTCGTCGAAGATTGAAAGAATCATTGAATTGAAGGCATCTACCTTATCATCAATATTATTCAACCCTACAATATCATGCCAAGGTTTCTCCACAGCATCAGTCAGACAGCGATCCAGATCAATGTTTCGAAGGTTTCTGCCCCTAATCTTTGGTTTATATCGAACTTCATGCTCAAGACTATATATATAACATATATAAGATCATGACCTGACATACAGAAGGGCATTTTAACATAAGCCATAACAAAATCCGGATCACTCACAATAGTGAGGTCGAGTAGGGAATGACATGTATCAGTGTGAAAAGTAGGAGATTCTTTATTAAGTATTTCCATATTCAGCGACTCAAAGAGTGTTCTCACCTGTCTACTCTCAAATGTATTCTTCATCTGATCAGCATTAAAATCTCCAAGAGCAATTATGTGCTGGTACTGGTGCATTATACCAAGAATTGAATCCTCTAAAATATACAATCTACCTGCTTTGGGCGGACGGTACACAGCAACAACAAGCAAAGTCTCTGATCCGGAAGTAGCCTGAATTGAGGACGGTATGGTGGGTATTATATTGAAATATGATCTAATGAAAAATATTCTAGTAGAAAACTCCAATACAAGGATATAGAGTTTTATTTTGGTCATTATTGTTGAAAATATTGTATTTTTTGTAGTACAAGGAAATATGTTGAGAGCTCTAGCACAAAAAATATACAAGATAGAAAGTTCTATTTGGTCTTGAATTGTACAGGATAAAATTATCCCCAGGGGGATTTTGAATTTCACATTTCTAATGAAACGTACAGAAGATATAAGCAATCAAAAATTGAAAATTGTAAAATTTCAATTTCTCTCAAAAAATTCATAACTCGGTTGTCGCTTATCACAGAGGGTTGGATATGATATCAATCGCTCAAGAACTTTATTTACTAAAACATTGTAATTGAAAATTTTTTCTGTCCGACGCTTGGTTTTGACGAGAGTTGCAAAAAACTAGAATATGGACAAATTTTCCGTGGTTTTTCGGGCACTCTGTATTACGCGCCACTCAGAAAGCGTCGCAAACTCACATTAAACTTATTTGGGATGTCCACAGTGGTTTAAGATCATTTCCAGCCATCCATCATTTTTTAGGTGCTAGGCCCTTTTTTTAGTCTAATTTGCCTGGGCTAATAAGGATGAGATATCTGACACAAAAATGGAAATCTATGAACGATGTTGGTTGAAAAAGTTACCATAACACGATAGCATAGAACAGAGGAGAAATTGAATAAATATATCATTTGAGCATTTTATATCACTTATTATTAGAATTTTATCTATTTTCTGAATTCAAATAATGTCAAAATTTCAAGATGTACAAGTTCTGGAGTGAAAATTTTTATATTTTTAAGGGTCAAGGTCTGTTTCATTAAGTTGAATGTTTAAATCTCGAAAATTGAATCCAAATCAATTAGAATACAGTTCTAGAAATAAACTTGTAGAGTTTGAAATAATTAAAAAAAATGATATTTGCAATACTTACGCTACTATTCTGGTTTGCAAATTAGCTGTGAATTCGTAGGGCTTAGCTAGTTTCAGAAGATCAACCATGAACTGAACGTTATGAATTTTTCTCATTGCTGCATCATAAATTACATCAATGAGCTGGTATATTGGATCTGATGAGTCGAATGAGGGGTTGTCTGTAATAAGTAGAAACAAATTATATAAAAACAAATGGGTTTCCAAAAAGTATCGAGTTTTGACGATAAATTTACAATACATAATAAAAAATACGTACATAGAAAACTAACACATTTCCTCAAAACAAGTGAAATGTATTTTTCATTTAATAATATATTAATTAATCGCAGGTTTTCTGAATACACCAACGCATGAATTTGATCAACTTCTCAGATATTGTCCCTAGTTCATTAAATTAACAAAACTTACAAATTAACACGATTGACAGTATTGTTTCATTGTCAATTTATAATCAATAAAGTAAAATGTGTCAATCCTATGATAGTTAAATTAAAGTATAACTTAGTTTATGGAATTCATATTTCTATTTTGTTGCAGTTATTATCCATGCATAACATCACAGATAATGTATCACAGAAATGCATAAGGGGAAATCCACAATCTCAATTCTTGTAATAAATAAATTAACAGATGAATAGTTTCCACCCCATAATTGATTTTGTTATACAGAGTGATTCAGATAAGTCGGAACTCAAATTGAGAATTAATTTTATCATAAAAACATATTTATCATATCATAACTACTTTTTCACCATTAAACAAGCTCCATTCAGCATCACAAAAATGTTGAGATGAACTTGTAGACATACAAGATGTTTTAGAACTTCCTTACAATATTCTATGACATTGTTCCTGGGTGAGAAACTTATCTAACTTACATATCATTTTCAAATGTCCCAAAGTTATCAATTACTCAAACAGCAGCCATTTTTGTTTTCACACATTTTTCTCTAAATTTTTAATTTTGTAGCGGCCTAAAGAGGGCAATATAGTGGTCAATTCTTATATAAAATTAGTTGAAAATTAAACAAGTAAGAAGTTTGTAACTTTGATGGTTTTTGCAATAATGAGCAAAATGAGCTAAGAACCTAATTTTTCAACTTCAAAGGGTTCGAAATAGGGTACCTTACCTTATTGTTGTGCGGTATTTTGAATTATGTAATATATTGAAGAGGATTGAATTCTGAAAAAAACATTCTCAGTTGACTTCTCGTCTGAAACGCACCCAAAACTCACAAATCAGGATTTAAAGGAGACAAAACAGCAATCTTTTCGAAACTGCTTTTCTGTCTGTCTGTCTGCTTGCCGATCTCTACAAGTATGCATGTCGCCTGAAGCTGAAGCATTTTCCAGGTGTGTTTATGCGGGATGCCCTACCATTGTATGGACCTTTGAGAAAAGAGTGTGGTATCATCAACCTGGACACCAGCAATGGAGCCGGCACACATTGGGTGTGCTATGTGAAGAAGGATAATGTTGCCCACTACTTTGATGGATTCGGCAACCTAAGACCACCGCAGGCACATTAGTGGAGTTATTGCTCAACGACTTATGTTTCTGATTTTCAATAGCCGCGACGCAAGAATAGAAACGACTTTGCAGATACCCTCATTCAAGTAAAACTATGCTTGATGAGATCGCGCACTGCGTGATGGAGATATTAGTGTATAAAAGCGACTCTGCTTTTGCGCAAACATAATGAGTTGATCCCGCTTGCTGCCAGACACCAGTGCTTGTGGTGAGAGGTGTTTGTGTGAAGTGGGATATGTGTAAACAAAACTCTTTTAAAAATTTAAAAACGTAAATAAATATCTATTTAAGCTGCAAAACAATTTCAAGTTGTGACTTATCTGAATCACCCATTAAAATGTAACAAATTAATATAAAAATCTGATGTAATCAACAGTATGGAAACTTACCTTTTTCCTCATTGACTTTCTTTTCGATGTGATTCAATTCGACTCTGAACAGTTCAAGGTAGAGTATCTCAGAGTCCTTGTGCACGTGCAGTCCGCTTTGGAGCATGGCACGAGCCTTGTCAATGTTCTTACATTCTTCCAACTCCCAGGTGGCGGCGAACTTGAAAAGACTCGGCTTGTCACCATGCAGATTCAACATATCCTGGAATACCTGGCTGCCAGACGAATAGAATCCCTGAAAAATATCATTAATCATTAGCATAATTAACAATGAAGAATTTCCATTGACTGGAGTGAACCGCACTCTCATTTCTAAAAAAAGCTGTCACAAGTAAAAAAGCCGTGTTTTGAGAAAAATGGCTTCCAAGAGATTCAATGTTTATTCTACATGTACAAATGAAGGTATGCTTTGATAAAGGAGCACACCTTTGATCTCTGGAGACCTACCCTGGGAATGTCAATCAGCACTTGATGTCTGGTGTTATATTGCACCTCAGTACGAGTCAACATGTTCTGCTGGTTCTTCTCAAACAGAGAAGTAGTAGGAAGTGGCTGATCACTGCCAGAAAGCACAGTCTGACAAAAAAGGCTTGTAATGAGCACGGTATTTGCTCAGAGTGATTCGTTTTTGTAGTTTCAGTATGTCCAGAACCTTGGCTAAATGAACTCACACAAGCAGGCCATAGGAAACGTGACAGTGGAAGAGTGCGTGATGCACCATGACTAGATAGGCCTGAGTATCCTCAGCTTCAGCAGCAGAAAACAGATTACTGTGCCAGAGTTGAGAATGCAAACTTCACTTTTAGAGATATAGCACTATAGAGGTTTTACATTGTGTTCTTTAGTTACTTTCCACACACCACTAATAACAGAACTTGGCAAACACATGATGTGTTGTCACTGCGCACATCATAATATGTTTTCAAAGCTTCATTCAATCTATGAAGTGTTATAAAGATAAAACTGGACGTCCAAAAATCGTGTTGTGTAAAACGGGGGTTGAATTTCAAAATTAATTGAAAATTTATTTTAAAAATTCTTTGCAACATAGTATGAGTATCGGAGAAATAGAATGGTGAACTACTTACAATTTGCTTGCAGAATTTGATGTAGGAGATCCAAATTTTAACGTCATTGGTATATCTTCTGGTCGCATCATTAAACAATCTTTTTACTCGGTTAGCAATGGTATACTCAATATTGGACTTTTTTGCGGGTAGTTCTTTTTGCTGAAACCATTACAACAATTTTAGAGGATATTTACTAAAATGTGTCGTATTATCAAGAAACAAACAGGATATTATAATTTTTTTCAGAAACCTGAGCATGAAACTCTATTTTATAAAAAGTTATAATATTATTAATCCAAAGGTTTATTTTTATGTCGAAATTCAATATTTTCGACCATAGTCTAGTGAATTTGTAAAGTGTTTTAGTTGTTAATTATGTTTTGAAAACGAGAAATTTTGTTTTAAAAGAAATATAACCCACATGGTTCTCCATGTTTTCCTTTGTGAAAAATGAGGTTATAGGTTATAGTATTGCGAAGTGGAACAACTCTTTGGGTCTCCCCACTCTTGAAAGCATACGCTAGATAAATAATAATTTTTATGTAGGCTATTTAGATTTAACTGCGTAACCAACGAATACTTCCAACGTGTCGAAATGGTTGCTTCTTCAGCGACGAAGTAGGTCAAGTTGTAGACCAACTCACAACAGGGCAGGCCCAATACAACACAACATTTTGTATATGCGGTATGCATTGTGGGTGTTGATGAGCTGGGTTGTAACTTGTAATGCCTTCATTTTCCACTTCTATGATTACCTAGTCTGAATAAAATTTTTATCGAATGCAATGATATTATAAATGTATCTTATAATAGCATTGCTACTCATAATTGAATTAGCCCAACTGTAGAGCATTCCCGAGACACGTTAACTGACTTTTTCTCATGTTAAATTTGTGTAAATTATAGATTTAAAAATGTAGGTCTTGAAATTCTCTACAAGCTCATATAAGAAATTTACCAATTAAACCATTCTGTAATTCGTAAATGGGAAAAAGTGCGTAATTTTTTGTCTAGAATAGGGAAATCAATGCTAAATTTTCAACTAGAGGAACTCCGTGACGTCAAAATTATAACTTTCACAGCCAGCTGCTTCACTCCGCCCCACCTCTACTATTCTATACACCTTGGACTGTACCTACTGTGCGAGGTTGCCATTTTATTAGGACAAGCCTTTTATTAAAGAAAGAAAGCTATGATAAAAGGCATACTGAACTATAATCAGCGGTGTAAGTTAGTACTTTACAAATTTGATGATTGATAATTTTCTTGTGAAATGAATGGGATTTATTATTTCTAAGCAATTTTATAAATTCTCAAAATTTCTTGGCCGGGGAAATATTCCAAATTCATAGGTTCCTTCTCAATGCAGATATTCCCAATGCATATTAACTTACTATGTATGAACACAAAGATGGAATTTTAAACGCACACTGAACGTAATTGAACAGGGTGTCTAGCAATTTGCATTAATGAAATTCAAGACTTTTTTCAATACAAAGTTGGAGTTTCTCTATGCGTTTTTAACGTTTTTAAACGTGATATGATATGACTTTATGTCTTAAAAATACCACGCAATGTATTAAAATAGGGTTTATTTTAAAACATACTATTAACATTATTTTATGTTTACATAAATAGTACAGTGCAATTAGACTCGAACCTCTATGTAATTCAATTTTTACAACTAGTACTACGGTGCAAAAAAATTTCATGGATGTTTTTACTAGAGAATAAAATTTGGGAGAGATTGAGACCAATCACAACTCTGTATCATAGACCGTTTTCAAATAACTATTTCTTGAAAACTCCATAATTTTTTCACAGGAATTATTCCATTTCTTTAAAAGTTTGTAACTTTGAATTGATAACACTTGCATCCGTATTTCAAAATCCCTCTCGGCGAAATTCATTTCTCTTCAATTTGAGACCAAATTCACTCTTCCATGTTCGGTGGTTCATGTGCTACAGCGATTTTAGAGAACCCTTACACCTCCAAAAACCAATAAAACTAGGGAAGCGCATGCGGAGGCAGCCGCAAATTGAGCGGAGCGAGCTTTCTTTTTGTCCAAAAGTTTTTGAAGCGTAGACTCGAAAATTTGATCCCGGTATTTTAAGCCTAGCTGATGGTGAAAGTGGCTCATTCTATTACCATGTAATGTTATGAAATGAGAATATAAAATAGGACCAACAACCTTTAAGTGAATGTTTTCTCAAGTGAGTGTTTATTTTGATAGAATAAGGCAGGATGAGAAAATGACTCAAGCTTGGTCAATATTGGTTAAAAAAATATTGATTGGGCTCAAATTGAAGGTCAGAATGTTTCCTACGATTGAGACAAAATCAATAATTTTCAAACAATATTGACCGAGCTGGAGTTATTTTCTCTATGAGTGGTTCAACATTGAAAATACAGCATTTGACGTACCTTTTTTGGTCTCAAATGTGCTCTGATTGTTTAAAATAATTATTCAGTAGCAAATTATAAAGGAAAATCAATATAAACTTGAAAAAATAAGCCTATTGGATGAAATTTGGGCAAAATTTTTGTGTATTTCCACAACAAGCTTCCATTGTTTGTTAGCATGTTGAGAAATATTGAATGCATGCAAATAAATAAATAATTTTATTAATAAGGACATCAGGTAAAAAACCCATTTTGCCTCCTTCAACAGTACAATATAGTTATTTGTGTATCAGTACGCATAGAGTGATTTTGCTGCATCAAGAGAAACACTTACGCACGAGCCGCAGGCCGTATTACACATTAAGTTTTTCCAAACTACCATATTGAATGTGAAAGGTTGAAATTAAAATTAAATCATATCTCAGTTATTTATCATTGAATCCTGACAAATCAGGCACCATTTTATTCAGAACTAGCCGGTAGGCTCGCTTCGCTCGCCTTCTCCGCCTAGCCAGGGGGCTCCGCTTCCTGGACCCCCGACAGTATAGGCAGTGTAAGTGAGACAAACAGGCTCGCTTCGCTCGCCTGCAAAAACTCTGTCAGTGTCAGCTGAGACAAACAGGCTCGCTTTGCTCGCCTGCAAATTCCGTTCAGAAGGGATTAGAAATTTATCGAACACAGCATTTCTAGACCTAATTTGGACCTGTTTACTTAATTTCAACATTTTCTGCCAATTTGTTCTCAAAAAATCTAAGAAAAACTCCGAAAATTCCGAGAAATAGTAAAACGCTAATATGAAGTGTAACCTTTGAAAAGTATATTGGACATAGGTAGTTTAAAACTTTATTTAGGATTTTAGATTCACAATCGTCTACAAATAATAAGTGCCAAAAAAGAGAGTCTGAAATCAAATTAGCAAGAGAAAATGAAATCAAGATAGGATACCTGAATGTTCAAGGTCTTGAGGGTAAAAATTTATTAGTTAATGAATATGCGCTTGACAATGATTTTGATATATTATGTTTGAGTGAGCATTGGTGCAGGGAGTCTGACATACCATTTAAGCAGATGAAAGAGTTTGAATTGATCCAGTCTTATTGCAGGGATGTCCATATGCGTGGGGGAGTAGCTATATATGTTAATAAAGAGCTGTCAGAAAATGTTGAAGAATGGAATTTAAGTCGAAGTGTCATGAGCTTGATTCGTATTTTCAGATTTTTAAGCATCTTTTGACTGATTGTAGATTTTTTATCTTTGTATTTTGTGACTTTGTCTATTGCTTTTCAATGAGTTCAATGACAATAAATTATTATTTATTTATTTTATTTATTTCATTTCCAGACTGATTCCCGACTTTAGACACCCCGAGATTTTCCCGACTGCTAGACACCCTGTTGAGGTATACTTCTTATGATAATATTATTAGATGTAGCTTCAGGATTTAAATTATCTATTTCAATTCATAGGAACATTTTACCCATCTCTTAACTTACCAATTTACGAGCTCTGACCAACTTGAGCATTGTTATTTCATAGTCTATGTACTGTAGAATGTCTTCTTTGTTTTTATTATGACGGTTCAGCTTGTATTCGAATTCTTCTCTCTTTTCTTTAATTTTCCTGTAAATAAATGTCATTGGTTGCTTATATCAAATTTAACAGAATAATCTACAGTTAGAACAATATATGGTATCCGGGAAGCTTGCAAAAACAAGATAAAAGAATATTATAATAATAATAATAATGTTACTTACAAATATAATAATTAACCAATTTCAGTCTTCAATTAGTGATTTTGTGCTTTGGTGTTTCTGAACTTTCTGAATTGGAAAGAACTTTTCTGAATCGAAGTAATTGTGAACATATTCAAGAGTTTTTACCATGTTTCTATCTGCAAAACAAGGTTAGACGGCGAGATGGAACACCTTTTGGTCTCTCCGCTAAATAAAGTCATACGCTAATAATAATAATAATTAATTGATGAATGTAGGCCTACTCTCAATGTAGCCAACCATATTATTACTATAAATTGTTATTGTTTCTTTGGGTCACAGCCATCACAGTTGGGTTTTGAATTAGGCCTATAAATTTCAAGTTTTATTTAGTCATCGATCCCACAATTGTGGGTCATGGCTCATGGATGAAGCGGAAGGAATTTCCAAGATTACAAGAATAATAATTTTTATTAGCCATACATCAATGTACAAATGTACAAAGCAAATACATCAATGTTTCCCACAATCCGAGACAGAACTCACAGGCTCCGAACCAACACCAAACGAGACAAAGCCATCCCTCCACCACACCAGAATGACCTCCCCGCCCGGACAGACCATACAGCTGGCAAATAATCATCAACCGGGATAGAGGTAACGTATGGTTAGCACGTTGATCCTCCTCTCAACCATAAGCCAGTTTCCGAAACCAAAAGACAGCGCAGAACACCTCTGACTAACATACAGTTAATCAGTTAGAGTGTAATGCAAGGGCATATCCAGGATTTTTTCTAGGGAGGGAAAAGCAATTTTTTTTCTGCAGAATATAAGAAAGTTGCCCCTTTTCCCCTATCTCTAGTGACGGGGGAGGGGGGGGTTGTCAGCCATAATATTGTTCAGTTACAATATATATTTAAAATATTTACTCGGTGCTTAATTTGTAAAATTAAAAGTTGTGGTACAGAGGCGGAAAACTGGTAAGGGGGGTCCGAGGGTTCTCCCTTGGAAAAAAACGACAATTTGACTTCTCAAATAGTTATTTGTGTAACTAGTGCGTAAAGTGAAGGATTGCTGCAAGAGTGAAATAGTTTTTTTCACAAGCCGGAGGCGAGTGAGAAACGTTTCTCGAGCGCAGCAAGTACACTTTAAGCTCGAGTTACACATTACATTTTTCCTACACTTACCATCAAATGTGAAAAAAATTAGAAGGATGTTGATTTAGAGACCTATACATATAAATTGGGGGTTGTAGGGTCGTCAAGAAGGGTAATTATATTATATGATCTCACTCAACTGATTATAATACACTATGTACAAATGGACTAATAAAATGGACTGATAAAATAAACTGATGGAATGGACTGACAGAATAGACTGATGAAATGAGCTGAGAGAAAGGAATGATGAAATGAACTGACACAATGGAATGATGAAGTTAACTGACAGGATAGACTGATGAGATGAAATGAAAAAAAATTATGAAATGGACTGATGGATTGGTCTTACAGAATGGACTGAAAAAATGAACTGATGAGATGGACTGAAAAAATGAACTGATGGAATGGACTGACAGAAATGGAATGAAGGAATGAACTGACACAATGGAATGATGGAATGGACTGACAGAATGGACTGATGAGATGGACTAAAAAAATAATGAACTGACACAATGGAATGATAAAATGGACTGACAGAATGGACTGATGAAATGAATGGACTGATGAGATGGACTGAAAAAATGAACTGATGAAATGGACTGACAGAATGGACTGATGAGATGGAATGAAAAAAATAATTTATGAAATGGACTGATGGATTGGTCTCACAAAATGGACTGATGAAATGAACTGACAGAATGGACTGATGGAATAGACTGCCAGAATAGACTGATGAAATGGAGTTACAAAATGAATGTACTCATAAAATAAACTGACAGAATGGGCTGATGAAATAGACTGACAAAATGGACTGGTAGAGTTAACTGGCAGAATGGACTGACAAAATGGACTGGTAGAGTTAACTGACAGAATGGACTGACAAAATGGACTGGTAGAGTTAACTGACAGAACAGACTGACAAAATGGACTGGAAAAATGGTCAGATAAAATGGTTTGAAAGAATGGACTGATGAAATGGACTGACAGAATGGAATGTAAAATTTATGAGACAGATAGATAGATAAATAAAATGTCTTTATTTTCCACTTTATACAATACATAAGTGATGTGGGCAAAGTTGAGGCACAAGAGCCCCCTCTTCCACTTAACCCATAATACTCAACTCAAAGCTTAATACTCAGACAGAATAGACTTATAACATGGACTGAGAAATTCACTGAAAAAATTGACTTGATTGAATGGACTGAGAAATTACTGAAAAAATTGACTGATTGAATGGACTGATGACAATGAACTGACAGAATGGACTGAAACAATGGAAAGATGAACTGAACTGATGGATTGAAAGAGTGGACTGATAGGATGCACTGAATAAATGGACTGATAAAAAATACTGACAGAATTGACTGATACATTGAATGTACACAATCCACCAGTTTTAGAAACACATTTTCAAAAACTTCCTCTTCTGTGATTGGTTGAAAATCTGGAAAAACCAGATTACTTTACGCACTAGTGCGTAATAGTATATTACATAATGAGTTTGAAAAAGGCGTTTTTACAAACAAATAATTATGTTCTCCAAACAAGCGTTACGCGAGTTTGGAAAATAATTATGAGTTTGTAAACTTTTCCACACGAATTATGTACATTTTTTTCGTCATACTAGACTGAGAAGGATTCATTAAAACCTTAAACAACTGAAAACATCAACTGAAGCTAACATAACCTCAACACAACACTAGTGAACAAACGCACACAGTGAACTGTCATGGCGGCTCAGTTGACACATTTATTCATACGTCAGAGTTCGGAAAAAACAGCTGGGATAGATTTTCAGTGCTGTAATAATCATCGTGACAATGACTAGTGCTGTAATAATCATCAAAATGATTATTCCCGCATTCAGAACAGCTGATCTTTGATTCTCCTGTAAACGGCAATTTTCCAAACACAAATCTAGCTTGGAAAGTTGTGTATTACATACAAGTATGGCAAAAAGTATTTTAGACACTCGTGTGAGAATGGCCCATTTTAGAAACTCTATTCAGTGTGTAAAGATGCACTTTTTTGCTATCTGTAGGAAAACTCATTTTTAGAGTCATTTTTAAGCTTTTAGTTGAGTATTATTACCATTATTCTTCCAAATTTTTAAATAATAAATTTGAATGATTTACTACAGGAGTAGCAAGTACTGAGAGGAACCTGTACGGCGTACCGGTGCATACCATCACAAATTAAGCCCCGCATTTTATCATGAAAATAGAAAATTAGAACAATTTCTTAATTATTATACAATCAGAACAATTTGCTGAAATTATTTGCTGGGTAAATAATTTCAAGTCCATCTATTTTCTATATTGATGGGTGGATGTGAATAGCTAACAATCTATTTTAACACAAATAATTTATGAACATTTTATTACTGGACTATATCACATAGCTTATAGAATGGCTATTTAGCTGTGTATGAGATTATTGAAAAAATGTAGAGCGCAGAAGACTCCAGATTCAAAAGAAAGTTTTGAAAACATTTCCAGCAATTACAAAATCCACAGTAAATTCATAGATCAATCAAGGTAAATTGAATAGATATGGTTATCTACAATTATTCTTGTATTGATGGATTTGCTGAGAACTCATTTAAGGCCGCTATTACACAATAATAGTTCTATGTCATACATCTATTATCAAAGATATTATAACATGTTCTCTATAGGAGAACATATGACATAGAATATGATCATTTATAATAATTATTTGGTTCATTACACGGTAATATTTCATCATCATAGATGTTTGATGATAGAAATATGTCATAGAACTATTATTGTGTAATACCCGCCTTATACTCTCTTTTCAATCTGTCCTTGTTTTCATTCAAAAATTTAAGATTGATACTGATTAAGCACAACCCCGTCAATCTTTTCTCTACTATTCAGCTCATGAGCCATGTCTTTACCCAATGAAGGGTACTAAATGATTTCCAGTTGCTGTGATGGGATTGATGGATGATGGGAAAACACTTGGAATGCCTTTTGCCTTAAAATTTGAAAATATGACTTCCAATGACTGATTAAGAGAGTCATATAAGGAATCAACATTTAACTTCTCCAGTATTCAATTGGTGAATTGGGAATTCAGATGGAAAATAACTTCTGTAAGTCTCTGATTCCAAAATCTTTATAATTTGGTTCAAAATAGTAAAAAATTATCTGTAACTGCCCCCTGCCCCTGCCTGCATATGCTCATGGGACATTAGGAGTTTGTCGCCGAACAGAGTAACTAGAGAAAACGTGTATAAAAGTTGATTTTCTCAAAGAATTGGTGACTTATTCGAATCTTTCCGTTAAACTGGCTAACCCTATTAACTATAAAGGATGGATAAGTGTCAGAGAGAAAGCAAGAGTATTCTATTTGAAAATCTGACTTCAAATGAATGTTTGGAGATTCAAGATGAGGAATTATCAATGATATGATACAGAATTCGATTGGAGAGTGAAATGAAAGTTTTGAGCCCAGTGTCAATGACTTTGCAGTCTTCGAAATGAAGTTCTAAATTTACTAAATTTGATGATAATAATAATATATTATTTTATGTTATGATATTTATTCAATTTTATTTTATTTAGGCTACTTTAACTGTGGATTTATTTTTCAAATAACAAAAAAAAATCTGTCAACTTCTAGGGGGGGGGGCAGCTGCCCCCCCGCCCCTGCTTGGATACGCCCATGGTGTAATGCAACAATTACTATTCCTTCAGAGACGGAAAAAGACTGACTATCCTTTCTAACGACAGCCAATCTCCTAAAGTAGGGAAACACATATTACTATGTATAAGTTACATACGATTTTCAACATATGGTCGATACATTATCTACAAACTAACAATAAGTTACTTTTTTCGTGTCCGGACGCTCAACTTTGTTCTGTCCAGAAATGGGCTGTGAACAGGGCACAGTGAATACTGTGAGAGGTGCTCGATGTCTTGTGCCTCTCCACAGTTGCAGTAGATGTCGCCCTCTGCTATGCAGCCCCACTTTGCTGAGTTGATCTTTACAGAAGACTTTCAAGTTCGGATCCTATTCAGCGTTCTCCAGGATTTCCATGGCAGACTAGTCCCATTGGTTTCAGGTTCCTGGAGTAGGTACCAGTCTGTACCAGTATTCATGGTTGGCTCTCCTGATCTTGTATTCAGAGTGTTCATACCTTGTAGTGTTTGTCAATGGGCGTTGGTTTCATGCAACCAGTTGCAATGCGGTAAGCTTTGGGATGTGTCAACCTTCTATGTGTGGGCCAATCGGCACCAGACAGACGTATTCCTCAACAGAGAAGCAGAGAGCCTTTCCTGATGTCAGGAGCACTCTGGGATTCGCCCCCCATTGGCTGCTGAATAGCTTCCTGCTGATGTGATATGGTCAAAGAATTGTTCACCGGTCAAGACTATATAGGCTAGTTGCTTTTTGGGAAATGCATTGGTTTGATCATATTATGGTGTAAGTGTCGTTTATTGGCCCACCTCTTGTTAAAAACGTATCTTACTTGTTTACTTGTTAAAAATGTACTTTACCTGCCAACCTACCTAAAGTCAAATTTGCGGTTGCAATATGCTATTCTGATAACAAATTTGAAAAAAATCCGGTGTAAGTGTCGTTTACTGGCCCACCTCGCTAGAGTCAAAATTCTTGTTGAAATTGATTAAGTATGTTATTTTGATGACAAATTTTAAAAAATTAGCCGTCGCTGTCCTGTAGTTTTTTAATAAATCAAGTTCAAAGTTTGGCCTGGGGGGCACTTACAAATCTGATAACTCTGTTTGAGAAGTTCTAAAATTAATATCACCTGTACAAAATAGCAAAAAATTAGTACTAAATACCAAATTAGAGTTTATGACAATTCAAGTGATCATTAGGTACCAAAAAATGGAGTCACGTTAATAGCAAATCTATAAAATTAATGGTGGAAGGGAAGGCGACATTCTTTATGAACGACATTTAAACTAACGACATTGTGTGACACTTTCAGTCAAAAAATGGTACAGAATGTCGTTGAGCACAGCCTACAGATTGTATCATTTAGTACACATTGTCATTGGTACTCATTATCGAGACATGTAGGAATATGGAAAAATTGACAACCCAACCTAACCTAACCTAGCTCTAACTAACCTAAACTACACTTTAACTAACCTAACCTCCAACTAAACAAATGTAAGCTCTAACTAAACCAACATAACCTGAGCTCTAAGCTCTAACTAACCTAACCTAACCAAACCTTCAAATAACTCAACCCCTAACTAACATAATCTTGAGCTTTAACTAACCTAACATACACTCTTAACTAACCTAAGCTCTAGCTATCCTATCCTAAGCTCTAGCTAACCTATCCCAAGCTCTAATCAACCTAACCTAAGTGCTAACTAAGCTCTAACTAACCCAACCTAAGCTCTAACTAACCTAACCTAAGCTTGAACTAACCTAACCCAAGTTCTAACTAACCTAACCTAAGCTCTAACTAACCTAACCTAAGCTCCAACTAACCTAACCTGAACTGTAGCTAACATAACCTCAGCTCCAACTAACCTAACCTAAGCTCCAACTAACCTAACCTGAACTGTAGCTAACATAACCTCAGCTCCAACTAACCTAACCTAAGCTCCAACTAACCTAACCTTCAACTAACCTAAGTGCTAACTAACTCAATCTAAGCTCTAACTAACCCAACCTAAGCTCCAACTAACCCAACCTAAGCTCCTAAACTAACTTAACATAAGCTACAACTAACCTAACCCAAGTTCTAACTAACCCAATCTAAGCTCTAACTAACCCAACCTAAGCTCTAACTAACCTAACCTAAGCTCTAACTAACCTAACCTAAGCTTCAACCAACCTAACCCAAGTTCTAACTAACCTAACCTCAGCTCTAACTAACCTAACCTTCAACAAACCTAACCATCAACTATCCTAACTCAAGCTTCAACTTACCTAACCTAATCCCTAACTAATCCAACCTAATCTTGAACAAATCCAACCTAAGCTTCAACTAACCCAACCTTTAATTAACCCAATCTAACCTTCAACAAACCGAACCCAAACTTCCATCAACCTAACCTAAATTGACCAGAAGGAAAAAAGTAACTGTCACAGAATGTTGATTCAAGTTGTACAGTTTGTTGGTTGTCAACTTTTGTAGCATCTTGGAAAAATGTAAATAAACATTGTGGAATGTCAACTTGAATAATGATGGAACAGAATATCAAAATGTTAATTCCATAAACAATTTATTAATTAAATTATATTTTAAACAATTTATTGAAAATCTTTTTCTATTTAAAAAGCTAGAAGGCATTGATTCTATCAGTTCACATCGATATTATTATTCAGTCGACTCAGCAGCCATCGTTTGAGGTTAGTGACTTGAAGAAGTTGAGTTTGTGTGTTACAGAGATGAAATTATTCAACATAATTGAAAATAATAATAGAATGGTCATTTTAGTACTTGATGTGAGTAATATTGTGCAGTTGAGATGCATTTCGAAACGTTTAGAATAACTGAGTTAGTGTACTTGTGAGATAGTTTCATAGCTCCCGCAGACCAAACTTTGAACTTGATTCATTTCAAAACTACTTGACAGCGACGGCTAATTTTTTTTAATTTGTCATCAGAATAACGTACTGAATCGATTCCAACAAGAATTTTGACTCTAGCAAGGTGGGCCAGTGAACGACACTTTAGCCAAAAATCCAGCCATAATTTTTTTGAAATTAAATTTTTCTAACCTTAAGTTACTTTCAATTTCCCATCGAGGATAATTATTGAGGTTATTTTGCCGGAGGAACATCCTTATAGGACTCCCCACCAAACATGGCATACGATAAGAAGAATAGCATTATTGTAAGTTACTCACTTGATTTCACTTTTTGTGAAGAGTTCAAGCTTTTCCATCAACTCCAATTCATTGACCGTATCTTCGGTTCTCATAATAACTGTTTCCGCCATGGTGAAAAACTTGGAGCACTGTCAACTAATAAATCTATTGTTCTAATTACAAAATCAATTATTCTAATTGTTCCCCGATATTCAAAATCTTCTTTTTAAAGATGTAGAGGAATAACATACACAATGTGCTGAGCTTGGTCTAGCTCATGCTCAGTAAGATCAACTATGACCTAAGGTTTTTGTATCCCCTTTTTCACTGTTTCGCCACTATAAGGTTCTCAAACAGAAAATACTCATATTTATGTTACAATAACTTTTGAGCTAGAACTAGAAGAAAATCACAACACTCCTCAAACCCAAAACTCAAGTGAATTCCACCTTGCACCTTCACCATCTAAAATCCAATAATCAATCCATGCAGATTGCCCAGGCGAACTACAAACTGGTCTAAAGCAAAGCTTATCAGCTGACTTTAATTGCTTTTAGACCACTGTGCTTTAGACCAGTTTGTATGTCATCAAGGTAGGTTTGCCTATTTTTTTTAAAAAAAGGTTGTTATCCCAAGTATAAATTTTATACTTTTTTAGAAATATTTAATATAAATTTTGTTATTCATATCATGAAACTTTATTTCTATGATATGGCAAAGTATTTGAACCTACTTTCAATTTTGAAATTTTGTCTGATAATATTTTTTATAAATAACACGTTTAAAATAATACGTCTTCTTATTATAAGTAAGAACCTACAGTTTATTTGTACGTTATGTAACCTACTTCTACTTTGTGTAATTACACTTTGTATATATCATATAAATTATGATAAAATTTATGTATTATAGGAAGTGAGTAATCTCACCCCAATCGTTACACGATACAGATTGATATCGATTTTTCATAATTGATACAGTAAAGAAAGAAATAATCGACTTTGAAATTTTTTAGGTTATCTTATCATATTTTCTTGTTTAAATTATTACACTAATTGAGAAGTAAGAAACAACAATTCTTTTGCCAATCTAAAATGCTAACTAATGAGTATTTCTTATTCTAAAATTCAATCTTGTAGAAATTTTTGTATTATCAGCTTTGTGGGTGTAAATTATAATTGACCATTGCACCAAAAAGGTTAATCATGTCTGTGGAGCAGACAGCTTGTGAAGGTAAATAGGCTATAATTTGGGCTAATTTATATTATTTTAAATGTTCTAATAGCTTATTCAACTTTGCTAAATGTATGTAGTTCAATATTTTTAGTCGGAAAATTCGAAAAGATAATATCTAGAACACCTCAGGCTCGAAATATTCAGCAAATCACCAGCTTGCTCAGGATGCCGCTTTTCAACATATTTCCCAAAAAATCAAAGTAATTCCTGACAATGGCGGGTTTTAACCGTAAACTCAAGGACTTCGTATCAACGAGGCTTTAAATTGGCAGAATATGTAGACGAGCATACATATCAACATAGGAAACTACCATTTATTCCATTCTTTGATTCCTCAGAGAATTTGAGGATTGACGATTCCCTGGTTGATGACTATTGAAAAGACATCAGCAAGTAACAGTGTGTATCATTCTAATTGTCGTAGATATCGCCAATCCAGCATCATCTGGTGAAAGAAGAAGAATTTATTTACTGTTGGTTGTAATAAACAGTCAATATTTCTTACTAAATAAAAATTTGGGAAACTTCTAATTTATCGACACAAACGTCATGTTAAAGTCGCAAAATATCCGCTCCAGGGACTCTCTCTTCTCAAACACCAGACCAATCCGCTCATCCATTTTATCAACTGCATCCACAATAACTTGAAGCTTCCTCTTTGAAACTGCAAACTCAAAAGAAGGTTGTTCCTCTCAAATAAGTTCTTAAGCTTGATGACATCTTCTACCACCTTTCTAAACACAGTGATCATTGAATCTGACCTGTAGCTGTTAAGGCTGTGGTGGTCCCTCTACTTGTAGATAGGAACGCTCCTTGAGATATTCAGGGATTCTCTTGCCATTGACTGTTGCAGCCAGGGGTTCTGAAATTAAATCAATCACATCCTGAAACATAAGTAGACATGCCAAAGACATCTGTACTCCCGGATGGTTTGAAAGACCAGATTATCCTCCTTAGGGCCGAAGGAGTGCCTGGACAAAAGAAAGAGAGAGAAGCATACGCACGTGGTACTTATATGCAGCTAGAATCTCAAGTCGATCCTCAGAAACGCCAGGGAGTACACTCACTATGTTTATCGACTATTGAATAATCGGGATCAGCAAAATCAAGCTTTCTCCTTGGCAGTAATCTATGCGAGTTTATCACTTCCAATACAGCCTCATTTTAGTCCAGTCAATGAGTGCAAAAATACATCCGTTAGGGGAAATAAAACATAAGAGGCTAATTTTTCCACCATCGATTACTATCATATAGACAAGTGTTCTGCCAAAAGTCCCCACCCCTACCCCTCTTGCTTCCCCCCCAGCACCACCTCAAAGTTTCCATTTTTAAGGATTTTTTTGTTGTATCTGTCTCAGCAACCATTGAAGATAAAAACCAAATTTTCTATCATTATTTAGAAGATTAAATTCTCTCCATTTCATGTCATTACTATTTCACTCTAGCTCCTGTGGTTCAAGAGTTATACATGTAAGAATGGAAGAAATCCCTAAATTTATGCCTGAAAATGCTAATATTTTCCAAATAAAAGTTTACCGGTTTGTTCTATTGAAAACTGTCTCATATAAAAGTTGTAGAGCTTTTCAATACCTACATTTTGAATTATATAAAAATATATTTTGTCCAAATTTAAGGGGGGATAAGTCCGTTGATATGCGATAAATACCCCCTGGCGTGCCAAAATACCACGAATTGAGGGAAATTCATACGGAAATAATACATTTGGGAAAATACATATGAAGCTGATTTTTTCCACATCGATAACTAGCATATCGGCAAGTGTTCTGCCCTCTTGCTCCCCCCCAAAGTTTCCTTTTGTATGGTTTTCTTGTATCTCATCAACAATTGAAGATATGAGAACGAAATTTTTCTCATTACTTAGAAAAATTAATTTTCTTCATTTCATGTCTTTACCATTTCACTCTAGGTCCTGTGGTTCAGGAGTTATACATGACAGAATGAAGGAAGCCCCGAGATTTATGCCTCAAAATTTCATTACAAAACTTTAGAGCTTCAAATTCTGAATAAAATGGTGCCTGATTTGACAGGATTTGATGATAAATAATAACTGAGATATGACAATTTTTATTTCAATTTCTACCTTTCACATTCTATATATGGTAGCTGTAGGAAAAATTTAATGTGTAATACGGGCACAAAGTTTCTTGCTGAACTCGAAAAACTATTCCGCACTCGCCTGCGGCTCGTGCGTAAGTTTTTCTCTCGATGCAGCAATATCACACTTTGCACACTGATACACAAATAACTATCAACTATTGGTGAGCAGGAGTAAATAAACAAGAAGTTATTATATTGCCCTAAAACATATACTGCTATAGTATTTTACTACTAAAATTTATGAGTCAAGTCTCTTTGTCAAGTAGAGAGATTGATTGGGAGGCTGCAAATTAAAAATTATTTATTCAGTCGAAATGGAAACCACAAATCATATCTGTAGGCTATTACAATATTGCTGAGTATAATAATTTTAAGAATAAAATTTATTTGGACGGCTATTTTAATTTTATAGCTTTTTATTGGTTCTATTCGGCTTTTTATGTTGTTATTCTCTATCTATTATCTAAATCTAAGTAATATACTTATCTAAAGGCGACTTAATTTACGTACCTTCTTAATCAAGATACGCCTCAATAATGACCTCTTCCCCTGGTATGGACAAGCCATCACGAGCGGTAACAAGCCGTTGCTTTTGAATGCCAGAAGCCGCTCAAGTTGTTTGTAAGCGGCTCACAGCGGTTTTCAAATGCTCAGTGGGGCAGCTGATACCGAGAAATTCCCAAACAGCTAGAACAGAGTCCTCTATGCTACGAAACAAATTTTTTGACATGAGCATAAGTTATCAAGTTCTTGAAATTTTCATAGTGTTTTTGTTTCAGACTTGAAAGCATTCGAAAGACGTTTGACAGAGGTGAATGCCTGTCTCCGGCCAGCCACCATAAGATGGAGAAGTAGGCCTAATAACTTTTTTTTAGTTCACAGTAGAAAATAACTTTTCCATGATTATTATACTCATTTATAATTTCTTTTCCAGCTCATAGTAACTTTTTTACTTTCCTTGCCCTACCTACTACCATAGGTAAGGAAAGTATTGCTTTCCAAAAAAATTTAAGGTACCCCGATTTCAAGTTTTCTATCCGTTTCAAGGTCCTCTAAGTCCAAAAAAGTGGTTTTTGGGTATTGGTCTGTGTGTATGTGTGTGTGTATGTCTGTATACACTATATCTCGATCCCTAATTGACCGATTGACTTGAAATTTGGAACTTAAGGTTCTTATACCATTAGGACCCGACTCTAAGAAATTTATAAAAAAATCATCGAAAGATGGTGGATAATATGCCAAAAATTGTGTTTTTCAAGATTTTCTCGAAAACGGCTCTAACGATTTTTTTGAAAATCATACCCAAAATAGCCCTATATAAGCCCTATCGACTGCCATGAGTCTCGTTCCTGGCAAATTCGCAGAAGATCTGCAGCATTTTTGAGAGTAATGGATTTTGCTAGCCGAAGCGCCGATAGGCGAGAGGCGTCATGGGCTAGTGATAATTGCAAATCACATATGATGGGCCGAAGCGCCGATAGGCGCGAGGCCTCAGCGACGAGTGAAAAATTCACTGTTGGTACCAGACGGAGAGAAAGTAATGGCCTAATGCAATTTGCACTTGCTGATAACCAAGTATAAATACTTGTATTAGGTACCTTATGCAAATATGAATGGCAAGGAAAGTTGTGTGAGTGTACCACACCAGATTTTTCGATCTATTCTTATTCCACTCTATAAACGGTAGATACAAATAATAAATACGCTAACTATGAATCTATGGTTGGAAACTCATCGATTTCTAGCACTAATTGAATTCAATATTTGTATTTTCTTCCATTTGATTCTTTTATTCTATCATTTCCGTTGATATTGAATAATTGAATTTACAATTCAATAGTTCGATACCAATTTATACCTGGCAAATGCTGATACAGTTACAAACTCTAATACCCCATCTTACAAGTTTATATCAACAGGATAGTTGAACACTTTTGGCATGTGGTGTTAATTGTAATGTTGTGATTGATGACTAATAATTTTCAAGGTCAACTGTATCATTATGTTATTTCATATTTTTTGCTTTTCCTGAAAGAAAAATGTCATCAATGTCTCTAAAAGTAGTCGTTTTTATTATGGAACCAAGCTAATATTATTAGAATGAGTAATGATATTCATTTTTACATTTCAGTTGTCCTCTTTCTGATATCAGTGAGTACGGCGGTGGGCGCGTGGTATTGGCTGAAAGATCCAAATACATCGGCAGTGTCCTTCACACAAAGTCTTCTCAATCATCCATTCTTCACAATATCTTGTCTCATACTAAGTAAGTTATGTAGATTTTATTTTCAACTTGATATTTTTTATACATTTCTAATCTGAACAGAGGTTAAAAAAACAAAAAACATTCTAATTGACTGCTTTTTTTTAATAACCTAATTATCAAAGTACCCTTTTGAATTATTTTTTCAATGCATTACATGTTTAGAAAAAATAATTCAAAAGGGTACTTTGATAATTATTTAAAATAAAAAAACAGTGATAAAATTTGCCCTTAGTTTAAGGAAACACTAAAATTCCAATTGACCTATGCTAATCATAGTATCCTGTGGTTCCACTCATCAAGTTAATTTACAACGTTTTATTCAACGTGCTTTGGGTCTTGTCTGTCTGGTACAAATTTGTAAAGCAATTTTCATCCACTTCCCAACGAGCTAGAGACTTGAAACTTTTAGAATATATCAAAATCTGATGACAATGCAATCTCTAATAGTTTTAATAATAATTAATTTCTTATGATATAATTCATCACTAGCCGGCAGTTACAAAATTCATCAAATTAAAGATGATTTATCAATTCGCGCATGAATGGATTTTGACATAATTGCTAAAAATACAATTTTAGGAAATGGTTCAATTTTAATATTCTTTCTAAGATGCCGTCTTTTCAAATCAATAAATTTTCCATTTTGATATTAAAATCTACTAACTTAATTTCTATTCAAGAAATTCTTATTTTCAATTTTGTGATAGGCTTCTTGTAACTGGATTTTTTCATTTTTTTATGTATCATTATTTTAAAAATTTATCCAATTTATCAATAATTTTATAATGCTTTCTGAATCATTGGGGGATTGGTCATTTCGGCGAGATAATGTTCTTGATATAATCTCTTCGATAATAAAGCAACAATTAACATTTTTGAATTTTCAGGTAACGGAGTGCAAAATAATAGATGAATTAGTGCGATAGATACAGAATTAAAACAATACCAATAGGTTCTTAAATTATAACTACATAACAACACTCTCCTAGGCCTAATGTTCAGCACAATGTTAGCGTATTTTTGGCAATGTCAGCAAAAGTAACTTACAACTCACATTGTACGTGATTCAAGTTACATTATATAATTCTTGAAACATAGCCCATAACTACAATTGCTGTATCAATTTTTGTGTATGTATGATGCCCAATTGAGATCTAGACTTGTGAGTGGATATTGACAGGTTGATGATGAGACTTATGATGTTGACTTATTGTAAGGCAGGCGGGACCGTAGGCTTAATGTCTTCCACAAAAGACCGCCTGTGACCATAAACGTTTGAACACGCTTTGAATCCATGACCATGTACTTGGTGTACTTGTACATAGAAGTGAGTTCCATTGAATCTTTAAATTCTTCACTTGTAGGAAATTCCATTTTGAATTACTTACTATTATATTTTATTCAATTATCATTATTCAAATTCACAACTCGAATCATAAATTATAAAAATCAAATATAATCTTATTTCAGCAGCATATCAAATGTCAATATTTTGATCTCTATAATGTTCTGTGAAAGTGATTTCTGAAACCATGAAATTGTTTATTGATATTCTGTTACAGTATTCCTGTTCACAATCGGCATTCACAAGAGAGTGATCGCACCCTCAATAATAATAAGTAGGACAAGGATTGTTCTTAACGACTTCAACATGTCCTGCGACGATACGGGCAAACTGATTCTAAAACCACGGCCGACCCTTACCTGACATGAATGCAGACTGAAATGAGAACAATTATTGTAGTTCATCAATGTCCTGTGCTAAATTCAATTGCCCATTCGCCTCAAATTTCAAAAAAGTGACATGCAAGATGAAAAATTTGAGCATTTATAGACTTCTTTGTCTCATGTGTGCTTCCTCCAACATGAATATGCCAAAACTTCATGTTGAATAAGGATAGTGTTCTTCATAAGAATAATCCATCCTTCAAAATGTCAATAATATTGAATCATTAAGACTATAATATAATTTTAAATGGATAGTTCCAACATAGAGTGAATAGATAAATTATAGAAACTAGTCTTTGAAATCATGATAGACTTATAGTTTAGATGTGAAATTAGATTGCATGAAATTAAATTTGTGAAATGTTTTAGTTGACAAAATCTCTGTCTGTGGTTTATCAATTTTCTCAAAAAACTACTTAACTTAGAATATTTAAAAAGACAACGATATATAATCTTGAATATTGGAATGATTGAAACAAATAGTTTGAAACTATCATAGAGTGTAGCTTTATTCAATAATATAAGTATCGAAAAAGTTCAGTATTTTTCAGTTTCAGTCTTTCATGAACTTTATTGTACTGATTACTGTAAATTCAATAAATTGTAGATTTTAACTGTTATTTTAACATTTTCTTCCACCTTAATGCAGTAAATTTTCAAATGCTCATAGAATAAATCTCTGCATGAAAAAATAATAATATTATAAAATTATAAAATAGGCTACTCAATAACTAACTGGGTGGCTCGTTGGAGGAGTGATAAAGCGCCGGTCTGATAACCAGGTGGACCCTGGTTCGAATCCCAAGCGGAGAACAATTTTTGACCACAGCACAATCACATAGATACGACCACCCCGTCTTTCGGAGGAGACGATAAGCCGTCGGTCCCGACTACCTAAAAAGTAGTCGTCATCTATCATTCATTTCATTACCCACGCACAAGCCTATGAGCTTATGTGGGCTTCACCCTCATAAACAAACAAACAAACAACTGCTACCAGAATAGATGTAATCGCTCTGAAATCAGACACTTCTATATAAAATTATGCTTTAAAATGTTAGATTGTGCTCAGAGGATACTAATATAACATTACAAAAGGTTCCTAAAATTTCTATTTTGAATTTCAAAAAATTAAAAATTAACAAACATTGAATTTGATGTAGAATTATGTTTAAATCTGCTAGACAGTTTTCCCCATTAGAAAATGTAAATTTGAGTGTGATTTTCAATTTTGGAATGATTTAAATTGCTATATTACAGTAATATCATTTTAATATTAAGCTGTCAAATATTTTTCATAATTTCAACACAACTAATTAATGATTTATCTGAAATTCAGTCTTGTATTAACGATCAGTTTTTGCATCTGTGGTAGCCATACAAAAAACAAAGAAGATTATTAAATTTTATTTATGAAATCAAGATCGTTACCATGGAATTGATTGATAAGTAGGCTATGTTTTTAAATGTCAAATTTTATAACATCTACAAGCATTTATTTGGACTTGATTTGGAAATTGTAATGTAAGTAGGCCTAGATGTTTTTGTTTTTATATCTTTTAAAAAGGTTAATTCTAATGTTTCTTTACGTTTTAGAATATTTTGAATTATGTTTTGAATATATAATAACCTTCGTAGCCTTTCAAATTGTGAAGATGTTACGTGTTGTATGACCACAGACTTTCAATTTGATAAATTTGAGTATAGCATGTGAACAAGGAGGTAACCTCCTTGCATGTGAAAATAGTAGGCAATCAAATTCATTTGGGACCCAGTATGACTCACATATGGAATGATTTTCACAACCAACACAACTTATCAGAAAATTATTATAAGCTGAACCATTGAGTATAGATATAGGATATGGATACTGTATAAGTATCCATACTCAATGGCTGAACCAACTAAACATATAGACGACAGTGCTCAAGAGCGGTGGTGAGTACAAAAAGGAGCATTCTAACCTCCTTGGTTGTCACGAAATGGAATTGGCGATAATCAGATAGAAATTATGAAAATCTTTTTCTACTAAAATTCTAGTACCGGTAAAGAGCCATTTTTTTCAAGTATTTATCATTCATTATTATGAGAAAATCTATTCTATTTTCAATATAACTTATTTAACACTATTTTATCCACATTGATAATGGCCTAATGTGCCGAAACATATCTGTGTTTCAATAATTTTATAAAGTTTTTTAAAAGGGTGTTTGATTTTTATTTATTTTTCAATCACTTATATAACACCTATAAAATAATTGAGAGCGTATCAGTAGATCACTGAATTTTGTGTTTAAAAAAATTGTTCATCCTTTTTATTTAAACCCATAGCTTAAAATGATCTGAAACTGTTATACCCCGCCGATCAGGTTGGCACTGTGGACTGGGGCGTTACAACCTTCAGTCCGCTAGCACTGCCTGGTCAGGGTTCGAATCTCAGTAGGCATGGCTGTTTTTCACCACATCAATCACCTCCACACTCAATATCCATTACCCATGCACAAGCCAAAATGCTTATGTGGGCATCATCCGCAATAAAAAAAATAATAATAAGCAGGAGCAGAACATTTGAAAAAATTTAAAGTTGATTTTTTAATTTATTTTGATTGAATATTTATTGATTGAGAATATTATACAAAATAATAAATATTGAATATTATACGAGTAAAACTGGTTCTTATATTTGTTTTTATTGATACAATTATTTCTAAATGATCGAAAGAGAAAACATGCTCAGCTCAAAACTGTTCTATTTATTCTTTTTAATTTTATAACTTTTACCCATTTAATTTTTTAGGTAGAAATCACTAAAAATTATTGAAATTTTACAATATTGATCCGTTGCTGTCAAAATCCGTAATTTTTGTTTCTAGTACAGTTGAAAGTGGATAATTTATTCCAATTTACATTCTATTATCAACCTCTTGGTAAGAGGTTGATTGGTTGAATGCCTTTATTAAGGGCGGACAATAATTTATTCAGAATTTGAATCTTATCGAAGATAGTCAATTATTTTTTAATTCTACTTCATGCAATGCAGGTAGTAATTATGGACATGCACTTTACACCATCGGAAGAAACCATTCTCGCCAATCGTGGCCATCGTATTGTAAAAAAGCTTGGGGAGGGATCTTACGCTCAGGTAAATAAAATATTCTTAAAGTAGGCAGTCTGCCTACGAATATTATTGTTATTTTTTTTTAGATTACCACACATTTAAAGTCTATGGAAATCATTTATTCAATCAAATAAATACAGAAGGTGAGTACAACAGGCATAATGCCCAAAACTGTTCCTCAACCAATTTATATAAAAGTCCAAATCATGGTTGTCACATAAGTTAGTAAAACTTCAAACCAATTTGAACCAATGGAGGTCTTTCCCACAATATCAGCCCTATAACTACAAAATATATCAAGCAACACAATTAATATTATCAACACTTAAATAATTACCGTACTTGGAGAAGTTTTTGTATTTACACCACATCAATAGAAAAAAAATCACATCAATTATTTTAAACGTTAATTCTTATTTGATGCTGTTGATTTGCAAAATAATATAATCACGTTATCTATAGAACTGGATTATAATATTATATGAGTTTTTTATTTAGGCTCAATTTTCAATTGAATTTTTTAGAGTAGATTAAGCAGAAATGCTAAGTTATTGAAGCTACTTGCTGCAGGTGTACTTGATCGATCATGAGAGAGGCGATGGAACTAACCAGAGAATACAGCTTGCCTGTAAACTAGTTGATGCTAGCAAAGCTCCAAAAGACTTCGTTCGCAAATTTTTGCCCAGGGAACTTGATATTCTAGTTCGTCTAAATCACCCACACATCATACATGTTCACAGCATTTTTCAGAAAAAGCATAAATATTTTATACTGATGAGGTGAGTGTATTCATTTACCACATAAACTTCTTGTAATTGATGAATAAAATGAAAAAATCAAATAACCTTTTAAAAAAACTTTAGAAGTTGTAAAATAATAATTCTAAAGTTTTTTTAAAAAAAGGGTATTTGATTTTTTCATTTTATTTATCGATTATTTTAAATAGCCATAAGTTTAAAGTTTCATTTTCAAATTTTTTGTAGTACTAGCCTAATGATACAGTAGTATAATAGTAGGCCTAGGCCGGTGGTCACCAAATGGCGGACCGCGGTCCGGATCCGGACCGCCAACCAGTTTTGTGCGGACCGCGATGTCATACTCAACGAAAAAAACTTAAAATAAATCCTTGACCAAAAATCTATAAGAAACCCTCTTAAGTCTAAATGAAATTGAATTATTAAGAAACAATCAGAGCCAGGGTTTGATTTCAGGGGGAGCGCGTGGGAGCGGCGCTCCCATAAGTTACCTTTTTCCCAAGAATACCTTTTACCTGAGCGGCGTCATTCTTTCATTCTTTAAAATTGTAGCCTATTATTAGCTTTATGAAAAACAGCTACAAAATATTGCTCAAATTTGCTAAATACGCTCCATTTCAAGTGTGATTTTCTTTAATTTCCCGGGGGAGGGCCCCCGGACTCCCCTCCCACTGATGAGCCCACCGCTACCATACCTCTTTTTTAGAAATCAGGCACTGAACAGAAAAATAAATAAACACCAGCAGTGTAACCCAATTAGAAAGGAGGTACTGTAGGTAGTTCTTCCAATGTGAGCGAAATCTAGCTAAACTCTCAATAAAAAATTGGCTGTTGATTAAAAATTGTTGCATTATTTTATCCAATTATTCTACGAAATAGAGTAGGACTAAATTCGAGAATAGTTTTGACAATTTTATTAGGTATTCATCCTTCATATAATGAATAGAATAAACAATAGAGTACTTCTATAGCCAAATCCAATTGAAATAATGGCCTTTATTTTTATTTTAATATGGTATATCAATAGCATGATATGAAACTTCAATATATTTGAATAACATTAAAATCAAAATACATACATAGGTAATACATCTATATCTATAAAAGCGAAATGGCACTGACTGACTGACTGATTCATTCATTCATTCATTCATTCATCACCAGAACTAAAAATCCACTGAACCGAATGCGTTCAAATTTGGCAGGCATGTTCAGTTGGACGTTAAGACGCCCGCTAAGAACGGATTTTAAAAACTTTTCAAGGATACGCCAAATATTTTAGTTTTTCTAGAGTTTTTCGGCGTTTTCCTCATTTTTTTGAGAACCAATCGGTAGAAAATGTTGATATTTGGTGGGCAGGTTCAGATGAGGTCTAGAAATGTTGTGTTGAAATATTTTTGCTATCCGTTTAAGATTACGCCAGTAATCAGGTTTTCAAAATTGTATAAGTGTTGCGGGTTGCATATCTTCCTTGATACGACCAATCCTAACTGTAAATTCAATGGTTCAGCGAGATTATAGATGAACTAATTTGGAAGATATTGATTCAAGTTTCAAACTATGTCCGATATACTTCCCAAGGTTACGCTTAATATTAGCGTTTTACTATTTTTCGGAATTTTCGGAGTTTTTCTTAGATTTTTCTAGAACAAATTGGCAGAAAATGTTGAAATTAGGTAAACAGGTCCAGATTAGTTGTAGAAATGCTGTGCTCAATAAATTTTGAATCCCTTATGAACGGAATTCGCAGGCGAGCGACGCGAGCCTGTTTTTCTCAGCTGACACTAACAGAGGTTTTGCAGGCGAGCGAAGCGAGCCTGTTTGAGTCACTTACACTGCCTATTTTTTCGGGGGTCCAGGGGGCGGAGCCCCCTGGCTAGGCGGAGAAGGCGAGCGAAGCGAGCCTGCCGGCTATAGTATACTATATAATACATATAGGTAATACATAGTAATAACTATCCCAAATATTTGAATAATTATTAAAATTAATGTAGTAAAACTATCAATTTTTCAAAAAATTTCCAGAAGAGTAAGCCCCCCACTAGTGGTTTCCCCTGGATGGACCGCGGAAGCTCGCCTAGACTTTGAAACGGACCTTCATGGAACTTAATTGGTGACCACTGGCCTAGGCTATCATGAAATGTTTGAAGTAAAAAATAGGATCAATTCATTATTTTCCCTCAAAAGAACCAGTTACAGTCTGTCCAAGGCTCCAAGCAAAGAAGACCATCTGGCAAGATGGAAAAAGGACTCCAGCTTGGTCAATATTTGTTCAAGAATTACAAAAAAATAGCCTCAATAGCAGATCAAATATTGTTTCCTACAATTTGAGATAAGTTGACAATTTCTGAATCAAAATTGACCGAGCTTGAGTCATTTTCCCATCTTGCCAGAGTGTCTTATTCTTTGCTTGGACAAACTATATAGGCTGCCAGTAACCAGATTAAGTAACTTCGATCCCTAGTAACAATTGTAATTTTTTAGATAATTAGCAAAATATGTTTAAAAACTCAATTTTCCAAATTCAATGGGGTAGAAATAGAATACTTATTTTTTCTGACTGGTATTTAAAATAAATAATTGTAGACAAGAATATAATTCAAAGAGAAAATTTCGGTAACTTTTTCATTGATGAAAGTTGGCAATTTTAATTTATTAGCATATTTTGCCACATTAATTGTCAAAGTTACAAGCTTTCAACTGTTTTCATAGAATTTCTCAGCTAATTTTACATGAAAATTGATCAACCAAGTTCCTTCCAGTACCTTCTTGAAAAATAGCTTATACAAGGTTCGCCAATGAAGTAGGACGATTTGAATAAGCAACAGGTTGTTTGAGAAATTGTATTTTTCATCATAAATATGTTGCCATTTAGTGTAAAATAAGTCAAAAATCATTTTTTTTAATATAACATCTTCCAAATGTCCTCCATTGGAATCTATGCACTTTTGCAGTCGGGCCTGAAAGAAACGGGTAGATTTGCTGTAACTTTGAACGTTACATCGAAATGATTCATAACTTTCTTACACCAGAACTCGTCCGTTTTCTATTGAATGAACAAACAATATGGAACAACAAGCCACTCTGCGAGAATTGCCATGAATTCTGTGAATGTTTTGTTTCCAAGCCGCGTCATTTCTCGAAACGGGGATATCCCTTGGCCTCTCGCTCTCCAGATTTATCAACCTGTCACTTTTTTCTATGGGGCTACTTAAAAACGAGATTTTTTAAAGCGATCCACTCAGAACTATCCCAGCTTTAAAACAGCGGATTTAACAGATTCGAGATGAGATTGGAGGAATACTTCTCAAAATGCTGCAAAATGTCATGGGAAACTTCCAGGCCCGGCTGCAAAAGTGCATAGATTCCAATGGAGGACATTTGGAAGATGATTTATCACTTAATGATTTTTCACTTATTCTACACTAAATGGCTACATTTCTACTTTCTATTTATGATGAAAAAATTACAAAAATATAATTTCTCAAACCATCTGTTACTCATTCAAATCGTCCCACTTCATTGGCAAACCCTGTCTATTTAGCCTACATGGATATTTTCATATTCGGCTTCATTTCATCTTATAGTCTCTTCGGGACATTCATTCAAACAGAATCTCATATTAAAATATAGATAGGCAATATGTTTCATATTATATTTTCGTAAATTTATCATAATAATTTCATATAACTTGTTAATAGCTTATTTTCTCATCATATTATAATTTCCTTCTTTTTTTAACTAATCATGTGTGTAACATATATTTTTAAAGCTTCTACCCTAAATTACTGTATAATTTCCAAAGCAACACATTTTAATGGATTTACAAATGAATGGGGAAAAATGTGCATATTATCACTTTCATTATGGGGAGCGATACCCATAAGGGTAGGCCTATAGGTTCCACTCGTCTTGGTCCCATTCTGGTCACCCATCCGACATCAGACCATAAAATAGTGTTTGTAGTCGTGAAAGTCACGAACACTGTGGACTTCTCTTGGATGGGTGACCAGTGTTTGGCCAAGTACACATTGGCGAGTTGGAACCCACCCGTAAGGGTACCTCTTCACCATGAAAAGCCATACGAATGGGGCAGGTTTGCTGAGAATGGAGACCTTCTGGAGTATGTGCTGAGTCACGGCGAGCTGAGTGAGGAGCGCAGCCGATTCTGGATCCGGCAGATGGCGCTGGCCGTTCAGTACCTGCATGAGTTGGGCATCGCGCACCGAGATCTCAAGTGCGAGAACGTACTCATCACTCAACTGCTCAACGTCAAGCTAGCTGATTTCGGCTTTGCCCGCTTCGTCATTGATGAAACTGGTAATTTTTATTGATTGCACAGTTCAATTTTCAACATAATCGACCTATTTAATACATATTTTTTCTCTCTATGACCCGTATTATCAACAGTAGTTTTAAAAAATCCATAATTTACTTTGTGATGGTGGTGTTATGCAGTTATGAGAAGGTTTTCTGTTATCTAATTAAGGAGGGATGAATTTTGTGTACTTTATTTGATAATACGAGCCTGAATCTATTGAAAAGTCACTACCTATATCTTTATCTATAAAACACTCACTTCCAGATAGTCAAGGCGGAGTTTTACGATGCTAATTGGCGAAATAATTGTCTTCTGTAACCTACAGCTGATTTAAAGAATCTATTGAATTTTTTATTTTAAACCCCTCAATGAAAATGCATTAGCCATTCTAATGATTGCTACTATAGTCTAACTAAACAAAGAAAGACATTCTGGCAAGATGGGAAAATGACTCCAAGTCAGTCAATATTGTTCAAAATAGTTATTTGTGTAACTAGTGCCTGAAGTGGTAGATTGCTGCATCGAGTGAAACAGTTTTTTTCACGAGCCGAAGGCGAGTGAAAAAAGTTTCTCGAGTGCAGCAAGTACACTTTAAGCTCGAGATACAAATTACATTTTTCCTACAGTTACCATCAAATGTGAAAAAAAATTAGAAGGATGTTGATTTATAGTCGGCGCAATCTAAGTTGATGAAAACCCCCTCCACCCAAGAAATAGCTATGTTGTCATTTTGCGTGAAATTGAAACTTCTCCTAACGCAAACACATTCAACTGAATGTTAAAAGTGACAGCGTAGCTTTGGAAAAATCACGCGGTGTTGTAAAACTCACTATTTTTATGATAAACCAGCTGTTCGCAGCTCAAATATCCAAGTCGATTAGCATCAATAACTCCAATCTTCAACATACAATGATTCATGCATATACTGCTCTCCTTACTTTGAAACTCTTGAGAGGCCAAATTACAATTTTCCGACTATTTTCGACATTCGAAAAAATAATTTCAATTGTTTTTAAACAACTTTCTCGCTTTCACCACCCACGTATCTTCTCAAACAAAAAAGTTTCTAGATCATCGAAAATTTCATGTTTTCTGATGGAGTTGACTCGACATTGACAAACATATTCATTAATCAAAACATAATTATTGGTCGGATATAGAAAATTCAGAAACCATTAGAAAGCTCGAATTCTCCTTGTCATTTTGATATGAAAAACTTTATTTTTACTACAACCCATGATTGTGAGAGAAGTGATATACAAAAAAAAGTAATATTTTTGCGATTTTTCAATTTTTTCAAAAAAATCAAATTTCCTTTGAATCTTTCTACCCAGGAACTTTTTTAATACTACTGGCATATCAAGGATAAAATTCTGCGTCTAGATATGGGGTTCAATCGTGAATTTGAAGATGTTCCAATTTTACACAATCTGGCAACATTGCTATTTCTTGGGTGGAGGGGGTTTTTGTCAACTTAGATTGCCCGACTATAGAGACCTATACATATAAATTGGGGGTTGTAGGGTTGTCAAGAAGGGTAATTATATTATATGATATCATTGAGTGAGATATCTCACTCAACTGATTATAATATACTATGTACAAATGGACTAATAAAATGGACTGATAAAATAAACTGACAGAATGGACTGATGAACTGTAAAAATAAACTGATGGAATGGACTGACAGAATAGACTGATGAAATAAGCTGAGAGAAAGGAATGATGAAATGAACTGACACAATGGAATGACTGACAGGATAGACTGATGAGATGAAATGAAAAAAAAATTATGAAATGGACTGATGGATTGGTCTTACAGAATGGACTGACAGAAATGGAATGAACTGACACAATGACATGGAATGGACTGTCAGAATAGACTGATAAAATGGACTGACAGAATGGACTGATGAGATGGAATGAAAAAATTAATTTATGAAATGGACTGATGGATTGGTCTCACAAAATGTACTGACAGAAATGGAATGATGAAATGAACTGACAGAATAGACTGATGAAATGGACTGACAGAATGGACTGCTGAAATGAACTGACAGAATGGACTGATGAAATGGACTGATGGAATAGACTGATGAAATGGAGTTACGAAATGAATGAACTCATGAAATAAACTGACAGAATGGGCTGATGAAATAGACTGACAAAATGGACTGGTAGAGTTAACTGACAGAATGGACTGAAAAAATGGTCAGATAAAATGGTTTGAAAGAATGGACTGATTGATAATGGACTGATTGATGATGGACTGATTGATAATGGACTGATGAAATGGACTGACAGAATGGAATGTAAAATTGAAGAGACAGAATAGACTTATAACATGGACTGAGAAATTCACTGAAAAAATTGACTGATTGAATGGACTGATGACAATGAACTGACAGAATGGACTGAAACAATGGAATGATGAACTGAACTGATGGATTGAAAGAGTGGACTGATAGGATGCCCTGAATAAATGAACTGATGAAAAATACTGACAGAATTGACTGATACATTGAATGTACACAATCCAACAGTTTTGGAAACACATTTTCAAAAACTTCCTCTTCTGTGATTGGTTGAAAATCTGGAAAGACCAGATTACTTACGCACTAGTGCGTAATAGCTATTTATGTATTAAGAGCGTAATGCGCGACTTTATCGCTCGCGCAAAACAGTTATCACACGACGCGTAGCGGAGTGTGATAATTTTGCAAGAGCGATAAAGAAGCATTACGTGTGAAATACATACAATATTTTTTCTATAACTGCACAAACCTGTTAATCTACAGTTTTCTCAGTCCTCAAATACTGCAAACTATTAAATTACTCTTGTGTAATTACCGGTACAGGTACAATCAGACATTGTCGACTTTTGTTAGGTTATGTTATGACTCCACCTGACCTACTTTTGGCGAGCCATGATCAGCTGATTAGCGAGCATAAAGTAACTCTACTGCTCATGCGCAGTTGCTTAGCGAGCGTAAAGTAGTTCTACAGCGCATGCACAGATGGTTAGCGAGCGTAATGAAGATTCTCCTCAGAAATGGGCTTCTTTACACGGAGAATTCAGCTTGTAAAATCTTGTTTTACGCGCAGTTGTAGAAAAAGTATTTTAGACACTCGTGTGAGAATGGCCCATTTTAGAAACTCTATTCAGTGTGTAAAGATGCACTTTTTTGCTATCTGTAGGAAAATTATAAATTTGGTCTCAAACTAAGGATCAGAATGTTGCGACCAAATTAATAATTTTTGAACCAATATTAACCGAGCTGGAGTAGTTTTCCCATCTTGCTGGGATGTCTTCTTTGCTTGAACAGAACTTTCCAGTCTATAAGATTTATATGAATATAATAGATTGTTGTGGAGCGACAATCCAAAATTTTGTTTAGTTTATACGAATTGACCTATGATTTTACCAAGAAGAATTAACAATAAATTAACTAATAAAAACCCTACTTTTTCTTATTGGTAGTTTTTAAAAAGAGAATGAATGAGTAGGCCTACAATAGCAATAGTTACATACACCATTACAAAAACGTGATTTTGCTTCAAAATAATTTACCCTTCCATAATTTCCTAGGTGCTCCTATTCTAAGTGCCACATATTGTGGTTCATTGACTTATGCTGCGCCAGAAGTATTGAGAGGACTTCCTTATGACCCTAAAATTTCAGACGTGTGGTCCCTGGGTGTCATTCTCTATGTTATGCTCAATAAGTCAATGCCATACGACGATGCCAATGTGAAAAAGATGTATGAAAGACAGATGAACAAACGGGTCAAATTCAGGACAAAGGTGATCTAAATCAATCAAGTAGCAAGGTATTAATTCAAATAAGGCAACATACTAGATGCAGTACCTACTAGAGTACCTAAACTAGGAAATGTCTGAATTTGTGATAGAACGCTACCGGTACATCATGGTGGTATAATCCAGTTATGAGAATGTTTTCTGTTAGGTAGAGTATATCAATTGACTCAAGAGAGAACAAATTGACCACGTTTCTATCTGCATCCTATCTACTATCTACGTTTTGTATCTTCTTGAACAAGTCCAAGTGACTGCAAAACTATCTCGTTTGTTGAGCCATTAGGCGGAATCGCGGAGATAAGACTTGCAAGTTTTGTCCACCAATCAACCAGGTTGAGATCAAATTTGTTAGAAATTCGCCCCAATTCAATCAGATTATGGAAATAATTATTAGATATTGTAACAAACGAACTGTTGGGATATACAAATAGTTTTCTTTTGATTTTCAAATTAATTCATTATTTATATGACATTATAGTCTTTTGGACTGCTTATGGAAAGAAAACAGTTTTGAGCGAACTTCCCAAAATTATTAAAACGTTCTTCAACTAAAAACAAATTCTTGAACGGAAAAATAATCTTCAGAAAACGTTCAATAATTATTTAGGCATCGATTTACTTATTTGCTCAATTACTTATCTATTTATTCATTGATGTACAAAATATTTATCAATAGAAATGAAATTTATCAATGGAATTATGATTTTCCATCAAAATTATTCCATTGATAAATATGTAGTAAATTTATTAATAAACAGATAAGTAATTGAATAAATAAGTAAATCGATGAATAAATAATTCTTAGACTTTTCTGAAGAATGTTTTCAAAACAATAATTAATGCAGATTGCAAATTTTATTTGCTATGTTGAAGGTAGTGGACAAGCTATCGACGCTAGCGAAGATGACGACATTTGGCATGCTGGAGCCGATGACCAGCAAACGCACAACTTTGGACGAGCTGATCCATGGCGAGTGGGTGGCCATGGACCCAAAGCTACGGCAGATGACCGCACTGGAGCGTACCGCACTCGAACAGGCCAAGGCCACCTTCGCCGCCATGCAGGAGAGAGCCGCATCCGCCGGCCGCTATGTTCAGGCGCAGCAAACCACCCCCGCCGTGCCCCCTGCCACTCCCACACCCCAGGCTGCACGACACACGCACAACGCCGTCATACAGGAGGCCATCAACGCCGACCAGGCCGGACTCTCCCACCTCAACGTTATCCTGCAAGCGCAACAGCCCATGGTCGATGCGTCCCGGATTGACACGACGCAATAACAGCACCAGCTGCTTCAGAGGCACGTTTTCAACTTGTCAGTGATGTTTTAACTGTTTAAAAATTGCAATGGCATTTTCAGCACGGTTATGAACATATCAGTGACATAAATTAATATGTGACAAGAATAGCCTGCTGATTTGACGATTTTATTTCATTTGATAGCAAAATTGTTGGGGCGTTTTTAACACATAGTAAAATTTTTAGCATAGTTTTCCAAGATATCAGTGAAATTTTAAACTAATAAGTTTAAAACACATCAGTAACCAAAATTATTAAGTGACAAGAAAAGCCTCATTGTTTTGGGATTTCATTTTCATTTTTCGAAGGGTTTTATTTTATTTATTAACAACATTTTTGAGGCGTGTTAAAAATCATTCATCAGTTATATTTTTGGCAAATTTTGAGCACTATTTTACAAGATATCAGTGACTTTAAAACTCGATTTTTCAAGATATCAATGTCAATTCAAACTCAGTTTTCAACACATAAGCACCGTAACCTAAATTAACATGTGACAAGAATAGCCTGCTGGTCTTAGGATTTTATTTTCAAGTTTTAAAGAATTAAATTTTATTTATTAACATTATGTTTGGGGCCTTTTTGCACGTCAGTCTCGTTTTAACAAAGGTTTCTACTTATCAGTGACATTTCAACATTGTTTTTAACACTACGCAAGAATAGGCAGCTGCTCTAAAAGAACTTATGAAATCGCTGGGACATTTTGAACACATTTGTGGAGTAACCAATAATATGATAATTATGTGAAATTGACAGTTTACAATACAAAAATAGGGAAGTAAAATTTGTGTATTGAAAAACTGTTTAATGAACTAATTCAGCAATTAATTTACAACTTTTCAAAAATGTATAGTCTTTTTAAATCAGTCATAAATAATGCAAAAGAATAAACTATTCCAAACAATTGTTTGGAATAAGGTTACAGAGTTCAAACACAATTTTTTGGAATAAACTTTCATAAATAAAAGAAATTGATACTTTTTCAATATAGTGAGGGTGATTTAATTATTTTTGGATCGACAGAACAGTTGAAAAATTCAAGAAAAAACATTTGAAAAGAATATGCGGAATAATAATCTGAATTGGGAGTATAGATTGGATTGTTTCATTATATATTATTATCAATAAAGTATTATTAATAAATTTAAAATTGATAGTATAGAAAATGAAATTATCTGAGTGATTGAAACCACACTATAATAAATCATAATATAAAAAATTCAATTCGAATCCCTCTGAGAAAATTAATCTCTGTGGTGTGGGATAAACGGAAATTCATGTCTCTTGAATAAAATTATTAAGGAGTTTTAGAGACTTTACTATTGTTTACTTTTCTCTCGTACTATAATTTTCTCAATTCATCACATCCTACTGTACAATGTGATTATCAGGAGCGTGATGCCAAAATTTATAGCATTATAGCTTTTGTCGAGCTTTTTGATTGAATGTCAATTATAATTGTTCAATAAGTTTTTGATATGAAAATTAGAAATATTTCAACTTCTTAATCTGGTTCGGTAAAGGAAAGTCTGATTAGATTCATGAATACCGCATCATTTGTGAGATACATTTTAATGAAAAAAACATGTTATCAATAATAATAATATTATATTTTTATGAACACATATTGGAAATAGAATAATATCACAATGTACTTAAATGCACTTACAAATTAAAAACCCATAACTTACAAAATAAAAAAAAACAGTCAACAAACCATTAGTTTCTTCTCAAAGAAGCAGGTCGTCGACCTTGCAAAAATTCCTGAAGGACACAGCTGATGGGAAAAGTAACGTCGCGCAACCTCTTTCACTTCTTCTGGAGTGATTGCTGGTATTTTGTCAACCTGAAAATGAAATATTCAACAAATTCACATTCTAAATTTTATAAATTATGAAACATTTGGACGATTTCCACTTACACACCAGGACAATAAGTTAGACAACAGGGAAAGCGATTAGTTGCTCAAAGAGCCGTCAATTCCCTTGCAATATTGCACACCATTCAATTTTCACAACTATTCGTATTACAAGCTTTATATCAAATGCAAATTCGTCTGTTATTTTTTAGAATTACGCTTGATAAACGAAAATTGTACAATTTTGTTTTATTATGATGAATCTAGGCATTTCATTTTCAACCAACATGTCATGTTCGAGTAAGTTATAGTCTGTCCAAGCAAAGAAGACATTCTGACAAAATGGGAAAATAACTGCAGCTCGGTCAATAAATTATAAATTTGGTCTTAAACTGTAGGAAACATTCTAATCTACAATTTATGACTTTTGAACCGATATTGACCGAGCTGCTAAAAAAGAAGACAACTCCCTTTCGAAAGTATAGTAACTCAATTCTTTGTATGCTGCGTCGTAGTACTGATGCGGCTGAGTTTCGGAAAACACTCCTTAAGGACAATTTGGCATTTGCCGACGTCATTTTTTCAGCTTTTTCAAATTGAAGAATACCATGGTGGTACTGGAATCACTCCTTTTCAGGAAACTCTGTGTAAACATAAGTAATATCATTTGCAACAGAGAGTGACCACCAACACCCGAAATTATCCAATTTATTAAATAATAAATTATCATCGATCATTATCATCAATCAATCATCAAAATCAATCATATGTGAACATCGTGAATGACACCATTTGAAAGAATTTATTACACAAAGTTTTCGTCAGCTTTGTCTTAAAAATTGTTTTTGTTTTTGATAAGGGGATTGAACTTTGATGGTTTGACGATGACTTTGACTACCTAATGGAAGTCTATTTAATCATCTCTCGAATGCTACATTTGTTGAAGGTTCATTTTCTACAATTTTGTTTTGTTTTGAGTGTGAACTAGGAGAATTGCCAGATAGGGAATCAAACCGACTATCCATACAAAATCATCAATTGATACTAAATAGAAAACTAGAGCAATTATTAATTCTCACCTTGAACTGAGCACTAGCTCTACTAAAAGGGTCTCCAGGAATCACTGATTTGTCCTGACGTACTAGTAGAGCAAAGTCTATCACATAAGCGATTGTTTCTTTGGCTAGGAAACTGATAAAGTCTTCAGCATTCGTCTTCAGTTTAGACACAGGTCCAGGTGCAATTCTCTTCAAAGCATCCCAGAGTTTCGGCTTGTTATCTTTGGAGAAAAACGAAACTCCCCTCGAAATAACAAATTCGCCATACTCTCTGAAAATTCAAACATAATACATAATAATAATAATAATAATAATAGTCGGAAAGCAGAAACAGAGTTTATACAGTTTGATCAATTCAATAAAATGTTCTACATTACAAATAAATCATCAATTCTTCTTCTTTTTCTTAACCCCCTTCTGCCTTTACAGTGTAGGGGTAAATCATCAATTCAACTAACTAAATATTAGTAATAAAATTTCCGACACAAGACTAGAAAATTGGCATATTATGGCATTACGGCGAATGATAATGGACTTTGAATAATATAAACATATTATGTTTATCATAATGTTTCAATGTTTAATGATCTCATAATGTTTTTGCAGTCTAGAGTGAATAATATACTTCTCTTATGTAGATTATGTATTTATGTACTATGTATTTGTATTTATGTAAATTATGAAGCATCTATTATGAAATTTCAGAGATATTAAACATAGAGAACTAATATGGGGGTGAATAACATATTAATTTAGGTAACTTAAATGAAAACAAATGTATATTAAAGATACCATACTCAAGTTTCAATGCTCAGGGCATCAGTTCCTCAACATCTCTGATAAAAGTGTAAACTTATTAATTTGTTGAACCCGAAAATGATGTAGGCTAGTGCATACCAGTACTTAGATGCTTATTAACTTCATGATTTAAATATTGACTTCATGATAGAATTTTTGGGAGAGGAATAGCACAGGCTATGCCTATTTTTCCTCTCAATTCAAGTGGTTGAATCGATGTATGAATAAAGAATGAATTACAAAATATTTAACAGAATATTTCCATTATCATTAAATACCATAATGATGATAAATGAACAAAATATGATATTTTTCGCTGAAAATATTAGCTTATGCTCACGGTACTAGAAGTTCTGATCAGAACTACATCACATTCTAGTCTCCCTCACAAGTTTTTCATTTTCCCAAACAGTTATCAAGCAATCATCTCTTTGATAACCTTGAGAAAAATGCAGGTAAGATTGAAAAAAAGAATAAATGAAATTAATTTTTATTGGATTGTAGGCTACATTGGGTGGTGACATTATGGTATAAGACTCAAAGTTGAAAAAAGAGGAGAATTGCCAGTTTCAATATTTAAAAAGAAATTAGTTTCAATGTTGATTTGATTCAGTAAAATAAGGTCAAAAGTAAACAATTTCAGCCCTCAATCTGAATTTGATTATTGGGAATGAAAAATAAATTTACCCATTGCTGATGCTAAGGCTCTCTGAAATATTGTCATTTCGCACTCTTCTTTCTTTTATAACGTAATCGTCGTCAGGAAAAGCAGCACATACTCCGGTAACCCCTATCGACTGCAGAAATTGCAGGCATTTCTCTTTTCTTTTTGCTCCTTTTGTCTTGGAAAGACCGTTCTCATTTGGAGAATCTGGATCAGACTGAACATCCTTTATTCTGTTGTCTTTGAAATCTGAAAAACATACGATAACTATATGTGAGTAAAAATGTTTACGATAATAATTGTAGTTAATTGGAAAATTGATATTTTATAAATTTTCATCGCAGAATTCATTGAATTATAAAATACTAACCACAGTAAAATGTTGAAATAGAATGGTAAACACATTGAGTCTATAGTTTAAAAAATCACATAAAATAAATTTTAATCGATAGAAAGAAGGGATCCGTGAATTCTGCGAAAATGTCGCCTGCAAATTTAATTGAACCACATTCTTTCATTCGAGCAGTTTTGTTAAGGTACATGTAATAAATTGATCCTTTAGATTTTAAATAAATATTGTAAGATTGTGATAAATTGATCCTTCATATTTTCAAATTAGATAGGTAGATAAATGTATTTATGTTTCCACTTATAATAATACAAAAGCACATAACTCAAGCATAACCATCTATCAATTCTCAAACCTCAATGTACAAAACAAGATGGCGGCAATATGGGCCTAGCCAAGCGTAATAGCAATAGTTCAACTTGCTATTCTTCAGAAGTAATAAGACAGAAATAGCATATTTTTTATTGTTAAACATTATGATATTACAATATAATAAATATCCAATACAAAATTAAAAATCATTACAATATGATGAATTTCAAACTAGAATCTGACTTATTATTCTATGTGAAAAATAGAAATTCAAGACACTCAAATTCTAATCAGTTTTCCCTAACAGCATGTTTGCACTTCACTTGCTGCTCATTTTAACTATCTTCTGTCACTGAAACTTTCCCCTAATATTTCCAGTTGCTTTTTTGATTTGATTTTTTCCTCCGGTTGGCAAGTTTGAGAAATCTTAATATTGTCTTCTTTACACTCCAGTATCCATCCAAAAAATTAAATTTTCACTCCTCAAGACGTGTTTTTAGAGTATTATTTAAGCTTTTGAGTTGAGTATTTTTACCATTAGTTCTCCTATCTTGGATAAAAAAATGGAAGTATTCACTCTACCACACACTCTCAGAGGTATTGGTACGGCCTAGGCCTACCGGTTTGTACAGTCACAAATTAGTCCCTGTTTGTAACCTTATCATTTAATATTTTGGAGCTAACTGTTACAGGAGGGAGATCACTGAGGTCACTTCTACTTTGTCTTTTACTTTTATAAAAAGCACATTGTCTATTTCAACAATATAAATAGAAACAAATCCGAATTCCTTATGGCAATGCTATTTGAAAATCAGAGATAGTGACATTGTTGCACTAATTTATGAATTATCCTTATCTCTTTGTGAACACATTTTTAACAGAACATGCACTAATTGGGGGTCCTTCCTTTCTTTGGTATTTCGGCTGGTTGGGGAAAATTAAGGGAAATGTATCACTTCTTAATTTTGGGTTTTCTCTTGTCACCAGGGGTGCCCAGAGGGGGGTTGAGCAGCGCAAATGCGCTTCTGCGATTTTTGGGGGGGATTCTATTTTTTAGCTTATTTTCTATAAATTGGGAGGGACTTTTCATAATAAGCCCTAGAATGTTTTTTGTGTTATATTCAAGCATTTGTAGGAGATTTTATTTCCCATATTCAATTCTAACATTCTTAGGGGATTGTATTTTCAGCTTTTATTTCTCACGTTAGGGGGGATTTTTCATGTCTACCCCCAAAATTATTTCTCCTATATTAATTCACTATTCTTCTAAAATTTAGCTATTCTATTTTCGGATGAGTTCCATTTTCAGCTTAGGCATATAGGCTATCTTATAAATTTCGGGGAGTTTTTTTAAATTAAGATCAAATTGTTTTTCTTGCTGAATATTCAACACTCGTAAAAACTTTTCCTATAATATCTTATTCCATTATCTGTTTATATACTTCTCAAGTCTTGGGGGTATTTTTTTACAATCCATGAATGGTCTCTACCACTGGTTTCGGCCACTGACTTTTTGTGTTATATTCATTCACTATTAACACTCAGGTATGGAGATTTCATAATAATCCCTCAATTTTTTGGTGTTTTATTCACACATTATTAACACTCATGGAAAATGTCTTTATTTGATTACTCATGTATTAGATCTATGAATATAATTTTTTTTCAAAGAAATAGGAGATTATGAACTACAATTTGAGCCCAAATGGTACGGTAGCCCTTTTCTTGGTAGGCTACATGAGAAAGTACTCAAGATAGTGAAGTTATTAAATTTCGATCAAATTTAACAAATTATATATGCATTTCAAACGCCTTGATGAGCTGAGAACAACAAACTATAGTTTGTCAAGATCAGTTAACTTATACGAAAGTCAGGGGTGACCTTCCAAATGGTAATGTCCTGAACTCAGGGCGATATGTTAGTTACCTACTATATTAAAACATATTTTCAGAAAAAAATATTATAGTTATAAAACTCAAATACAGGAATATAGACTTATCTTGGAGGTTACTAGTGAAAATATGATTTTTTTTATTCTGCAATGAAACATGTTGAAAGTCCTATCACAATAAAGTGTTCAATTACTTATATTTGTGAATATCCAATATGATTCCATTTAACATCACTTAGTACACTCAATTTATTTTTGAAAATTGTGTCTGATAAATGATATCATTCTCACTTTTTTCTCTTGAGTTGTTCATAGTTCCTCGTGTAACTTCCCTTGGAATGGTAGCCTATTATTGCAGAGTTCTGGGACGATGTTTCTTGTCCCCTGTATAATGCATACTTCGGAACTCGTCGCAAATTCATATTAAACTTATTTGGAATGATCAAAGTCGATTAAGACGATTTTCTTATAGCCCAGGCAAATTAGACCAAATTAAACCACCAAATTTCGGTTCTGTTTTTAGTTTTTCGCAATTTACGCCAAAACGAAGCGTCTGACAGAAAATATCATTCTCATACTTTTTTTAGCTAATAAAATTTCCAAGAGATTGGTATCAAACCCAACCTCCTACCTTAAACAAGGACCGAGGAATGAGGTTTCAAAAAGTGGCATTTTTCGAGAAAAATGAAAATTTTACCTTATTCAGTATTTTATTGATCATATCTTCCGTCTGATGAGTTAGAAAGGTGTATTTCAAAATCCCTCTGGGGATAATTTTATTCTCTACAATTTAAGACCAAGAGAGACTTCCTATATTGTATATTTTTTGTGTTAGGGCTTTCAACATGTTTCCTTGAACAGCAAAAAATACCATATTTCCACTATTAACCTCCAAAATTAGTCTATATATTCTTGTATTGGAGTTTGATCACTAGAATATTTTTTTCTTGTATAATGTTTTGAATTTAAAATTACTACACCACCCTGAATTTAGGTTATTACCAGTTATTACCAGTGGGAAGGACTATCCAAGGATAATAAACTAAGGACCTCCGTAACTTTCGTAAATATTGACGGATCGTGACGAACTATAGCTCATTGTTTTCAGCTCATCAAGGCGATCAAAATTCATATATCATTTATTAAATTTGATCGAAATTGAAGAATTTTACTACCTTGAGTACTTTGAGTTATTTCTCATATACCGAGAAAAAGGGTACTAATTGTGTTCAAATGCGTCTATCTTGAAAACCATTGTTGGGAAATGGTCGCATTTGGGCTCAAATTGTAGAAGATAATCTCCTCTATCACTTTATGTGTAGAAATAATGAGTTTAGGCAATTGAGGTTAATTTTATCCTCAAAATCAGAAAAGGAGGAATCACTTTTTCATTATTGCTTACTATCACTATCTCTAAAATATGATTGCATATCTAGATCAATTCAAGTTATGAATGCATCTTTAGGCTTAAAATGTAGAAAATTGAATTCTCTACTACCACAAAAGAATTTTCTCACCCTCCAAACCTCAAGAATACTTGAAAAGTGGCGTGAAGAATAGAGAAGAAACTTTATGGTGATTTTTTGATTTACAAAAACCAATGTTCTTGACCTGAGAATAGGATATTAGGAACGTTTCTACATATAAAGTTATAGAGGTGATTGTGTTCTACAATTTGAGCCCAAATGCGACCATTTCCCAACAATGGTTTTCAAGATAGACGCATTTGAACACAATTAGTACCCTTTTTCTCGGTATATGAGAAATAACTCAAAGTACTCAAGGTAGTAAAATTCTTTCATAACCTTTGTCAACATAACCAAAACGCAATAAAATCATGAATTTGGAATAGGGCAATTACTTCCGCCATTTTTCATACAATCGCTAGTTACATTAAGATTAGGGATAAGTGCTACCCTTTGCGAACGCTGAAGTATTACAATAGGCTGCCGCTTGGTGTTCGTGAATTGGAGTACAAAAGATTTTCAAGGCTTCTGCGTGAAAAACTCCTCAACAACCCTCTCTATTCCTTGAGAGAGGATGAAATCAGTAACCTTATAAAGGAGTTTGAAACTGTGTAGTGTTTCTGTGAAAAGACTGTACTGTTGGGTTGCGGGACCACCTGAAGCAGTCCATCTGCAGCCATCTAGTGTTGAAATTTGTTTTTATGTATTTTTAAAAATTGACGAAATCCGTCTGGCAACCGCCGGTCAAGGATGGAATATACTGAATTACTGAACTGAATTAAGGTCTGAGAATTGATAGATGGTTATGACTCAAGTATGGACGTGAAAGTAAGTGAAGTATCATGGGAGAAAAAATAGTTGGGCAAAATGAGACATATGGTGGAATATGTAGAGGTAGGCTATACATACCTATTACATTCAAGAGTCTGGTCAGTTTGGCTTTATCTTTTCTCATCAGAAAAACGATATCTTGCATTTCTATCTTTGTAGACTCTCTTCTCATCGAAATTTCTTCCAGTTGGTCGAAAAGAACTGCCATTTGTTGGAGGAGCAATGTCTCTATCATTTTTGCAGTTGTGAGTAGAGGCTTATTACAATCACCAAGACCAAACAGCATGCCTTGAATAACTAAAAAATATAATGTAGATATGAAATAATAATTTGGAATACAGCCAAAGAGTTACCGGTAGCCAATAGCTAGAATGTTAGCCAATACAATAGTAAAGTACGGTACCGTAGTTGGAGTATGAGTTGGACCTAATAGATCAACCCTACAAAACACTCAACTCAATTTAGTTAGGCCTAGTTTCAATTTAATCACATGAGCCTAAGCATAGTGAGCAAAAAATTATAAGATATGACAAGCTTCGTTTTTATTCATGAGACTAAATTAGCAGGCCAATAAATTGAAGTTTTCAGTGGGCTATAATAAAAGTGAAAAAAAATTAAAGCTTATGAGTGTATGTACCGGTAATGAAGATGTAAGTTAAGTTAGGCCTATATTATTTATTTTTGAAGAAACCAAATTCACACCCATTATGGCTAAAGTGTCGTTTACTGGCCCACCTTGCTAGAGTCAAAATTATTGTTGGAATCGATTCAGGACGTTATTCTGATGACAAATTTGAAAAAATTAGCCGTCGCTGTCAAGTAGTTTTGAAATAAATCAAGTTCGAAGTTTGGTCTACGGGAGCTATGAAACTATCTCACAAGTACACTAACTCTCTTATTCTGAACGTTTCGAAATGCATATAAACTGTACAAAATTACTCACATTGAGTACTAAAATAACAATTTCATTCTTATTTCAAATTATGTTGAATAATTTCTTCTCTGTAACACACAAACTCAACTTCTTCAAGTCACTAACCTCAAACTATGGCTGCAGAGTCGATTGAATAACAATATCGATTTGAACTGTTCGAACCAATGCCTTCTAAATTTTAAAATTGAATAAGATATTGAATAAATAATTGTTGAAAATATAATTTAATTAATAAATTGTTCATAGAATTAACATTTGATATTCTGTTCCATCATTTTACGAGTTGACATTCCACAATGTTCATACACTTTTTCAAGATGCTACAAAAGTTGACCACCAACAAACAGTACATCTTGAATCGACATTTTGTGACAGTTACTTTTTTGCTTCTGGTCAATTTAGGTTAGGTTGATGGGAGTTTAGGTTGGGTTTGTTGAATGTTAGATTGGATTAATTAAAGGTTGGGTTAGTTGAAGCTTAGGTTGGTTTTGTTCAAGATAAGGTTGGATTAGTTAGAGCTTAGATTAGGTAAGTTGAAATTAGGTAAGTTGTTAGGTTAGGTTAGTTAGAGCTTAGGTTAGGTTCCTTAGAGCTAAGGTTAGGTTAGTTGGAGCTCAGGTTGGGTTAGTTAGCACTTGGGTTGGGTTAGTTGGAGCTTAGGTTAGGTTAGTCAGAGCTTAGGTTAGTTAGAGTTAGGTTAGGTTAGTTGGAGCTCAGGTTAGGTTAGTTAGAGCTCACGTTAGGTTAGTTAGAGCTTAGGTTAGGTTAGTTAGAGCTTAGGTTGGGTTAGTTAGAGCTTACGTTTGGTTAGTTGGAGTTCAATTTAGGTTAGTTAGAGCTTAAGTTAGGTTGGTTAGAGCTCAGGTTAGGTTAGTTAGAGCTTAGGTTGGGTTAGTTTAGTTACAGCTGAGGTTAGGTTAGTTCGAGCTTAGGTTAGGTTAGTTAGAGGCTAGGTTAGTTGTAGCTCAGGTTAGGTTAGTTAGAGCTTAGGTTAGGTTAGGTTAGTTGGAGCTTAGGATGGGTTAGTTAGAGCTTAGGGGTTAGTTAGAGCTTAGGTTAGGTTAGTTAGAGCTTAGGTTGGGTTAGTTAGAGCTTACATTTGGTTAGTTGGAGTCTAATTTAGGTTAGTTAGAGCTTAAGTTAGGTTGGTTAGAACTCAGGTTAGGTTAGTTAGAGCTTAGGTTGGGTTAGTTTAGATACAGCTGAGGTTAGGTTAGTTAGAGCTTAGGTTAGGTTAGGTAGAGGTTAGGTTAGTTAGAGCTTAGGTTAGGTTAGTTAGAGTTTAGGTTAGGTTAGTTGGAGCTTAGGATGGGTTATTCAGAGCTTAGGTTACCAAATGGTACAATCTGTAGGATGTGCTCAATGATATTCTGTACCATTTTTTGACTGAAAGTGTCACAGAATGTCGTTAGTTTACAATGTCGTTGATACAGAATGTCGCCTTCCCTTCCATTATCAATTTGCTTTATCGTAACCCTTTTTGTTGGTCCTCAATGATCATTTAAATTGTCATAAACTCTAATAAGGTATTTAGTACTAATTTTTTGCTATTTTGTACAATTAATATTAATTTTAGAACTTTTCAAATAACAGAGTTATCAGATTTGTAAGTGCCCCCCAGGCCAAACTTTGAACTTGATTTATTCAAAAACTACTGGACAGCGACGGCTAATTTTTTTTTAATTGTCATCAGAATAACATACTGAATCAATTTCAACAAGAATTTTGACTCTACCGAGGTGGGCCAGTAAACGACACTTACACCTTGATTATAAACTATGAAAATTTTCTGGTATTATGATATTTTTTCCAAATATTTGGTATTATTTTTTATATTACCAAAAAATACCGGTTGGCCTACCTATAATTCATTTTTATTGAATTTACTAACCTTCCGTCAGTGAGGCATCCGGTGACAATTTAGATTCCGACTTCGTCGGAATACCCAATTTTGATGACATACCGACCCAACTTTTATTCGGGCAGAACTATCTTAAATGCTCCAATAGATTATATAGATATCAAGAATTTATTCAAGCTTAAGGCAAAATAAAAGTACGGAATCTCGCTACCCATGAACCACATAACCTCAATGTCAATGACAGTCACAGACAAGACAACAACAACTGACTAGGGACGTTTCGATACTTCCGATACTACTTGGTATCGATACTTTTCTTTTGATACCGAGTACTTTGGTATCGATACCTGGCTTTCGATACCGATACCGAGTACTTTTTTCGATACCGAGTACTTATTTGATACCGAGTACTTTTTTCGATACCGAGTACTTTTTCCGATACCGAGTACTTTTTTCGATACCGAGTACTTTTTCCGATACCGAGTACTTTTTCCGATACCGAGTACTTTTTTCGATACCGAGTACTTTTTCCGATACCGAGTACTTTTTTTGATATCGAGTACTTTTTTCGATACGAGCACTTTTTCCAATACCGAGTACTTTTTCGATACCAAGTACTTTTTACGATACCGAGTACTTTTTTGATACCAAGTACTTTTTTCGATACCAAGTACTTTTTTTGATACCAGGTACTTTTTCGATTCTGCAATTGAGACCAAATCAATAATTTTTGAACCAATATTGACCGAGCTGGAGTCATTTTCCCATCTTGCCAGAGGCTCTTCTTTGCTTGGCCGGACTATACCGGTAGACATCGATGTTTTTCCCGCAGAAAAGTTATACTTTTAATTTTCATTTTTTATAAGGCCGGTATTACAAGATAATAGTTAGATGATCATATCTGATCATATGGAAAGAGATGAATCATATGGAAAGATGATCAAGGAAATCAGATGATCATATGGAAAGAGATTTATATGATCAACTATGATCATAGAACTATTATCGTGTAATACCGGCCTAAAATGAAGTTTATCAATAATTAATATTGGGTGATATCGCTTGATGTAGAATAATTAAAATACATGATATTATGGTACTTGTTTCTACAATTGAATGACTTCAAAATGCCACATTGCCCCCAAAAAATCCTGGATAAGCGCCTCTATTTCTCTCCAGCAACCTTTAAGTTACTAGGTACGGTATTCATTAATAATTTTATTTGTGTTTCCTAATACTTGATTGATATGAAGTTGAACAGATAAAAATATTCTTGTATTTCAAAAGAAAATGTTCATCTGATTGATGGATATATTCCTAATAAAAAATCAATGCATAACAAATCTTCATCTATAGATTGCAGCCCTTAAAAGATTCATAAAGACAGCCATTAAATATATGATCTTCGACAGTGACATCCAAAATATTTACCGATAATTAAGGTACCATGATCACCACTGTTTAGAGATACGGTATTCCTCTAAAATACCGTACCTCCTCTCATTTCCTGGGGCGGTAGTGTAGTATGTGTAAGATAGGCTATTGTATGGGAACTGGGGAAACATTTAAGTGCGGGATGCGATATATGCCTCGAGGTATTGGCTCCCCTCTCACTCTCTCAGTTTTGGGACCCTCACGACCTCACCACTATTAATTCCTGGATAAGCTTATATGCTTCAACATTGATCATTTCACTTTGAAACGTGTTGATGAGATTCTTTAACGTGAAGAATGAAGAGTGAATTTGTTAAGAGTAACTCACCGTGTAAGTTATAGAGTAAAGTTATCCTGCAATTGGAAAAGGGTCGAGCATTTGTTCCATTATTGTATCTAAGCTAATTTGTGTCCGATATTGGGTAACTTTTCGTAAATTCTAACAGAGATGATTGTGTCTCATAGAGTTACTAAGTGAACGTTACAATAATTGTAAGCTTCATTAGTAATAACTCTACTACTCAATTATTGATAGTCGTTATGTAAGGATAAAAGATGAGGTTCCTATGTCTGCGTTTTTAGCTTTCGCTCTTGGCTCTTGGCTTTTGGCGGCTTCATGTTCGAAAACAGTAACAGTTGTTGACGAAACGGACTTTGAACACAATACTGATTATAGTACCTACTGAAATTTTCAGGAGGATCCGTCGATCCCGACTGCATAAAAATACATCTACAGTATCCCTCTTTTTCAACACTCTCCTTGTCCACCTCAAAAAAAGCCTTTAGTTCATGGTGGTATTCCTCAGGAAAAATTGTATGCTATAATAAATATATGACTGCTATATGTTGGGCAGAATGCACAGAACACAATCCTCTTCAATTCTATTGTAGAAAAGTAAACAGTTCTGTATTTAAGCAGAAAAAAAATTAATCTAGACAAATATATTTGATTTAAAATAACTACAAATTTAATGAATATATTATATACCATGAAACAATTTCCAATGTGCCATTACTAAAGGCTACAGTTGGGTTGTCTATAATTTGTGCTTAGAAATTGGAGGCAGGTATTAAGGTATTCGAAGAGGTATATTAGGGAACATGTGGGGCAGAATTGACGTCAAACAAAACCCGTTTTGACCCCTGGGTCAGCTAATATCTTATAATCATCACAGTTCTCACATTGAATACTTGAATACTCATTATCAGTAATTACAAGAATGTACCCTAACTTACTCATGGACTTGAGTTCAATTACCCGGCTTTTATTATGTATAGCCTACTTTCTTATGCAAACAGATAGCTATACTCTTTTTAGTTTCATTAACAATATTTTGATTCCCAATAAGTTCGGAATTTCGTTGCATTCGTAATTACCAAACCACCAAAGAACAACAAATTTGGATCCGTGGATTGATTTTCAACTGTCAGCAACAAACCATACTGATTTGTCTATAATTTTCTTATTAATATACTGTAGTTTTTATACAAATTCATGTTTGTGAGAAGCATATAAGAATATAATTTCTGCTAATTGGAGATGATGATAGTATTTTTCTACTTTCACTTGAGTTACTTTTTTATTTTTTTACTTTCAATTTACTGATGTATTGTTGAGTCAGTCTAACTTTCTTAACACTGAAATGAAGGTGGGAAATAATTAGATATTATTTATTCATGATATTATAAATATTTCAAAATTTTATTGAACAATCTTAATCCACACCAATAAGGCGGATATTACACGATAATAGTTCTATGATCATAGTTGATCATATGGAAAGAGAAGAAAATACGAAATCCTATTTTCATCTCCTTCCATATGATTAGATATGATCATAGAACTATTATCGTGCAATACCGGCCTAAGCATTAATAATGTAATTATACCGATTGAACATTCTTATGGGCGAATTTTGAAACTGTAGGCTACATCATATCACTGAGGCTCTCTCAATTTACCCATTTGCATCAATTCCATCTCTCCGGTTTTGAGGATGGAAAAAACTCCCATTCTGAACTGATGAAAATGAACATCAACTCTTTAAAAACCACTTCATTCAAGCAAGATAACAATTTGATGCTCTCCTCTCTCCAGCTCTTGATTTTAAGCTAGAGAGATTGTTATTCATCATCATCATCTTCTTACAAGGATTAGTCTCTATTGGCCTGTTCCGGCATCCATTTCTTTCTTGGTCTTCCAATGTCCCGTTTTCCTTCGGATTTATACTCCCATGCTAATACTGGAAGTCTATCGGATGGCATTCGGAGTAAATGACTGGACCAGTTTTCCCGATTTTTCTTCAAAATAGTCAATAACGGTTCTACTTTCAGCTCAGCTCTAATGTTGTCATTCCTTATTTTATCCAGTCTAGTACAACCTTTGACCGCTCGTAAAAATCTCATTTCAGCTGCCTGTATGCGAGATTCAGTTTTTTTTTCATAGATACCCATGCCTCGCTACCGTATGCTATCAAGGGTACGGGTACTGCCATTGTTTTATAAAATTTCAGCTGGGTATCTTGCCTTGTTTGCCTTCCTAAAACTCTCCTTATAGTACCACAAACCGCACTGAATCTCGCCAATTTCTGACCAACATCATCATCATCATTATCAAACGAGATGCGGCATCCCAAGTAGCTGAACTCTGTTACTTGATCCAACGTCTGGTTGTCTAGGACGATCTTTGATCTGATTGGCCACTTTCCTCTGAATGCCACTTCCACTTTCCATTATCTTGGATTTTTGGGGTGAGATTTTCATGCCAAAGTCTGCTCCCATTTTGTTCAGTTTGTAAAGTGCATACTGCAGTTTGTCTTCTGTATTGAAAATAATTACAGTGTCGTCTGCATAAAGAAGGGAGTTCACGAAAACATTATTGCGAAGCTCAATGCCTGAGTCAACATATTGATTCCAAATATTTAGAATCTCGTCAGTGAATATATTAAACAGAGTCGGAGACATTGGGCAACCTTGTCTTACACCTTATTTGTCTTACACCTTGTTTATTTTTATTTTTTCTGTTTTTCTATTGTTACACCGGACGTGATGACAATATCTGTATTGGTGTATGCACTCTCAATCGCAGCGAGAAGATGCGTGCATGGGATATCCTTTTTTGGACATTATATCCCATAATTTGGCTCTGGGAACATTATCGAATGCTTTTTGCCAATCAATGATAGCCATGTGGGTTTCACAGTTGTATTCACGGTTTTTCTCAATTATTTGCTTCATGGTGAATACAGCATCCATGCATGATCGTTCACGACGGAATCCCATTTGCTCTTCTCCTATTAATGCCTCTGCAATTACTCTCAAGCGTCTATTCAGGATGTGAGCATATAACTTGTATACAATGTTCAGAAGGCTTATTCCACGATAATTCTCTGGGTTAGCTCTATCATTTTTCTTGTGGATTGATATAACATTTGATGTTTTCCATTGTGTAGGAATCCTATGAGTCTTCCAGCACATATATGTGCTATATTGTATAACGCCAGTAGTCGCAAATGCAGAAAAATACCTCCATATTTCACAAGTTCCATACTTACTCCATCTAAACCACTCGCTTTTCTGTTTTTTGAAAGTTTAATCACTAGCAAAACCTCATCAATTGTGATATCATCAACTTGGCACTCAGTACATTGCACTGTTATCCTATCTTGTACTGTTCCATCTAACCACAAATTTCTATGTAGTGTTTTACCCATTCTGCTTCAGAGATGCAATCGATTTTCACATTTTCTTTCCTTGCTTTACTAAATGACTTGAGAAATTTATAGGCAAATTCTTGTCTTCCGTGTAAATCGTTCTCAATATTTGATATGTAGAGATCCCAAGCTTGTTCTGATGCTTGCATGGTTATTCTTTTAGCCCGATTTATTGCCAGCCTATAAATCTCCTTGAGATTGTTATTGATTATTAAAATTATGATTCTCCATCTACGTGGAGAGCGTCCTAAGGTATCTCACGCGTCACATTGATTTAATAAGAATTTTTATAAATTTCAAAAAATAATTTAATAAAATCAATTTTTTATTTTATTCAACATATTTTTTGTCAATCTCTTTTTGATCGACATAGGCTCAACATACAGCATGGTAGTTTTTCAAGAGTTACTCACTCATCAATCCTTTCTGCTGCCTCTCCGAATGATGAATACTGATTCAATCATTCAATATAGGTATTCGTTCTCCAAACAAATTTTTATCTCATGCATAAAACCGCAGTCGTATAATCAACTGAACTTTAATCTGTTTTAATTTTATTGGAGAAATGGCATATTTTTGTATTGGAGAGATGAATTGATATGAGAAGAGAGAGTACCGTAACACGAATAAGATATAGGGAAAACAATATATGACATATATTGAGAGTTACATTAAATACAGTACAGTATATTTAATAATTTCATTTGCGTTAACTCGTCTTTATTGGTGGAATAGCGGACAAAACTAGCCACTATGTGGAGTTTTCGTCTGATTTTCTCTTGTAATTTCCATAACTCATATTTAATTTAAGATTCAGGTATTATTATATACCATGTTCAATTCAACCCAACAGCCGTGAATAATCCGAACAGATGAATTCGCTCATTACTGAACTAATGTGCTTTGACTGATCAAGCTATTAAATTTTATCAAGAGTAGCTGAAGTCTCGAGTTTTGGATTCAATCACAATTATTAAACATTGGATTTTTTCTGATATGATATTTTAAGACAAAACATATATTTGAGAGAGAGTTAGAGGAAAAGAGTGAGAGAGAAATGGAATAAATCGAGAAAAGACTCCATGTTGTTATAAAAATCGAGTATAATATCACAGACATATTTGTACATTAATAAATTTCAGACAAGTTATTTCTATATATGAATTTTTCAGCTGCCGTACTTTAATGTACCATTATGGTACCTAATGTATATGTAAGAAATAAAAATGAACACTGGATAGTTAGCCTACTAGAACAATAAATAATGTTAAATGAATAACATTTAGAACTGTTTCGTCTTAAGCACTACTTTAGTATAGATGATAATCATAAGTTTCTAAACTTATTAGATACTACGGTACAACCATTTGATTATCTCAAGCTACACAGTTCTGAACTTCGTCTTGATTACTTCCCTTCAAAGTGAGAAAAAACAGAGAGTTGGTACGACCATTAGAAAATTCATCACAAATAATATGTAGGTAGCCTACATAATCATATAACAACTAATGATTCATTTTATATATACAATCGCTTAAAGCTATTCATGAAATTGTAAACAATACAAATCTTTGGTATTATTTGCATTTGCTATGATCTCAAGCATTATCATCGGTCTGTTATCTTTAATCAATATTTTTCTTCAAATAATAGATATAAAGTGTAAAAATTAGTAGACCTGAGCCTAATTCTCTCCAAGATTTTATTACCGTATTATTACTATTCTGTAAATTATTTGTATTATTAGGTGATTCATTTCTCAAAGTATGGTTGGACGAGCTATAAAATCAATTATTTTATCGTTGCATATCCAGTGACAGTGAGATTCACTCTTAAATTTATTAATCACAGTAAAATTATCGCCCGATTGAGGTGAAGAAAGCAAATGACGAAAAATTGAAGTAAATCTAATCTAATAGCTCAGAATCCTTCAGCAAAATTTTTTAATGTACCTTAATTTATACAGTATAGTACCGGCAATTATCACTTTCACTCATATTCAAGAGCTATAATAAAACAAGAATATTTTGATAACATGATTACCTATAATACTATTCTAAAGGGGAGAATACCTTATCACACAGGGAAATAGATTTGATTTTCATTGCATAAAATATCAATGAGAAGAAATCTCAACTCAGAATAATAAGGAAATGCAAAGAACCTGGGTTGAAACTTGTTCATAACAGTTATACCTATAAATACTGCTCTCCAAAAAATTAAAGCTCATAGTTTTCTTCATTATACCTTAATTTGATTCAAGATAATAATAATCGGGTTCAGATTGTAAGCTATCTACATTTTCTAAATTAATCTCTATAAGTTACTGTATTAAATTGATGAGCTTTTTAGGAACTTTCAACCATTAAGCTGTTTGACTTGAAAATTGTTAATCTAGCACAGCATAAGTTTAAGCTATTAGAAAATGTAATTATAACGAAATCCACATGAATATGATTGCAATCTACTTGTACAAACAGTAGTTTAAATAGAATACAAATGTTAGGCTATTTCATTATATGCCTAATAAAATCAATGATTAAATGGAGTGCTACTGTACAACATAATGCTAACAATTATATGTAAATTTCTACTTCTAATAGTATTTTCAAAACCTATACTTGTCGATCCCATAATATGAACTACTTACATGTTTAATTTTTGTACAGCATTCAGCATTCTATACTAGTTATTTGTACTCTTTGCTCAGGCTATAAAAACTACACTATTATTGAAACGTGTTATCAATTTAGAGCTAGTATTCCAAAATAAAATGGGAGAAAAATTATAATCAGTAAAAGTGTTTCGAGATAAATAGGATTAATTAAAAAAATTGTGTAAAAATAGAAAATAATAGGGTTAATATAGCATGAAAATTGTACTTGGGGTTGATCAAGTTTGATTCGATTATGGAAATACTTGGGCTACTCTGAGAGATCAATTTTACTAAATGAAAGCTGACTAACTAAATGCTGAAAGATTTGACTAGATAAAAAAGTCCAATAACATTAAAATTTCATTACATTAGGTTATCATCTAATTATATACAGTAGCTCAATAGTAAGCAAAAGCGTAATAAGCTAATCCCCATCCTACTAATACAATAAATAACTTGGTCGATCCTACAGAAACTATGATTGACTTCCCACTAAACTAAATAAATTAGAAACAATTTATAATTACCACTCCGTATTCTCTTCATGAGATCACTGGTTATCGAGAACACGCCATTTAAAACTGAATGGATTGCAGTTGGTGATGATCCTACTCTGGTGCGGTATGGCTCGAAGATGGCATGTTCCGAATCCAAGCGGTGCGAAGAGGAAAATTTGTCAATCTCCCGCTATCTTCCGCTCCACATTGAATTGTAGGTACGGTGAAAACTCCACTGCTCATCTTTAGATCTTGCTGAACCAATGAATTGAATTATCCACTGAGTGAAAACAGGACTGCCATGAAGACCCTCTCCCAACTATCTTGCTGCCTCTCAACGACTGACTTCAGGAATTCTAAACTCAGTTTGAAACTTCGGGTAGGTCATGGATGTCAACCGATCCAGCCTCCAGTTTAGTGTAGTAGCAACCGTACTCGATCGGTAGTTGGCTAGGTTTGCTCTGGCTTTTGTAGAAAACTTCGAATTCGACCATCGCCTGTACGCAGTGGAACTCAACCTCGCAGTCTTGGCAGGCAGTCGGCTGGCAGACGACTTTCTGAATTCGTTGCGGAGTGCGTTCAGGGTCGAAGTCCTCCTTCACGTCGAACGGACACTTGGTAATGTTCTCCAGCTGTTTTAGAGTTCGTGACCCGGGAATTTCGGTCGCGACCGGGGCTGATTCAGCTTTCCTGGAGAAGATTGCGACCAAGAGGACGATAAGAAATGCGATTAAAGTAGCCGACAACATGTTTGTTGGTTATTAGAACACCGGTTAAGTTTACTCAACTAACTGCAAATTGCACTGAACACTTGGAGATACTTTTTCTTCAATTGTATGTGTGCTGTTCGCTGGTAGATAAATTTCTGGCTACCAACGGTGCTGAGCACAAGTTTTATGTTCCGGCGCGTCTTCCTCAAGCGAGGATCCCCGCAGGTGTGACGTCACATTGGCACGCGTTCCACTACGCACCTTTCCTCCTTCGCGACGTCACTCGCGTTTTCCTTCTCCCTTCGGGTTGTAACCGTGACGTAGATTTTACAACACTATTGCGGTCTGCTTGTACCTACATAGTGTTTAATGCTATTTTCGTAATCAACCTGTTTGTTGAAAGGGTAAATTCGAGTGCAGGTGAGCTACCGGTCCCTGGAGGTGTGTCCCATCACGCTATCAATGGCCGACGTCTGCTTTACATGCTGTCAGCTGGTCGTTACGCATGTTCATCAAGAGAATGACATCCATGAGGTGTAGACAATTACACATTAATTTGTCTCATTTAACCCATACATGAATTTTGTTGAGGATAGGTACGAACCATTGTCGACTTCTTCAATACTATTATTATAAGATTAGAAATATTGTACGAAAACCAGCAGCAGAGCAGGTTTCGCAAGCTTTTCTTGGCACACACAAGAGTAGATTAAGTTTACAATTTCCCCAGAAACTAAACAAATTTTTATGAAGCAGCTTCCAAAAGCGATCAACCACACAGTTAACTGCGATTGTTTGCAATCTGATTGGCCCTTAAAATCTTTTATCGAGAAGTAAAGATGAGAGTTTGTACCGTTAAAATGTTCAAATGAACGAATGAATGATTGTATAGGCTACCATTCCGCTTGTATACGGTACTTTTGAAACTGAATGTGTAGAGAAATCAAAGAGACTACATTGACTAGATGTAGACTACATTATTTCCGACAGCCTTGTTGTTTACGGTTAAGTCTGGTCGAGCAAAGAAGACATTCTAGTAAGATGGAAAAATTACTCCAACCCGGTCAATAATATATTCATAAATTATAAATTTGGCCTCAAATTGCAAAGCAAAATGTTTTCTACAATTTGAGACCAAATAAAAAAAAATTTAAACAAATATTGACCGATTAGAAGTCATTTTCCCATCTTGCCACAATGTCTCCTTTGCTCAACCATAGACTATACTTTCTAAATAGTTAATCGGCAACTAGGAGAATGAGCCTGCCGGCTAGTAATAGTTTATTGTTAACAAAACTACTAGTTGTATACCGATAGATATGGGGATGAAACCTTATTAGTAACAAGTCATAATGATAAGTCAGTGTACAAAATAGATACTATATTCGAGTCTAATTATTACACCTGACCATCAGAATAAATAAGTCTTTCAATTGTGTACATATCAATGGCTCAACATTACATGAAGGGCTTAGGCCTATACCGAATTGAAAGTTTTTTAATTAGAATGCCTAAAATTACATAAAGTATATTAAGTATATTGCATACTATTGCAATAAGATAATAGTGTTATAAAGATGCATAAGTACTTGGAACAATAACCAATCAAATAGTTATGATAAAAGGAAAACAGTTAATTTTCTTGTAAATGAAAACAAGTGACGTTTACGTTTTTCTCAATTCTAGCTGAATTGCAGCATGTTACATAATTCAGCATACTATAATATAATAACGGAGTCCTTTCATCTGTAGGTCAGGGCTGGCTGACATTGGCCTTGAATGAATAAAGTTCAACACACTGCTTCTATCCGTGTAATCCTATTTTTAAAACACTTCCACAACTTTACGTTGGTTGAATTGCTGCTTGATTGATGAAATGGGAAATTTCTTCTTTCAAAATGATACTTTCTTTAATAATAATTGTGTCTTTCAATGGCGAGGAGGAACAGTAGAAAAACTCAACACAGAAAAGCTTGATCTCAATGTCAACTCTGACTTTGGTAATTAGAAAGTGATCGCTTTACAATTAATTATAACAAATAATAAGGAATTAACTCAAAAATGAATTATTATTTTATCAACTCCTGTATTCTATGAAAATCTTTAAAGTTGACTCACGCAGTGGATAAGTGTAAATAAACACAATTTTATTAAAAATCGAGACAAGGGTTTTGGTTGACGATTTTTATATCATATTATTAATCTTTTTGTAAACAAAAACTTGGGTTAAGATGAGTAGAATATAATATACTAGTGATATAGCAGACTCCAACGAAATTTATTGCTGACAGGAAAGCTAGCGATCGAGCGGTCTGTGAGAGCATTACCAGTAAATGAGTAGAGATAGTAAGAGTGAAGAATGAGAGAACAAAACTATAGTAAGATTCCTTAGAAGATTGCTACCCTTATTCTTGTTTCTAATCACTAATTATAAGATATTACCACATAAAATTAGAATTACTGCACAAAATTATTCGTTGCTAAGTTCAAAATGTAATAAAAACTATAATAATGATATTGCTTAGTTATAAAGAAGTACTTTTTAAGTTTTGACTAGAGTACCTATACAATCTAGATTACCAAAAATACAAAAATTTAGAGATTTGTGTTATAAGAGCGTTCTGGAATACAAATTTTTGCTGTGAAGATCTTAGAAATAATACATAATGAACGCCTCTAAATCAAACAAATTTTCAAGAATATGATATTTCTGAATTGGCTCAACGAAGATTTTTTCAAGCATTTTCCTAACATATTACTCTCCTCTCTGTATTCTTTATAATTAGAACAGTTCTATAAAGTTTTGATTGCAACAATGAAAGCAATCCAAACTAAATAAACATAACACTTCTCATGAGAATATTTATTTGTCCAATGTTATTTACAGTTCAGGAAGATGTAGAAGCTGAGTTCTTTTGCATAAAAAAGTGAACAAAGTTTGATAAGCTCCATTGCTGATAAATGGATACCAAATAAAAATATTTTACTTTTCATTTTCTGTGTAAACTCTTTAATCTATCAGGTTTATGTAATTTCTACCAGTCAACATAAACAAATAAACAATCATTAAAGAAACTTCTCAATCTGTAAAGTTTATGTAATTTTTGTCAGTCTACATAAACAAGTAAACAATCAGAGGATAAAGTAAACCGTAAAACATACAGATAATGGAGAAATATTTGATTTTCATAGGCTTTCAAAGGATTCCCAATATTCGAAGTAATTTGAATCAAATATGGAACATATTAATATACTGTATAACTGTTCAGAGAAGTTTTCAAATATATGGAGAGAAACATTCATCAGATCTGGAAGTAATGGTAGCTCGAACACATTTTGAAAATCATACTGTGCATTATTCCCTTGAACATCAATAGACTTTAAATTTCCAATTATAGGAACTGATAAAAATTCACGTGAATGAGTAATTTATATGTTAAATGAAAGATATTTTGGATATCAAAATCACTAGATGCTAGAGAAAAATAAGAGCAGAAGAGGTGGCACTGAAATATACAATAACTGGTATTTGAAAGCCCAATGAAAGCCTTTGACCAATGTGGATGTAATCTATGGCCTGACGCTAATATTGCAAAATATATTAATAATAAATCAATTTTTATTTGAAATGAGAGGACCGCCTCGCATTTCACTTTTACTTCTATAATGACAAAGAGTGGATTGGTTTATTTGGTAGCCTCTAGAGAGTTTTTCAGCCCATTCATGAGTGATGAGTAGATTACCTCTTTCCTTCAACATGTTCAAGTTATCATTAAAGCTGTTGAATACTTCTCATCTGCACATAGCATCGGAATTTTATTGTAAAACGTTTATTAAAAATTGTTTATGAACAGAGGAAATGCCAAGTGCATCAAATGAATAGGTGCATTAAGTGCAATTGAATAGGTTTCACTTACGTCAAAGCACAGAGGATGATACGTCCATAGTTTCTAGTCAAAGTAATGCCATTGTCATAAAAAATGGGAAAACCAAATGAAAATGTGCATATACTGTTCTTAGCTGATCTGCAGGGTAAGAAACATGATATAAATGGTACAACAGGGAATATTTATATCAGTCAAAGAGAAAGAATGAGAAATTCAAAATTGGAGCTTGAGTATTTCAATGAAGGCTTTTCAAAATTCAATAAGATTGATTACATCTTTTTAAAGTGAAAAACTAGGTACTTATTAGACGCAATAAATAATTTTTGCTGGTATAAGGCATATTTCAAGCGCCAATCAAGAACACTAATTAATAGAATTGGAAAAGTAGTCTACTGCAGTGAATTATTCATTTCTTAATATTATTAATACAATGAAAATTATATTATAATCTTTCTCATTAAAACATTATATATTTTGTTGATTACATCAAAGATTTTTTTAATTCTTCAAACATCAAAATTTCATTTTTTCAATTACAATCTCTTTCTTTACTACTTTTTCCAATGACTTTTCATCACTTGAGCATTCCGCTTCGATTGTCTTCGACAACGTCAATAATTATGGTATAATTAAAATATGAATTAATAAATTAATTATATAAATTCTTGGTTTCGCAAATGATATTTCTAATTCATTATACGAGTTGAAATATTCCTCAAGGCTTTAGACAAAAAATATGAAATATGAGAAGATTACTCTAGTTACTAGAGTCTAATCCCTTTCATGACACTCATATCCTTTCCCTTGTTGTTTGACTTCGTAATCATAATAATTAAAATTTTGGATAAATTCTTCTAAAGGTTCACTGTAATTTTCATGATGAGAAGTGATACAAGAGTACTTTACCCTTTAACATTTAACGCAATCGCTTTCATGACCCATTTGTGTATTTTGGGGTGGGTCAATAGACCGTGGAACTGGCCCATAGAGTTCCGTCAATATGACGGAAATGTGGTACTGTTATACAGTATGTAGAGTAGGCAGTGAATGAACTGATCTGCCCTATCTAGTGTTGCGTGATTCTGGTCAAGTTCGTCCCTAAGGAATTCACAGCTTTGCTCGTATAAAGTATAAATATGTTTCTAATTAGATTTTGTTTATAAGATATCAGCATATATATTAAATTTATTTCAAGAATGGGATCAGGCTTATTATCAGATAATGGATTGGATTCACTCCAATACTGGTTTTATGAGATTTAAATTTATTACCGGTATTTCAATTTGAGGCAATTTGAAATTGAAATTATTTTATTTGCATAAAAATGTAGGCCTATAACAATCTTAGAATAAATAATAAAATTAATACAAATGACATGGGAAATATTTGAACACTCAATAAAATTAAATGTTAGTTAAATATTTGCATCTCGAGGTACTAGTCCTGTTTGAGATGTGTATAAGAATTAATTACAAAATTAGCGCTTAGAAGTCGACGCTTAATTGCGTTTGATCCATCAAATCATAGAAGTTCATACATGATACAAATCTTATATCATCGAACTCATGCCGCAAATCTCAACATGATCAGATTAACATTCATCTTTACTTCAGATCTCACATCTTACAATCCTACCTTTATTACTACATCTACAGTAGATCCTTTAAATTTGTTCAAATGTGCCTCAATACGAACTTCAATGAGGCTACCGCTACTTATATGTATAGTTTGCAATTTCGTACATTGAATATTTTATATTACTTTGTTATTTCATGGTAAATAATGGTTTGTGAATAGACGAGATTCATATAAAGATTTAATTGATTTCACAATCAATTCTACTATGTTGTATAACTTTTCTCGCTCTTCAGTTGGAATTATATATAATTCTTCCACTAGATCACAAATTGCACGATTAGGTTACAACGTTTATTTACCAAGTGAAAATTACAGAAATAGAATACCCAAGTCCTAACAGACACGATTGAAGTAACTTATTTGAGGAAATTTGAAAGGATGATTCACTTTTCCATATGGGATTTCCCTCGCGTAATCAGGACTTCTTGGATTCTGCTGCAATCAAACCAGAAAAGTTTAGAATTAGGAAATCAATTTTCATTCATATCAATATGAATAGTCTAATATTTCTTAAAAAGGCAATTTCCTTCATAAGCCACAAGATTATCAGTGATTTTTCTCAATGAAAAAAATATTGCGAATAGTCCTGACCACTCACTAATCTTATCAGAAAAGACCATACCAGCAAATTCTTGTATAACCTCTCTAATAAAAAGGAAAATAAAACAAGGGGAGAAGAAAATAATGAAGAAGTAGCGGGAAAAAGTAAAGAAATGACTACGTCACTGTTAATACGTATTGGAAGGAAACGAAACGTCACTATCGCAACATACCTAATATTAGTCTTGTTTTCCTCTTACATAACTGAAATAAAAATCTATAGAATGCAGTGCATTCCAGCATACAGTGGCCTTGAATAGTTCAGGTCATTGAATTACTGAATAGTTCATCTCGCATCTTGTATACAAATAAAAGTAGTAAGGGCTAGCGTGTTTTCCAGCGATCAGGAAAAGTAGCGTTATGTTGGTTAAAAAGTGGTTTCAGCTGATCTGGCAAAGGTGCTTGGAATTCCAAAAGAGTCTTGATTTTGGAAAAAATTGTGTCCAATTTTTTAATTGGAAAAAAGTTCTCCAATCCCTATGTTGCACGGTTTTTGAGAAGTTTATCAGCAAAACTAGAGTTTATCTATAGATAATTTGGTTGTTTAATTTATTGAAGTTTTTCAGTATAGATAATAATAATAATAATAATAATAATAATAATAATAATAATAATGATAATAATAATAATAATAATAAGAAGAAGAAGAAGAAGAAGAACCACCCTTACCACACAACCCTTTACATTATATACAATAAATATATACAGTAATTTGTAGTACAAAACAATGATATACGGTACAATGCTTCTACGAAAATAATAAAGAATAATCATAATAAATGTACACAATCAAAAATTAATAACGATAGAAAATAATAAAAAAAACTTAATTTTTCTATTATGGATATTCTGAGAAAAAATATTTCTATGAGCTCAACAACTCATCCACTCACACATGCACACAAGCTAGATAAAATAGCTAATAATTTTGAGATTAATAAATTATTTATTTCCTAATAAATAATTTAAAAAAAATTAAGAAACTCATAGTATTAGCTGAAATTTTATATAATGAGAAAGTAAATATAGAAAGTATAATCCTTCCAGATAATCCTTATTTAGATATTTGATAGATATATTCAGCCTGATCTCGGTCCACACCTAAGCCACGCCTCCCCCCCTCAGCCAGTTCAATACTGCCACGCCAAACAGAGCTCGATCATTCACACCATTAATAGCCACAGGCAATTGATTCCATGTTCTGCAAGCAGTCACATGAAGAGATTTGTTGTACATAGAGGTTCTATGGTTGGGGATCACCAATAACTGAGAGCCATGTCTAGTACCCCTTCCACTCCGCTCTCTTATGAAAATGAAAAGAACAGCCAAAAACCTTGGACGTTTGTAATTAATCAAATCATATAGCAGCATCAGAGAGCATGATAGTGCCTCACAGGTCTAAGTTTTAGCAAACCAAGACGTTGAAGGTATGGGCTGATATGGTCATCTCATCTAAGGTTAAAAATGAATCTGATACAGTAATTATTTGCCCTTTGTAACCTTTCAGACAAGACAACACTTATATCATTGACAACAATGTCGCCATTATTGAAATATGGGAGGATCAATGACTTCATAAGCATCACTTTCACGCAAAAAGGAATACAGTCACTAATCTTTTTTAGTGAATGAATACCTGCAAATACCTTGTTACATGTAACATTGATCTGCTCATTCCAATCAATATTTTTGTCAAATGTTAAACCCAGGTTTCTAACTGTGTCACTGTAAGGCAAGTTTTTATTATTCATTTTAATAAAAGGTCCTCTACCAAAATCAATGCCTCGGCAAGTAGTAAGCTTAGTGTAGCCAATGATTATTGATTTGGATTTTGTTTCATTGATTCTGAGCCCATGCCTGTAAGACCAGTCTGTAAGAGCATCAAGGTCCAGATTGATTTTGTCAACTGTAGCCGCAAAGTCATTCAAGTCGAAGTGGATGTACAATTGTAAATCATTGGCATAGAGATGCAGTTTTGAATATTGAAACACATTGACAACATCATTGATATAGATACTGAAAAGCAGGGGTCCAAGGACAGATCCCTGAGGAACTCCCCTCTTAACAATACGATATCCTCATGAACGGCCACCAAATTTCACCGACTGACAACAATTACCCAGATAAGAGCTCAACCATTTGATAACATGAGCGGAAAATCCCAAGCCCCTAAGTTTCTTCAGAAGAAGAGGGTGATGGACACAGTCAAAAGCCTTACTGTAATCAATCAGAACCAACATTGTAGCTTTTCTGTGATCCATAGCTTGCCGAATATCATTGGTAACACAAAGCAATGCAGTTGTGGTAGCAGGTCCCTTTCGAAAACCAGACTGGAATTGACTTGAAGAGTTATTTAATGAGAGATGAGTATTGATCTGTTGATGAACCACTCTCTCCAAGCCGTTAGACAAAGAAGAAAGTATATGAATGGGTCTGTAATCTGAAGGTAAAGTAGGATTTGGAGTTTTATTTAAAGGGAGGACAGCTGAGTATTTCCAGCAAGTTGGAAAAACTGCAGACAAGAGTGAGAAATTGTACAAATGAGTAATATGAGGAAGAGTGACAGGAAGGGTATCTTTTATGAATTTTATAGGGAGGCAGTCCTCACCGACTGCATTTCTTGTGATCCGATTGAGAATATGAAAAACCAGGACCTCACTTACTTCAGAAAACTGGAATTCATTTTCTGAAACATCAACCTCAAATCTATATGCATATGCACGGGCACCATCTTCACTGACTGGTACACTGCAGAATAAAGAGTTGAGCTCTTCAAGACTATGTGAAATTTTAGTCACACCCTTCTCCTTCCCCAGCCCCATACCCTTCACAGTCTTCCAAACAAATAAGGAAGTTCTGTTGTTAGATCACAGGCCTCGAAAATAATGGGATTTGGAGTTTCAAAGCCTCAGCTTACAATGGTTCCTCAGTATTTTGTATTCACCAAATATCATTGGGCATCCAGTTCTTCTAGCCAATCGGAATTTTTGGTCACGCTCATTCATGAGCTGTCGAATTTCAGGTGTAATCAATGGAGCTGGACTTCGTGTGACTTTTTTGTGTTTAAGAGGAAGATGTTTATTGAATAAATTACACATGAATAGTTGGAAATAATCCAATTTCAAATCAATGTTATCAGCCTCATAAACATGATGCCATGGAATATTTAACAAGTCCTCAAACAGCTCAAAATAATTTATATTTTTATAATCACGATAGCTGATTATTTTTGGTTGTATTCTTGGAGCTTGTAAAGCATATATACAATACACAAGATCATGCGCTGAAAGACCCGGCACCGGTATTTCACCGTGTTGTTTAACAGCCTCACTCACTATCACAGACAACAACCAAATCAAGCAATGTATGGGAAGTTGCAGTATGGTGTGAAGCCTGTGAAGGGAGAATTGACATATTGCAGGCATAAAATATTGTTTGCAGCTGTGATGGAAGAGGAGATGAAAAGAGAAGAAGGAGAAGAGAAATGTATAAACTTTAGTCTATAATCACTTCTAAACAAATCAGACTGTCTTCTTCATAGTACAGTAATTGAATTATTATTATTTTATACCCACTACTGATGAGGGTGCAAAATACTAAACTGGGGAATAAAAAACCAAGGACATACAAAAAATATAAGTTCAGGAGAAAGTGAAATAGGTGAATCATTTGAATTGACCGTGACCGATTTGGTAGTAGGCGAATTTCTCCTAGTTTGTTCATTTGTTGACAGTTGTATATCAGAAAGACAAGGTCAACCGGTGGTAATTTCGCTCACTGGGTAGACCTGCCTATAGTCTGCCCAAGCAAAGAAGACTCTCTGGCAAGATGAGAAAATGACTCCAGCTCGGTCAATATTGGTTCAAAAAATATTGATTCGATCTCAAATTGTAGATCAGAATGTTTCCTACGATTGAGAGCAAATCAATAATTTTTGAACCAATATTGACCGAGCTAGAGTCATTTTCTCATCTTACCAGAGGGTCTTCTTTGCTTGGACAGACTATACCAGTTGTCTGAATTATTGATATACTTGTGGCGAGGTGCATCACCCCGTACAAAAGATAACACTGGCTGGCAGTTATTGTTTTATGAACTGCTCCACTAATGGCTTCCCAGTTTTCTTTTTCTGCTGTAAACAAATAAGCCATTGAAGATTTGGCCGAAGCCGACAATTAGTCCAATGATTTCAGGATCGGAAAAGATTGCCTGAAGAAAAAACTATTTATTGACCTTTGTAGTAGCACAAACCTGTTATCTATATTATCTATATAGTTTGTAGTAGGCCTACTATTAGTAAATATACTAATAAATTTATGTAGCAATATTGGAAAGAGAAAATAACAATTTACAGAAAATAGAACATGTTATGTTGACTTGAATCGATTAATGGCCAGACCGGCCATTGACATTTTTTTTGTTTTCTTGTTGTCTCGAAATTGGTTAGTACCATTTCCACAATCTAAATAAAGATTAGACCAATCAAGATCTTTATTTGGATTGTGGAGATGGTACTAATCAATTTCAAGACAAAAAAACAAAAAAGTTTCAGCTTTTGCCGATTTTAGATTTTTTAAGATTTAGATTTCTTTATTCATGTAGATAATAACAAAACAATTCAGCTTAGTTTCTAGATTGCAATCGAACAATATAGAAAGTAGGCTATAACTCTATACAGGAATAAAATAATATACAGTAACTAGCACAACTCAGTAATTAATCAACAAAAAAGTACAAGTGAACGCGAAAATCAAGGAAATTTTATAGCATAAAAACGTTGTAAAAAATATATAATTGGCAATCTTTTCATTTTGATTAAATTATCTAAATGAAAAGGCGAAGTTTGGACATAAAGATGTCCATTCTTGGCAAAGGGTATCGAAGATATCCTTTCCTGCTTTCCATTAACACTTGGCCTTGAAATTTTTCATAATGGTTATTAGTACTATTGGTAATTATTATAATTTCCGTAATTAAAAAAATGAATGATGGTAGATAATGGGATAAATAATAAAATTTGACATAATACTGCAAATGGTATATATACAAGTATATTGAATGGGTGATAGATGAGATGAATGATGAAGGGTTGTCATGCTGCTGCTCTAGGGTTGGACGTTCTCGATCATTTTCTCTACAAGATAATTTCTAAGTTTTGAGATAAAGCTCGCTCGACTCTCAATAGATCTAATGGAATTGGGAAGTTAATTCCAAGCACAGCAGCCGGAAACTAAAAAGGACTTTGTATAAATAGTAGTACGGTGGTTTGGAATCCGCAAAGTACCTATCTTCCCCTGTTCTAGTATGAGACACGTCAATTCTTCTACCTTCAGAAACAAATTTGAAATCGTCTATGGAATAAACTGGTTTAGAATGTTTTAATATATCTCTCACTAGGGGGTGGCGTAGCTGAGTGGGTAGAGCGCTGGCGTTGCAACCCAAAGGTCCCGGGTTCAAACCCAGGTCAGACCAGGAATTTTTCTCAGGCCACTCTCACGAGCCAGCCAGGTCACACGAATATTATTATTATTATACTAGTTTAATTATTCGAAAATTCCTCTGATCGGGTAGCTTTAAAGTTGAACTTAAAATGTGGGCTTGGGTGATTCGTTCATGGCGTTGGAGAGAGTAAACAAACCTTAAGCAATAATTTTGACAACGCTGTAGTTTTTCATTCAAAGTAACGTGCATATCGTTTATTACTGAGTTGCAATACATCATGTGCGGGAAGATTAGTGATTTAACCAATAAAAGTCTAATATTTCTAGGTAGGATATTTTGTAATTTCTTTAATGAGTGCATGGCTGAAAAAACCTTCTTACATGTTTTATTGACCTGTTCTGACCAGTCTAAATTACATCTAAAGTACATCTCACCGATGTACGAGATGGAGATGATAATGTCATTCATATTATAACATTAAAAGCGTAATGTAACAAAATATTAAAGTAAATGCAGGTAATTCAAATTAATCAAAAACTTCTCAGTATTAATTCACTCAGACAAGAAAAACATTTCCCTAATTATCACCATCTTCTTCGCCATCGTTTTGAGAAAAACATTCTCTATTAATAATAGTTATTATAAACTTATAGAGACTGATAGAGTGTGTGATTTACTCAACATTCTACTATGAATAATTTCATCATCATCAGTATATTTCTATATAGTTGTATAGTAGTAAAGTATTTACCTGTATAGTAGTTCTACATCTCCAGAATACCAAGTCACATACTTGATACTGGCACAGAAATCATGATGATGGTTATTGATTTTAAATTCAAAAGCATCACTAACTCTAATAGGCTTAAGGAACTGTTTTTGAAGTAATGTATATCTTTCATGAAACGTACACCAATACGCATCATGCGAGGAAAATCATGTTCCTCTTCAAATATGAAATTTGAAAATTTCAAGATTTAATCTTGAATGGAAATCTCTATGGAAAATATTGAACGAAATTCAAGGATAACGGAAAATTATTCTCAACTTTGTATTTGACATTTTTCAAACAATCATTTTATTGATAACTTATGAATCACAATATCACAATTCAATGATCACAACAACTTCATGATAGTAAAAAAAACATAGGACTTTTCTATTCATCCTATATACATACTATACAATCATACAATCTATACAATACTTTACAATCGTAATCAAAAATATTTCGAGAGAATACAATTTTAACGTGAGTGACTTTTCGATATTAATTTTATTTTCAAATAAATAAATAAATTACGACTCCACCGGTTAGTAGTAGCATATTAAATGACCGGTTTCCAAATCAATATTTACAAATTCACATGAACAATAAATAATAATTTTCAAATGCGTTCTCAAAGTATCATACACAGTTGTCACTAAAATATTAGGAACTTTTTTATTCAGGAACATAATTTTGGAGTGGACTTATATTTACAATCTCCGAAATATTCTAATACTGGGAATCCTTAGCCTAATATAATGATTATTTTCAAAGTAGCTAATGTGGCATGATCAGTGATATTTTATTAATACTAATGATATCCTACGCATTATACTATCAACAATCAAAAAATTTTAATTATTCATAATTATTACATCTAATATGTACATTATCTATAATCTGATAATACTATGTAATTTGATACTCTACGGTATTCTATACTGAATCACCCTAATTATTAATCTCTGAAATTTTTTTGAATTTTCAATTATTTCTGGGTACGGGAGTTGAACTTAATAAGTTTTTTCACTATGATTTCTGTATCCATCGTTCACAAAAATCGTACCCTATAAAATATTATTCAACTTCAGATTGTCATTATTCTTATTGCATGGATTTTATCTTATTCAAATAATTCTACATAGAATACAGGGGGTTTCTAGTCTTGCGATAAGTCTTCATGAGGACTCTCTCAGTATCTAATTATTTAAAATTCAATAAAAATAATTTCAAAAGAAAACGGTGGTTTTATATAGAAAATTCAGTAAGTTACAATGAAAAATCAATGCTTTGTGATAACAAAAATCAATTAACTTTAAAAATCGAATTTTTCATTGCCAAAAATCTATCCTCAAATTCATTAATATAGTAACTCATATGAAGAGTGACTTACCACGATATTCGAATCTCATTAGGAATGTTAGTTTCATTCAAACATAAGGGAGCGTTATTTGCTGGGGTAAGATTATTAGAATAAATAACATATGATTATTATAGATAATTGAGAAGCTTTTGGATAAAAATATTAATTTTAAAAATTACTTGGAGTTTTGAATTATTGAAATCGATTTATTTATGATTCCATAAATCAGAATTCTATCAGAAATAGAATTTATGAGAAATGAGAATTAAAAAAAAAAAACAACAATATTTTGATGGAAAAGAATGCATTGTCCATTGCCATAGAATAGAAATCGTGAATTTTATTTTGCTTCTGCTCTCATAATTTTGAGAGGAATGGAATTGAATTTGAAATCAGTATTTTTATGAAAAAAATTTAATTTGAAAAGCTTGATATTGTAATTACCGTTTATCTTCGTATCCTTTCACTCCAAATCAGAGACAATGAGGTACAACTTCAATCTTGTCCTCGTGGAGAAGCATTCCACTTACACTGAAAACATGGAGAATACTGCACTAGGTAACGTGAATTTGCATAATCATAACGTCCTTTCACAAAATATCGAACAATGTCTTTTTTCGAATTGATCACACTTACTGTTATTGTCGATAAATTAATTCGAATGATGTTTAGATAACAGTGAACTGAATTAATGAATCCGTGATTACAGATAATAGGTGAGAGTCGGCAACACTTTTATGGAATCCAATGAACACTAGATAGCCATGTTTATTCGAGTTTCAATGAGGATAAGCCAGCACTGTAACAGCAGTCATCTAATCCTGAATTATGATTCCAGATTCGATGTGGTACTTGCTGAATTGGTCGGCTGCAGGGTGGCATAACTCATAGTCATGATCTCAGATCTCCTGATTCCAGTTACAGGAAAGATGATCATACAGTCAGCTGCACGATGACATCTTATTGTAAGGACCGCAGATCTCCCAAACTCTGTTACATGAAGGGTATCCATTTAGTCAGCTGCTGGATCCCCTGATTCTAATTACAGAACTCTGTAATTAGCTTGCTGGATGACAACTTTCAGTTATTGTCCCAGGACTCCCGATACCAGTTAGGGTGAGCTCAGCTGCAGATGAAAAATAAAGTGGACCATGAGTTGCGCAGCTCTCAGCTGACCAGGTTGGGCGTATCGTGCAGCTCAACAGGCATGCCCTTGTTGTGCACACATACGCAGCCGTGGTAGAGCGGCAGCGAGTGCGTGCGATTGGTGGCCGGGTAGAGCACCTCCACCTCGGTGTAGAGTTGGATGCATTTGAAGGCGCTGTCTCCCGTGCAGCGACATCCCTCCTGCACGCAGTACACGTTCTCTAGCACGACGGGGATGCGCTCCTCGTCGCGACTCTCCTCCACCCTGAACGGACAGATGGACGCGTTCTGCGCGTTTCGCAGCGGCAGAGCGTGCAGAAACTTCTTGTGATGCCTCACGTGCACGTGTCTGGTGCCACTATCCACCGACGGAGCCAATTCCACAAGTGCAAACATCGTGAACACCACAACAGTAAACGCAACCACACACCCGCACCACATGTTGTCGATTGTCGATTGATGACATCGCTGATGACAGACTCGCGCTTTATACGAGGCTGTCGCTTATCGAAGAAGCGGTCATTGCGCGTCATCCTATCAACCCCCCCTACTCCTCCACCCCATCCATCTACAGTGGTTTCCTCCCTCTCTCCCACCTGACCACCCGCTAACGCACGATTACAATCTGCATAATGTCACCAATGCAGACGTTAATGCGTATTGTTGCTATGCACACCTCTCTCTCAGCTCTTCACGATCCTGGAAGAATTAACTCATCAATTTATGCTGTTTTTATTTATATTGAAAAATAAATATTCATTTATCAATAGAAGTAACAGTAGTCCCCAAAATATTACCTCATTAATTTATGCTGTTCACTATCACCTCATTTCAATTCATGCTGTTTTGTGAGAGTTCTTTAATTTTTTAAAAATATAATTATTTACTTATCAATAGAGACAACAGTAGTTGTCTACTGTCCCCCCGGAAAACCAAATACTGAGCAATAGTTACCCCAAATCTGTCTTCTTTTCATTACATATTATACCCCAATCCCATAAACGTCTCTCCGCTATGAGAAGCAAGATCATTAATAGTATAATAAAGCATTTTCAAAAACATAACAAAATTGTTGATGTTCGGCTGGCTCGGTCTGGGGACTGTGGGCTCTGTTTGAGAATTCATTGCTTTTGGGCCGGTATTGGCCGGGATGGAGTCGTTTTCACGTCTTGCCAGGGTGTCTTATTTGCTTGGACGGGCTCTATAGTGGTGAATATGAAAATGACAACCAGCTGGTAGGCCCTTCGTGGGCTGGTGAGCCGGGGACAAATACAAACAAACAGGGATCGACTACCTTCAATAATAAAGGTAGCTACAGATATGCTACATGTCGATGTATACATGATGTCCTGAACATGAATATTATGATATTGAATTCTCAATTCAGAGCGAAATTGAGAACACTAGAATATTTCTTTCCTTGAAAGTTCATATTGATTTGTAGTTCTCAAAAAATGTATCCATCTCCAATAACATCCATCGCTTTTGAGGATCTGAAATTTCTTGAGCCTATTCTGTTCGAAATGTACAGTAAACTTCTCTGTCCTTAATTATCATCATCTGTTGAATTAGAGTGTTCATTGCTGAGATCATGGCATCTCACTGCGCAGCTACAATGAACATTCTACTAGTTGAATCGCTGAAAAGATTTAATAGTTTTAGATCTTAGCACTATATTCTATTTTGAAAGACTCCATCCTTTCCTAATCGGAATAATAGACTGATTCCATTCTTGGAGAATGACAGTCTAATCCCGATCTACTAAGAGAATGGAGAGAATGAGAAAATGATATTAGAAATTTGAGTATTCATTATTCCAGGGCTTTTTCCAAAAAAATGAGGTCTTTCACAAAAACTGTTACAAGCAGGGGTGCCTACAAGGGGGGTATATGACGCCAATGGCGTCATACAAATTTTGGGGGGGGGGATTAATTTTAACCTGGATGACCGATTCTCTTCAATAATTGTGAAGAATAACAGTTCCAGTTGGAAAAATATGGAACGTGCTTGAAGCTACAATATTTCGTATTAAGTTGTAGTTGGCAGGGGCGAACCCAGGGGGGATTGAGGGGATGTATCCCCCCCTCCCGAAATTTGGGCTCATCTTACACTAGATAGAATGCACTTTGTTGGAGTTACCAAATTTTTAACTAATAAGGCTGAAAACCTCTAAAAATGTGATTTTAGGGTACTTTTTTTTTTAATTTCCCCCTCACGGGGAAAATCTGGAGAAGTCTGGAGCAGGAAATAGATTAAAACTGAAACTAAGTATTGCAAGCCCAAATATTTCAGTTTTCGCTTAAATGAATGCAACAAGCATATTCTTCCTTACGAAATGTTTCATGAAATGTTAAATAATGTTTTCTGTTACAACAGTAACTTCTTCTTAATTTTTTTCAAAAAATTAGAAATGCTACTGGTTGGTATCATTTAAATGATTTAGCCCTACTATTTATTCAGAGAGATTTCACCGTTGACCCTGGTCATATGTTGAATAAACTATATCAATATGAGCCATCAACGAAAAAAAAAACATTCAAAAATGGCGGAGAAAATGGCGAATATGCCGAAAATTGTGTTTTTCATGGGTTTTTCGAAAACGGCACCTTTGAACTTATATCCTGAATAGCTCATCATAAGTCATATGATTTGAGCCATCATAGAATATTGCATTTGAAATGCACTCTTTCCGACCGCCAGCTGCCGAAGTGAATTTTTTGTAGATTTTATTTTGTGATGGGATTTTCTATGTTATTCGATATACCTTCAACAATTTCATTTCATTTATTTAAGAAATTACAATATACTTATGTAATGAAGATTCAGACAATCTCTATTTATAAAAGCGAAATGGCACTGATTCATTCATTCATCACCAGAACTAAAAATCCACTGAACCGAATTCGTTCAAATTTGGCAGGCATGTTCAGTTGGACGTTTAGACGCGCGCTAAGAAAGGATTTTTGAAACTTCATAAGGATACACCAGAAATTTGAGTTTTTCTATAGTTTTTCAGCGTTCTCCTCATTTTTTCGAGAACCAACCGGTAGAAAATGTTGATGTTTAGTGGGCAGGTTCAGATAAGGTTTAGAAATGTTGTGTTTTTTGCAATCCGTTGAAGATTACCCAGTAATCAGGTTTTCAAAATTGTATATGTGTTGCGGGTTGCATATCTTCCGCCATAATACGACCAATCCTAACTGTAAATTCAGTGGTTCAGCGAGATTATAGATGAACTAATTTGGAAGATATTGAATCAAGTTTCAAACTATGTCCGATATAGTTCCCAAGGTTACGCTTAATATTAGCGTTTCACTATTTATTGGAATTTTCGGAGTTTTTCTTAGATTTCTTCAGAATAAATTGGCAGAAAATGTTGAAATTAGGTAAACAGGTCCAGATTAGGTGTAGAAATGCTGTGCTCCATGAATTTCGAATCCCTTCTGAAAGGAATTTGCAGGCGAACGAAGCGAGCCTGTTTGTCTCACACTGCCTATACTGTCGGGGGTCCAGGGGGCGGAGCCCCCTGGCTAGGCGGAGAAGGCGAGCGAAGCGAGCCTGCCGGCTAGTCAAGTATAAAACCTCTTGTTTCCAACACAATTATCAATAAACATTATTATTGGAAGTAGGTATAATAATCAAATATACTGTAGCCTGTAGGCTATATATATTATCCAATCACATCGCAATACTGTACTGTATCCAGAGCACACATTCTTCAGCTTAGATTCAAAATGACAGGAAAAATATTTCAGTACAGCTTAGAGAACTAGAACGTTCAACTCTACAATAATATTGTCCAATACAATATGCAACAATTACAAGAGACCAGTATGGTCCAATAGCTCTTGCTCAAATCAATTAATCTACAATAATTTATTGGTGAACGAATTTTCTACACTGCAAAAAAATGAATATGTTTGTTGAGAGAACTTAAGTACATTATAGATATTCCATGCAAGCTACAACCCCCTCTTGGAAAAAGGGGTTTCCTGGGTTCGACCCCGACTTTATTCCCCCCGCCCCCGAAATTTATTTCTGGGTTCGCCCCTAGACCTGTTAGTGAGGCATACAGCCCAACATTCTGCTTAAAGTACTTGTTATTCAATAGTCTCACCTTTCACTCTCACTTTTTCAACTGGAAGGCCCAAAAATAAGAGGGGGGATCTTTAGTTCATTTGGGGGGATTGCCGTCATAGACGTTGGGGGGGATAGGCACCCCTGGTTACAAGTCAACCACCCTCTCTGTCGTACTTGATAACGCTCGTATCCCTGAATTTCCACGCATTTCTAAATGTCCAGTGCAAATTATCTACAGCTTTTTCAACAAAGTTGAACAGTGGTAATTGTTTACAATAATTGCCAGATGCGACATGATTGGAGGCACCAGGTAGTTGTAAACAAGCGATGAGTAATTCGGCGAACGACTTGGGATTGACCTTCCATCGTGAGAATTGAAAGCGGAGAAATTGGCATGTTTTGTAAACAGACGACTAATGATCGTCGACCAGTCTGATGCCGTGCATTATTATTAAATAAACTAATGACGGCTTTTCAAAGAAGTGGCTAGAGACTATGGAGGTGATTGGCTATCTAGCAGTAACCTACTCTATCGCAGCCCCCAGGCGAACGCATGCCTAATATTGGACATCAAGCAATTAATAATTTTCTTGGATTCGAACAAACGCCTCAAGCTCACAGAACGATATCATTTCATTCGAAGAGAGCTCAACTTCCATGAAACAATTACAAGTTAGAGGTATCTTTCCAATCTATAAATTCTATCAGAACTATTTCGGAACAAGTTTGTGAATAATAAATTAATATTCAAAAGTGGCTGATTTTCATTTTTTTTCTCTAATTAAAATCGCTCTCCAAGTTTTATTTCCAACCAGGGGCTGTGGTCTCTCTCCAGGGAAAAGCTCCAGAATGAATTAATTTCCCCCATAAAATACAATTTCTCCCATTACAATTTCTCTGGAGAACAGTAATAAAGACACCAAAAGTTCAAAAAGACAAACAACCAGCATCCCACCTACACCAAATATTCATGACCTCTCTGGCACCTATAAGTTGACCTGTAATCACTGTGATAACTTTTATATTGGACAATTGGACATCCGGCCGTTCATTCACAGTCAGATTCAAAGAACATAAAATCCCTCACCAACCGCCTCTATCAAATCAATTTCAACTTTGCTGAACATCTCATCAACATGAATCATACTTTCGCAGACATCCACACCAATCTTCTAATCCTTCATATCGCCCAAAAAAACCGAAAATTGGGCCTACTAGAACAATTCGAATTATACAGACATTCCATAAATTATCCCATCTCCATTCTCAATGACCAACTCAATTTCAAGTCACATACACTCTCTTCAACATCATTACTGACTTCCCTGAAAATCCACCCAATCAACAACCTTCCCCCTCCACCTACTCACACCACTTCCCAACTTTTACACCCATCCACCTCACTAGATTGAAAACCTAATCAGTAAGGAGCGCCGAGAATGAGCATCATTGCTCGAAACGCGTCCGCGACTCAAAGAAATCGTGAGTTGCAAAGCAAGTAAAAGTACATTATTCATCAATAATTTTTAGTACTGCAGTTTCAAGAAGCATGGATGAAAGTCGAATGCAATCGACAATCAAGCTTCAAGGTAGAAGCTTTCTGAAATAACCACAGCCAAAAGTGATGAAACAAAAATGTCATTATTTATTGTTAAGATTAATATGTACAATATTGATGTTTTTCATGTCACCCTCCTACAAAAGGCCTAATTACTTTCCAGGCATTCATATTGAACTAATGACTAATAGAATCCTTCCTACTAATCCCAATTCAAGGCAGACTACATTCATTTAAGATACGATACGGGGTGAGATTCATCTACTGAAACTAATAGCTTGCTGTTTCTGACTATGTTTGTTTTGTTTATGATAGCGATGTTTGTTGTTTTTAGTGAACTAAAGGATTTGGTATCTTATTAATTTTGTCGTATTACTTATCACTAGTGATTGAAAACATGCGAAACCTAATGATCGTTACCTATGGAAAGCTCGACATTGATTATCTATACTAAACATTTTAATGAGTTTAAAAAAACTCCCAATTCATTGTATGTCCAACGAGTTTTATAATTTCAAACATCATTCGATCTTCTTGAATAATTGGATGAAGACTATTTGTTGCCATGAGAGAGCTTGATTGTTGACTGTGCTACCAGCTGAGACAAGAACCATAGTTTCATTATAAACTGTTTTCTTTAATCATGAACATGGATGGGCCTATCATACTTCGCACTTTCCCTTGCCGATTTTTTCTATCTGTTGAATAGAGACCATTGAAAGATATTCTTCTCTGATCATTTTTTATTAAAATACCAATGCATACAGTTGAAAAAAATATATTGTTTTGAAAAAATGAGAATTCGAAGGAAAATTTCCTTGATGACAGGTGAGCTAGCCAAACAGTGATTGAATTCGAATAGGAAGCTCCATCTCGTGATATGGCAACGATCAGATCAAATAATATGACAAATACATTATGTAAATAATTACAAATCGGATCCAGGGAGACAATGACATGAGCCAAGAATAATCATAATTTGTTTTCTTTTTTTGATGTATGTGTGGTTAGTCTATCGCATAAGTTACGCAATAATTATTATGTAAAAGAAAGATATTGTAAATAGTTTAGCAGTGAAGACAATGGACTTTACTACGAAATAACCTGGTTGTATCAGGAGACACGTGTGAATAGAGGCAGACCGGGGAAAAGGCAAAAGTCGAGGGAACACTATATTTGACTAGAATCTTTCAATATACAGATATACTCCAATTTTATACACCTGAGAAACTTACTCTTGAAATGATGTCTTATTTAGACTTCAAGAATGATTAGAGATGATGAGCAAGATCTCAGAAAAATAATAAGAGTTTTAAGGAGAATATTAAAGATGACAGGTGAGCTAGAAGGAGTTGATTGAAAGCCAGTAATAGAGAGTACCTTTGCTAGCTTAATGTTGGCTTAACAAATGCATATTTACAGATTTTCCAGTCACAAAATTACGAAAATTCATTGCATACTAGGAGGGTGATTAAATTGTTGCTTATATGCTGGCTAGAGAGTGAATGTTTACAACAGGTACCTGTTTACATAAATTCACAACAGGTACCTGTTGTAAAAAGAGCAACGTGTAATAATGTTGTGAGTAGTGAAAAAAATCACAAAAAATAGTAATGAAAATAATGAAAAAATAGTAATAGTAATAGTAAAATGATATCTCAGATACTACAATATTATTGAGATTGAAGTGCGAGATGTATATTTCATCTTCAACTGTAAATATAATTCGTTCTCTCAGCTAAGTTTACATAGTTATTTGAATACTTGTGTTTTTTTATCTGAAATTTCCATTCTCCTGTGATGTGTACTAAAGGAAGTTTCCGATGAAACATTAAAGCTTCCATCAAAACTATTCTGAGGCCCAATAAATCAATTTCAAAAATCAATCAATGAATTAATTTACAACAGAATAAAGATGATGGTAGCTGAGTCTGGTGGGTAGTGATAAACAAACTGAGTAAAATATCAACTATTTATTCTTAATTAGTTAATAATTTGTGATTCATTTTATTGATTCTCTCAATTTTTTGCATTTTCTTATTAAATATTTTGTACTTGAAAAATTATATTTTAAAATGTGTTATTAGTCAATACGAAAAAAGTAACAGCAATGCAACAATGAAATCCTCACCACATTCCATTTTAAAGAGTGTATGCGTCCTTGAAGAGAGGCGCTGTAGAAAAACGCTGTATTGAAAAGGAAGTACATTCTAATTTGTGTAATTGAATGCTATGCATTTATTATTTTTGCATAGGCCTAATTATTATTCTTGGTAGTATTTTTGTCATTTTGAGTACACTTCATAAGCTAGGACTAGGCGTTTTGCCTACTATTATAATACCAGTAAAATCTATTACAGTGTCTGCTGCTAAACCAGCATACGATATGTTTGCAACACCTCCTACTCCGTTGCAACTAACTTCGAGATAACAAGAGTTTGCTCTGTGAGTCGGCATCAAGTCTACAGCCAATATCAGTATTTCTTTTATTCAATATTTTATGTCTATAATTTTTTTTCTGTAAGTACTATTGCTATCTAGTCTTGAGACTAATGAGCAAATTTTTTCTAACCTATCTTGCTAATCATATGATCACAAAACTTCAAAGACCTACTCAAATCAATTAAGAGGATCAAAGCCGTATGTTTTTTCAACAATTACTGAAAACAAACTTCAGCTTTGCTGTGTTACAAGTGCAACACTGATAGTTGAAACTGTTTGACGTAGAATTTATAAATTCAAGTTCAACCTATTGAATATTGTAAAGAGTTGAAAGCCCGATATTCATTTGTAAAAACTTGTATATTGGGAATAAGTGTGTTCTGTATTTTAAAGTGTAAAAGGCTACATTTAACTCATTGGCTGTAATTGAACTAACTTTTCCTTGTGATTAAACGGAATTCAATCGAACTGGAAAATTTTTCGATTCAAATACAACTCTTAATACTTGTTTTAGTGTAAACTAGAGCATTATATTCTAAACCGAAACTAACAGCTTCGATCGTTGAACTCCCTATTATGTAATTTTCTCAAACACAACAAAATTGCAAGACAGACTACGTGCAAACCTCCCTATTGGTTCGAGAAAGTACGCTGTTTATACGAGTACAGTGATTTCGATTAAATACGGCACAACACAAACTGCAAGTAAACATTGTTAATACAGTAAAATTCAATTTTCTATTTTTAGTCTTTCTCTATGAGATATTCATTTTTCTTTCATGAGATAGAGCGTTAGACTGTTTTGTCACTATCGTTTCATTCAGGACAGAGTTTTTATTTCATTCGAAAGCATAAAATCAAGTTCCGATGTGTTCTAAACTGACCTGGGGCTCCTGACCTAAGTCACAAACTTATTACGAATAATGCATCTTATCAGTAAGCGCTGTTTACAAGACCTTACATAATTATTATTATAGTTCCTTTTTATTGACCAACAAACATAATCTATCCCATTGTAAGAAAAGCAAAATATATAGTGATATTCGAATAAGAATATGGCATAATTGATTATGAAACTCTTTACGAGTTATGGTAAATCCCTAATAACGTTGAAAAGATGGACTTATCTGGCGCTGCCCTGGCTTCAAGAATGGAGAAGCCAAACAATATTTTTTTCATCTTTATCTTAGACTGCTGGTTGATCACATATTGGGTAGATGAAATTGCAATTTTCTTGGTAATGGAACAAATTAATGTTCAGAGCATAATATGCTCAAAACTGGCTACCATCTACTTAGCTTACGTAACCATTCAGAATGGGGAGAAATCACAATCTTTATTTTCAACTCATAATTCATTCAAAAACAATATTTTATCGGAGTTTTCAATATCAACAAACAATCTACGAACATATCGATCAAATGCTGTCATAAAGAATGCAGTTGAGTGAATTTTCCTTATTGGCTGGCGATTCAAACACGCTTCAAGCAATAAAGCAATGCAGTAGCATCGTCTTTATCATTTAAATTCTAGCCTAATAATAAAAACCGTGTGCGTCCGAAAAGATTCACGATCCACTATAAATAGCATGAAGCTATTTATAAACACGAGACAATGGCGTAGAAATAAAACCCAGGAGAGAGAAGAGTTCACGCGATCACAGCGATGTGTGTAATTTCATTCATAAATTGGGGCTCGGGCCAGGTGTAAGGCGTGACTGGAAGCGCTCTCTTCTCTGCTCCTCTCTCTCATATCTGTCACTCTCAGCTCTGTCATTGACGTCAGCAGACGATCTGTGCGACTGTACTTGACTCCGGGAGGTTACAATCCTCCCCCGGTTCGCATTGAACTTGTGCGATCAGCTGACGCAAATCCACGCTAATTTATCAATTGATTACATTTAGCCGCTTTACTTCCATTGTGCTGGAGTCTGCTGGACGCCAGTGTCGGATCGCGCATGCGACTTTCTCGTGACCCGTGTCTCGGCGGGAAAAAAGTCAGTAATCGCATTTTTGTCAACCGTATGACGTGCTTGCATGAGGTATGCCAGTATTTCACCTCAAGTCTGACTCTACAAATAAATACCTGTCTATTTCTGTCAAGTATTTACTAGATTGATTGCTAATTGTTTCATTGTTTGCGTTGATCGAACCCACACGCTCTCAATCGCGTCATAACATTTGTGAGAAAAGAGGAAAATATTGAAATTAGCTACTGAACGAATTGGAATGATCTATTCTTTGAAAGATAGATTAATCGAGATCCTTGAATCTAATTTTTAAGTTATCCTTAACCATTTGACGATTTTTATCAGAAGCTCTTTCTTGAAGCAGTGTGAACATGATTCAATCTACTTTAAATACATGCATTAGACAGAACCAACAGATTGAAATATCTCTTATCATACTAATTATGTTTACAAAACCTCACAATTGAATTGTTTAATTCGATACATGTATAATTTTTGTATCTTCAACTTTTGTCCTTTGACCCGTGTGCATCCAGCTTTAACTTTCTGATGTACTTTCTTTTAATGATCGAGCCTTGGGTGGAGAAGCGTTAAGAATAGCCTATCACTAGAATGCATTCTTCCTGGAGAATCTTTTTTCTTTCAATGAAACACTTGGAAGTTTCAAATGTTAAATCACACTTTTACTCTTATCAACGATAATTTATTTCAAATACGCTTTTCATTCTGCGTAAAAAAACGCAACAAATTTAGAAGCTCTTCAAAGGAGTTTTCAAAGTTTCCTCATCCTTTTGATGGCCCCTATCAGAAGCTCTCTCAAGACCGTTGATCCATTTACTCCTCAGATACTTCTGGGGTACATTCAACAAGATTATATGTGTATCAAATGTATCCAATAGTCTATGTGGGCGGGTAACAATGTTATCTGGGAGACTGTAAAACCTGTGAATGTGATACTTTATGACAATATTACATTCCACACTATTCTTATAAGTGAAACATAACATTGAACATGGAATTAAGAAAAGAGTCTATATTACACGAGTATAAAACAATTGAAGAGTTCACACTCCTCACAAATTATTTTGAAAAATAGAAGAAGTTATAAAAAACAGATTTTCTAGAGAAGACACCCAACGTGATAATCTGGAATTTTTCAGATTCGCGGTACTCTGATTCTATTACTTTCATACAAGAAGGCCATGGCTATTATATTTTTGATTCCTGAGTAGACGAAACCGTCTAACTTTTTGGTGACAGCTATTCAGGTCATAGGTAATAGGTCAGCTAATAGGCCATATTTCTAGGTACATATTTTTCGCCGCTGGAGGACTCTTTATTACCTACTACTGGTATTGCAGATTCCAAAAAATCTGCTGATTGGCGAATGATTGTTATCAGAGCTCAGATCTGTCAGGAAAGACGGCGGACTATTTGTGAGAGAATACCACAATCACATCTGAACAGTTTCGCTGTCACCTGTCACAGACCGCTTCTAGACTGTCCTGAGAGAGCTATCATGAATAAAACCGCCAGTTTCGTTGGCATCTACCCTATATAATAATTGGACACTCTTCTTATATTCTGTGGTTATAGTATTATATTCTCTATTCTAAAAATACTCTTCTGTATATTCTGTGGTTCGAGCTATGATTGCAGAGCATAAGGCCCATTCTAGACGAGCGTCCAAAACGCGGGTTTTCGACGCGTCGGGAACAAGCGCTCGTCAGAAACCATTGTGTTGAATGCGCGCGTTCATCTCGCTCGAGTAGACAAGCCCATTTAACACAATGGTTTCTGTCCAGCGCGCGTTCCTGACGCGTCGAGAACACCGTGTTTCTAACGCTCGTCTAGAATGGGCCTAAGAGCCGCTTCAATTCATAGTGAGGTATTTTATGAACTACTGTATTTATCAGTTTTTTTTCATTTGAATCAATGATGAAACTCGCAAGAGTTTTTGTTCATTGCTCATATTATATCAGAAGGCAATAATTCAAGTCACTCTAAATTTTATTGGTCACTCTGGATCTTGGAAAAGATTACGCTTCACAAATTACAAGTGCAAGTTGGACCTGAAAAATAAAAATTTCTATGCTCGGTGTTGATGCACAGAATAGTGGAATTTATTGTGACTTTTCAGGAATGTAGTAAGAGACTAGGCTACATTGCAGCAGTTGAAGATTACTTCAAATGACTTAAGGATGAAAAAATAATAAGTTTAGTTGGACGATAGAGATAAGCAGAGAGCTGAGAGATCTCAATGATATAGCCTACATGTGGATGGATAAACGCTACAAAACATAGATAATTCGTTACCGGATCAATATGTTTAAATTTAAAATTTAGTTTATTAGGAGGTTTAGGCATTTTCAGAACATGAAACCAAGAAGCATTCGTCAAAAAGAGTTCATAGTTTAATAAGCGCCAAAAAGAAGCCAAACTTCTTGATCAAACTTCGTGTTGTTTAAACAATAGAATAATACATCATTTACTATATAGAAAGCAACACAGCAGAATGGATATGTAAGTCTACATCGATGTTTCTTGCCTGGATTGGAATAGTGTTTATTACAAAAGTAAAAGAAAGCTTTTCACAATTTTCTACCTGCAATTATAGAATTCTCATTTAATTCTCCAATTCTATTTTCTAATGACTTTTCATTACAAATCGTCACCATCATGACTGCAAGTCAAAATTTAACAGAAAATCATGAGGAAAGTTGAGTGTTTGATTGGTTTAACTCAGGCTGAATTTGATAATATCAACATAGGGGAGGCGAGAAACTAGTTCTCCAATTCTAGAATCTTTCATACAGTTCGATTGTATTTCTGTTTATTTGAATATTTTTTAAAAATAAAAACAAATAGACCAAACAATTATTCTCAACACATGGTGGGCAAAAAATAGCCCGATTATCTTTTGGAATCAAAAAGTTGTTGAATATGTTCCATTGTCACAACGATTTGTATCCATGTTCGTCACAGAGTCGTTCAGCTGTACTTTTCAAATTTTTTCTGCACACATCATTGTATGCACTTGAATTAGTTCTTCAAAGTGATGAAAAGTAGGCGAGCAGATTAATTGATAACTATAATCATGTGTGCCCATTGGGTGGTTGTTCTTCTTGGATTGACGTCAAGCGAGCCTAAATTCGATCACCACACCTTGGCACATTATGCTCTCGTCTCCAGTAATCAGGCCTTGACCGCAGAAGGCCTACCCTACATGACAATACATTGTCAATTCTACATGTAGTACATGATATTACTCTATCATTCGTATTGTTAATTCTACCCAGAGCTTGATGTCTAGAATAAGAAGTATCGTAACTGACTGGGGGAATGAAACAAGAAGAGTTTGGACGTAGGATCAGATGATAAATTACCTTAATTGTACTTTCCTACACAACAAGATTTAAGCTTATACACTTTAAAAAACAGATCTTTTATTTCATAAGAGGAAGTATTTCACTACTATGAAGAAAAGTATAGGGCATCAACTCGATGTATTTTGGCTTTCTCTATATGTTCTATCCATATTTTGTATTAGCCTACTGTATTTTGGAAACGCTAATTGAATAAATTCAATTCGATAAGAAATCCTAACCACTCTTCTTGCATTTGAGGTATTGCAACTCTGGAATTATATCCATCGAACTTATATATCTCTTCATTTTTTCACACATTACCTGAATCATTCACAGCGTCAACTTTTCCTGCGATGTAGGCCATCAACAGCTCATTTCATTAAAAAAAAGAATTCTTGTCAGAGATCCATTATACTGGTATTTTCATACTGGCATTACAGTAGAATACTGTAATTCTATTCTGTAGTCTAACAGACTACACACATTGATCGAGCCATACCAAACCATCGTGCTAATTTGGTTCGGGGAGTTGGCTTGTCGTGGCTCGATGCGAATTCAGTCACATGTACCTATTCTGAAAGTGAATTTAATCGGTTTTATTCAGCCGAATAACATAAAATTCAATTTCGCAACAATATTAGTTAGATGGTAGGATGAAGGAGGTAACCACCTTTGGTCGAATGGATTTTATCCTGTCAAATTGATTGAATGGTTTGGTATGGCATATGCGGCGCTTAGTGGAAAATTGGGCCTACCAGTTGAGAAAAACATCTCCTCTTCTTCTCTTGAAATAAAAGTAATATGGTATGTCTACTTTTACTCTTGAGTGAGTGAGATGAATAATCTCAAATACTGTATTTTTTTAGGGGGATGCTCATGCTCACATGGATTCATTTTTTAATTTCGTGAATAAGTAAGTCAGCTACTTTTTTCTCCAATCCTTATATTATAACCTCTTCATAACTCTAGATCACTAGCTATTCAAGAACTACTAAGATATTTATGAGCTCTGTGAAAAAATTTGCTCATTAGTCTCAAGACTAGGTAGCAATAGTATTTACAGAAAAAATGTATATATTGTTCGAAAAATATTTCATTTATCCACTATGTAAGTATGTAACCATCCAGCAGTCTGATCGGAGCTTGATTGTTGAATAGGGCAATGGAAATGTAGAGAGGAAATTATTTTTACAAAAATTCTTATATTTTCAGTTTACAAAACAACAAATAAAATAATTATGTTTCATTCGACTCAGATCGTCAACTATGAGAATATAAGCCAAATTTATAATCACAGCATTATTTTAATACACATAAATATCCCAATAACCGTCCCAACCCCAACATTCGTTTATCTAAATAGGAATCACAATTTTTAAGTTTAAGTTCAGGAAACGATTTTCTTAAGCGTATTCATTAGTTTACGGTACATTTATGTTTTCCAAGTTTCTTCCTATTCAGTAATTTCTTAATATGTTTGATCAATATGTTATATGAACTTGAAATAGATTCTTTAAAGATTTTCAACATTCCCAGTTACTGTATTATTGTTCTTGGCAGATGAATTGAACTCAGAGCTCCATTATAAAGTAGAATCTTACTTATCCGTCATAAACAGTTGGAGGGTCGGATAATTGAAAATAATGGATAATATTCTTTATCTATAAATAAGATTAGATGTCGTATATGATAATATTTTCAGGATAAAACATAAGGGAATCGATAATAGGGAACATTACTGAAGAAGATTATTGAGTCATTGAAAACGTAGTAATAATAAATTTTGTGTGTAAAAAACATTAAATTAAGTCAAAATAAATTTTTATTAAGCTAATATAAGTCATTGTGCAATGAATCAGAATGTCAGTACACGTTTTCTTTAAAAATCAAAATTTTCCTATTTTCTTTTCAATTTAAAATTGATTTTCAATTATTTTTTTAAAAAATCTCTTCAATTAGTATGCCAGATAATGCAAGATGACAAATAAGCAAGAATTTACTGTAATTCTAAAATGTATATACATTTATAAGTAAATATCACAAACTTGAGTTATTGGAAGTAATTTATTAACACTATTCTTAGATTATATTTACGGATTGACTAGGTCGATTTTTTCAGGAACCATATATTTTAGTAATTATTGTTTTCAGTCAATGGCAACATCAGCTCAGGCGATTGTCGTGAGAAGTTACATCAAGGCCAGGTCTGACCACTGGCTTAGGGGAGGAAGAAGTTTGACTGACGCAAAAGCAGCCGGTGTACAGAGTTCGAGGCACCGCTCCTTGGCCGTCAGGCATGTCAATCATGATAGTGGAGGTGCCTTGGATACACTCTCGGCCCTTCATGCACCTGCCCATGCTGTTATCGACTTTATCGCTCATTTTGTTTGTTAGGCACCTGCAGAAAATAAGATATGATTTCTGTAATGTATTTTGTATTTCATAATAAGTAAAAGAATGATTATTTTATATTTATGTTATTATTTTGTATTGCTGGGTTGGCAGCAGTGTGTGCCAACCGTTCTCTGCACTTTCTGTAAATTAAAAGATGGCGAGGAAATAAAATAACATGTGAAGTGAACAGTCTTTTATTTGGTAATGAGTACCTACTACAAAATATTACAATTTGGCGACGAGGATGGGATATCTATCAACTTTCAAATGCTGATTAATTGTTACCTTATAATCACCGCAAATTCTTATGGTACCATCAGGTTTCAAAACTGGAACAATAGGAGTTCCCCATTCGCTATTCTCAATTGGTTCTAGAATTTTACAATCAACTAATCTTGACAATTCGTTTTCAATTTTCTCTTTCAAACTAACAGGTACTTGTCTAGGCTTGAAAAATTTCGGAGATGCCTCATCCTTTAAATACAACTTGAATTTGGTTTTATTGTAAAGTCCTAGTTTGTCGGAAAAAACATTAGGATATCTACTCATAAGGATATTCCTACCTTTCATAGCATTATTATCCACATTTGATAATTCAATAGCATTTACAGATTCATTTACATTTTGATTGAAATTAAAATTCAAGTCAGCCATCCATTGTCTACCAATTAACGGTGGACCTCCCTTTGGAATGACATACAATTCAAGCAATTTTGAAATAGAACCATAGACTACATTAGTTTTTAATATACCTATTGGTTTGATAGGATCACCAACGTAACTCTTGAGTGAGATCGAACTGTCTATCATTGGTAAGTTTTTGAAATATTTCTCATAATCTTTAAACGAAATAGCAGAAATACTTGAACCTGTATCGATTTCAAATGAAATATCTTTACCTTCAACAGTAAGTATAGTACTCAACGGTTTAATGTAGAAATTATTTTTAGTCACATCCGGGGTTGTTTCATTGAAAAAAATAGATGAATGGGCTAATTGCTCACTTAGTTCATCATTAATTTGATTCAAAGACTGTTTCTTTACAAATTTATCACCATTGCTTTTGAGTTTACAATCTGAAGTTTTTGATCTACACATTACTTTTAAGTGTCCTACTCTCCCGCAATTATCACATTTCTTATTTTTATGTTTACATTGTGGTGAATAGTGATTGGACTTACCACAGCAATAACATACCCCTTTATTTTGTCCCATGTTCTTACTCTCTGCTTGGCTGGACCGATTGAAATTTCCTCCTTGATTAGTCTTCTGAAATCTGGAATTCATCTGGAAACTGGGTTGCCGTCTTTCATTTTTGTTGTAGTTCATCATCCGCGAAGTCGAATTACCACTTAACTCCCCACATCATGCGTCGCCGTCTCCAGGGCCAAAGCCAACTCTACTGCTCTCTGGAAGGTTAGATCCGCCTCTCCTAGTAAACGCTTCTTGATATGTTCTTCTTTTAAGCCCCATACAATCTGGTCTCTTAGATGTTCATCTAATTTATCGCCGAAATCACAATTTTTGGAAAGTTTTCTCAAATTCGCGATAAACGATGCAATACCTTCGTTAGACAGCTGCTTTCTCTCCTTAAATTTATAGCGTTCTGTTATCGTCAATGGTTTAGGTTGTAGGTAGTCACACATTAACTTTTGAAGAGTGTTCAAGGATTTTGTTGCTGGCTTCTCTGGTGAGCACAGATCACAAAGTAAGGAATAACCCTCAGCACCCACCATCGTCAGGAAAATAGGTACCTTTTTGGTGTCCGACACGTCGTTGCATAGGAAAAATTGTTCTAGCCGATCGCACCACTGCTCCCAGTTGTCTTGTAACCGATACTCGTTTATTGCTCCTATCGTTCCCATAACGGTAGGAGTTGCACTAGCAGAACCCGGCAAAGACATTTCGATTAATATTCACCAATTTACCTCGTCGCCAAATTGTAATATTTTGTAGTAGGTACTCATTACCAAATAAAAGACTGTTCACTTCACATGTTATTTTATTTCTCGAACAAGAAAATTCGTTTAATAAAATCAAAGAGTTGATGTGTTCAACTAAGGTATTAGTACATTTTAATCCAGATTTGGAAATCAAATTGACTTGTGACGCATCTCCTTATGGAGTTGGTTGTATTCTATCTCATGTAATGCCAGATGGACAAGAAAAGCCTTTAGGATACGCTTCACGAACGCTATCTAAAGCAGAGTCTGGCTATAGTCAAGTAGATAAAGAAGCTCTAGCTATTATTTTTGGTATAAGAAAATTTCATCAATTTTTGTATTGTCGTAAATTTATTCTTGCTACTGATTGTAAACCTCTAACTTCTATTTTTGGTTGTAAGAAAGTTCTACCTATAATGGCAGCTAGTAGATTACAGCGTTGGTGTTTATTTTTATCATGCTATGATTATGACATCCAATTCATTAATGGAAACAAAAATTGTGTAGCTGATGCATTGTCTAGACTACCTCTCAAGGTCAATGATGAAATTCATCAGGATGATTTTACATATTTGAATCTAATAGAAGAAACAGTATCTCTATTCAATGAAATTGATGTCAGTAAGCAAACGCAAAAGGATCCTATTCTATGTAAAGTGTATAATTTGATTTTGAATGGATGGATTCAAATACCATCAGATGTTGATTTTTGAAACCGTATATTTCTAGGAAAGATGAACTGTATATTGAGAAAAACTGTATTATGTGGGGACATCGAGTTGTTGTACCACACAATCTTAGAAATTATGTCTTACATGAGTTACATAGTAGTCATCTAGGTGTTGTAAAAATGAAATCTATGGCAAGATCTTATGTGTGGTGGCCTAAGTTAGATCATGATATTGAAGAGATCAGTAAAAGTTGTAAATTATGTTTGAGTGTAAAAAGTAATCCTCCTAAGGCAGTTCTACATAATTGGGACTGGCCTAGTGGTCCAGGACACCGTATTCATGCAGATTTTCTAGGTCCTTTTGCTAGTAAAATGTATTTAATAATTACTGATGCTCATTCTAAGTGGCCTGAAATTGTTGAAATGAAAAATATTACTACTGAATTGACTATTCAAGCTTTTCGAGACTATTTTGCTAGATGGGGTATTTGTTATAAATTAGTAACAGATAACGGCCCTACTTTTACTTCAAAAGAATTTGACATTTTTATGAGAAATAATGGTATTGTACACATGAAAACGGCTCCTTATCATCCTGCAACCAACGGTGCAGCGGAAAATTCTGTAAAAACTTTTAAAAAGAGTATTGAAGTTTTGTTGAAATCAGGTTTACCTATCAAAGAAAGTATTAGTAGATATCTATTGTATTATAGGAATGCACCTCATTGTACAACCGGCAGGACACCTGCTGAATTGCATATTGGTAGGAAGTTACGTATGCGTTTAGATAGAATTAGACCAAATAGTTCTATTGATGTTGATAAAAAACTTGAAAGTCAAAGACAGTTTTCAAGAGGAAAACGCAATGTAAAATTTTCAAAAGGGGAAAATGTTATGATTAAAGATTACAGATCGGGTGAATGGATTGAAGGTAAAATTTTGAATGAAATTAGCCCAGTTACTTATAGAGTTGAAACTGATAAAGGATTTGTATGGAAAAGGCATGTGGATCAACTTCTTCCATTATTGGAAAAGGATTTCAATACCAAAATGTTTGATAATAATAGCTCAAGTGTATTTATTCCTGAATTGTCAAATAATAAAGATTATCTTGGTGTTTTGCCAGATACAAGTATTGCAGAGTCAATGAGATTTGTACCATCTGAAAATAATGTTGTACCAGATGCAGATACTAATGCAATTTCTAACAACGATGTTTCTATTGTAAATAATGATGTAGAGATTCCAAACTTAAGACGTTCTAACCGTACTGTGAAACCAAGAGTTGTCCTTGATTTGTAATTTTGAAATTTGAAATGTATCCTTGAAATGAAATTCTATTGATTATGTACTTACCGGACTTGACCTTTACCGAATGTGACTTAAATTTAAGAGGAGGAAGGTGTAATGTATTTTGTATTTCATAATAAGTAAAAGAATGATTATTTTATATTTATGTTATTATTTTGTATTGCTGGGTTGGCAGCAGTGTGTGCCAACCGTTCTCTGCACTTTCTGTAAATTAAAAGATGGCGAGGAAATAAAATAACATGTGAAGTGAACAGTCTTTTATTTGGTAATGAGTACCTACTACAAAATATTACAATTTCAAAACTACAATATTATAACATTTTGAAATGAAATACTGCAGATCGGTTATGAATATCTTTGAAGTATAGTAAAGTTTAGTAGTGTTGACTTCCATAGTCAATACTTACATAAAGCTGACGCCAAAAAGTTAGGTGGTTTCGTATCAAATCTTGTGCACTTCAACAGCTGATATTGTCAATTGGTGTTGTCATTTAGCTATGCCCAGATTATGTTTTAGAGATCAAAAGATGTAATAGATGCTTTCCATCAGCTGTTACTAGGTTATCACACCCTTCCACCATCTTTTCCAAAAATTCCAAGGATTGAAAGCCTTCCTATGACATAGATACCCATAGTTGAAAGACCTTTTGATCCTCTACCCCTTTTCACCACATAACTGGTTTGAAATCTATATATAATTCATGTTAAAAAAATTTATTCAATTTTTGATAGGTGTGAATAAATAAATAGAGTTGATTGGTAGGTATGTGTAATTTTACTAGAAACAAATAATATAAAATTGTCACATATAACTCACTTTGCATTAAAATATTATATTAAATTTCCATTTTTGATATTGTAATGGTTCTGTTTATTGGTGTAATTTCTTGTTATTTAATATTTATTGATGTAATAACTTGTATGTGTGTGAATAAATAAATTGAATTGAAATTGAAATCACGTACAAGAGACAGACGAAATCGCCTTACTTTGGCGTCAGATATATGCAAGTATTTATTGGGGAAGTTAACAAGTAAGTAGGCTACTTGATCCAATACACTCTTCAACTAAATTTATATATTAAATTCCCTCTTGAGAGGGAAACCTGTTCCTAACATATGATATTATAATATGCAATATTCATTCGAATATTATTTCAATATTCCTTTAAGATGAAGGTGAGCGTGAGTGCTGGAGAGATTCAAATTGTTATATACAGAAGGTCCAAAAAATGTGTACACTTATTGAAGATAACAAAATCAGAACGCAATGACAGGCACCCTATTATTTTATTCATACTTTTACATTTTTGGACCACTCCTGTTTGGCTATGATGAGGGTGTCATAATCCATCGTTCAGTATACATAGGTCATAGGTGATTTCTTACGATTGTGATAGTTAACTCTCCGCGCTTCAATCTCATGGAAGAACTGTAATTTACTGTTTATCAATAACTCTTCTGACTATCTGTCTTTCAAACAAACGAAAGGTAACTCTCTGTCTTGAAAATATAGAAAATATTACTATAAGCCCGTAAATTGAAGTATTTAGTATTAAGCTTGCAATACTAAAAAGTCCATCTAATTCTATTGAAGTTTTTTATTTAGTAAAATCGGAATCTCCACTCATAAGCTGCAGCCGCGCTGCTGGATAATCAGCTGGATGGTAGATGGCTCATTGATTGAGTATTCAACATCCACAGTAATATAACGTATCAGAGAGCATGGTTGAAGCTTGTCTAGGTGAAGAGCCCAGCTGGTTGGTTCCATCCACAATTACATTGTCTATTCAATATTAGTGATAAATGGTGAGTGGTTCAGTAATAACCTTTTCAAAAAATCAACATATGAAAATTAAATTATTGAGAGCTGAATTTCCACCCTCTAAATATAATTAGAGCGCAGTCTACTTGAGCTTGTAAAAGCATAAATAGAAAATTTATTCAGAAAAAGTTCTCACCTATATTCAGGCACCTTCTCAGGTATGCCTCCAGTTGTAGCGTTGTGAATGGTGAAGGGACAAACGGTGTTTCCTTGCAGCTCGATCATGGTGCGTTCCAATTGGAAAATGGTCTCGTGCACCGGCAAACAGAATAGGGAAGACACCGGCCACAGTAGGAGCAGTCCTGCAACCCGCGGTACACCGGCACCGGTACTCATATTGCAAACTGATCACTCGACAGCAAAGGAATGTATCGGGACAAACGAAGGTCTTGGATAGACGAAGGTCTTGGATAGACGAAGGTCTTGGATAGACGAAGGTCTTGGATAGACGAAGGTCTTGGATAGACGAAGGTCTTGGATAGACGAAGTTCTCGGACGAACGGTCACAGTAAGATCTACACCTAGATGTAGTTTGATAGAACTGCAAACAGTAGGAAGGATCACACGACACTCACTTCGGCGTTGGACGATCGAATGGTGATCAAACGAATTAGCGAATCCTATTTAAGCATGCAATGAAATTAAGCGAGCGCGTTTTCCCGGTTGCCTGCATATGAAATTTAAAATCTAAACGCAACCTGATTTCTGGAAAGTAGACGCAGCGTCTGCCACTTACCCTTTTCTGACACATTACACACCAAACCTACGTCAGTCAGCCGCTAACGTCGGTCCACTATGAAGCCCTAGGGGAGTGTAAATCGCCGCCCCCTGTATAAAACACATTGGCTTCAACACTGATAACACGCAAACGTGAACGTAAATGAAATCGTGAAATATGCTCATCAATAGGTCAAGTCTTATTAAACTATCAAATCCATCCCTCATTCTATTTAATACCACCTACGCACAAGCTCCTGGTTTATGATGGTCTCAGCCTTAATATATCACACAATTTATCGAATTCACAGACCAATTATTATCGCAGGCAAATTATCAGGTATCGCATGTGATGGGCCTTCTCGCCTGAGTTCAAGCACCTGTTGAGCCTGTTTACCACTTGATATATTCATGCTCTTGCGTACAAGCTACGCAACGTTGTAGGTGAATTTATTAAGATTCGTTTAGTTGTTACATCCGAAGTCGTTGAATACAATATCATAGTCAATCACACCATTTATTCAAAATTGAATAGAATTTCAATTGATGAATAAAACTTATTCAAAGTGATACCCGAATGTCAGTCATTTGAAATAAACTCTCGATTATGCATGAGATTTATTGTTCCAAGTTGGGGAGGGTTTTCGGTAGGGTACGTTTCACTCAGCTTTTACTTCATCCTTCATACATTATTTCCTTCTAATCGTGAATTTTTATAATTCTTTATTCTAAATTATAAATCTTAAAGTTATCTGAAAAGGTTGCTACATAAAAAATCAATACAAATTAGATTTCATCTCAATGAATAGGCCTATATAGCTGCGATTGTAGAGAAATTCATCCCCGTATAGTTTCCAAAATGTGGAACATACTAGGAGAAACCAGTATTGATTATAGTTCAATTTTCATTTTAAAACTACTGTATTTGTTATTATAGTCAAAATTATCTTCTACTTTGGGGAATCCCTTATTGTTTTCAGAAAGTTCAAAGATTCATAAACTTGAAATACAGTAAATCACAAACCAAGTTTGAAAAAGGTTGAATTATGATCGAAAAGTTACAATCAGAGATTTCAATGAAAATAATTCTATAATCTCAATGTTATTGTTCGGAATACGGTTCTATATTTACGGAAAATAAAGAGATTATACATGTAGAATAGGTTTTACTCACCTCAATAATCAGGGCTACTATTGTATACTAACGTCATAAATAATCACAGTTGCCTACCTCTTACACCGTGAACATTTTTTTTAGAGCTGAGCATTAACAAAAGTCATTCGCGAATCGCCAGCATACTTGCTGGTGTCTGCTACATTTCGTATGATAAAAATCATTGCTATTCATAAATTTAAAAAAAAACAAGTACCCACCCTTTCAATAACTTCAAATTCTTAAAAGTATTATTAAAGTTTATCCTTTCATAAAGTTCATTGTCATTCATTACACCAAACTTCAACTGGACAAGATGATGAAACAGGTGTCTGCTACATTTCGTATGATAAAAATCATTGCTATTCATAAATTTTAAAAAAAACAAGTACCCACCCTTTCAATAACTTCAAGTTCTTAAAAGTATTATTAAAGTTTATCCTTTCATAAAGTTCATTGTCATTCATTACACCAAACTTCAACTGGACAAGATGATGAAACAGGTGTCTGCTACATTTCGTATGATAAAAATCATTGCTATTCATAAATTTAAAAAAAAACAAGTACCCACCCTTTCAATAACTTCAAGTTCTTAAAAGTATTATTAAAGTTTATCCTTTCATAAAGTTCATTGTCATTCATTACACCAAACTTCAACTGGACAAGATGATGAAACAGGTGTCTGCTACATTTCGTATGATAAAAATCATTGCTATTCATAAATTTAAAACAAGTACCCACCCTTTCAATAACTTCAAGTTCTTAAAAGTATTATTAAAGTTTATCCTTTCATAAAGTTCATTGTCATTCATTACACCAAACTTCAACTGGACAAGATGATGAAACAGGTGTCTGCTACATTTCGTATGATAAAAATCATTGCTATTCATAAATTTAAAAAAACAAGTACCCACCCTTTCAATAACTTCAAATTCTTAAAAGTATTATTAAAGTTTATCCTTTCATAAAGTTCATTGTCATTCATTACACCAAACTTCAACTGGACAAGATGATGAAACAGGTGTCTGCTACATTTCGTATGATAAAAATCATTGCTATTCATAAATTTAAAAAAAAACAAGTACCCACCCTTTCAATAACTTCAAGTTCTTAAAAGTATTATTAAAGTTTATCCTTTCATAAAGTTCATTGTCATTCATTACACCAAACTTCAACTGGACAAGATGATGAAACAGGTTCGTTAGCAGACGTAACGGCTGTAAAAAGCTTACATACTTATAAAAATCTTTTTAAATGTGAAAATTATTTATTTTTCCAAAGCTTATACTGTACAGAAAACTTCGAATGATAACTATTTACCGTTGGTTCTTTCCAATTTTGTCACGCCGTGATTTATTATAGATGCAACCCACAATACACACTATTTGGCTAACGCCAAGAAGTTAGGTGGTTGGCGAATGACTGTTATCAATTCTCAGCTCTGCCAGGACAGTCGGCAAGCTGTCTAAAAAATTACATCGGAGCGAGAGCGTCCTCAGCTATACTTATTCGCTCTCAAAGACAGCTTAAGACTGTTCTGACAGAGCTGAGAATTGATAACAGTCATTCGCTAACCACCTAGCTTCGTGGCGTCAGTTATTATACCTGAGCTGTGTTGAAGTATTTTTCGCAAGGAAAGCATTATTTTTCTTTGGCAGTGACCATGTGTCCTAAAATGCTTTGTTACTCATAATAATGTCGTAGGATTTCACAATTTTCTTCAAATTTTCAATTTTATTATTTTTAGTCGCTGCCTAATAAGTGTACTTGAATGACTGATAATCATTCTTTTGTAAAATTAGCTGAAGAATCGAATAAAACAAATTGAAAGTTTGTAACTTCAATAATCATTGGGATAATAATAAAAGTATTATAAGAACGCAGCGATTAATTTCAGGGGTAACACGGCGTTCCCATACCTTTTTTCGGCTTTGTGATTTTTATTAAGTCTTTAAAAATGTATTTTGACTTAATTTTTTTTTTTAAGAAACTACGAAATATTGCTCAGATTTGCTAACATTGTTCAAAATTGAATGTGATTTTTCAAAAACTCTTCTGGGGGAGGGCTCCCCTTCACCCGGGTATTCCACCGATAAAGGGGGGTAAGCCAGTTTCCCTACAGTTCCCTTACATTTATTTTAGAAATCGAGCACTTTAAAACGTAATTATTTATTTCTGAAGGAAACTTGTGTCATGAACCGGTAATTTAAATCAATAAAAATGGTGAAAAATTCTAAAGAATAAAATTTTGTCACTTCTTTGTCTGCAATGCATCCAAACCTCATAAATCTGCATCCAAGTTTATTTTTATATCTGTTCTATACAAATGATAATTATTATGCAATTTTTGAAAACTTACAGCACTAAAGTTTGCAATCCAGGCGCTCTGAATGTGTCATCATTTTAAAAAACACATTTGAAATGAGAAACCATTGAGATATTTTCAATTACACTGAGTACAGTTGAAGTGAGATACCTTCCATTATATTAAGACATTGTTGATTTAACTACTCTTCAAAATTATAATAGTACTACAAACTGTTCTATTGTAGAGTAGAAACTGTTTCAAAAGTAGTAACATATTATCAGTATTTTATTTCATTATATTATAGTGCTCCACTTCAACCAAAATTCTATACAAATGTATTGAAATATATTAATTAAATTATTATATAATATGATCGTACTTTCTATTTATTTCTTGAAAACGTTGTCATTGAAATATTTCTATCGTCTTTTCATTGTTTTCAGGAGGTTTAAGAATCGAATTAATGCGTCTTCATAATATTAGCATACCAGTTATCTAAGTTAGATTTGTTGTTTACTTCCCCCTGTTCTTACTGCTTTTTCTCCCCCTCACTCGCGCTTTCTATCTCCTCTCTCTCTCTCTCTCTCTCTCTCTCTTTCTCTCTCTCAATCTTTTGCTTACACTCTCTTTCTACTCACTCACACACTCGCTCACTCATTCTCTCGACAGAGTTCATGACTCATCATGACAGATTTCACCTAGTAAACAGATCAATTGCTCTAATATTGACCGCTCAACCAATTGACAAAGAATTTTTAAACCAATTTCAATTCGGACTAATTCATCAAGATAGCTGTTGAACGATTTATTGTACCATATGATGAATATTGAATCAAAAGAAAATAAAAATGGAATCAAGTCAGAATCAAATGTTTCCGGTATGTTCACATCCCGTTGACTCAGAAAGCACTGTAAACCGTAAGTTATCCATATTTATTCCATTCTCATTGGAATAAAGAGGCCAATCTTTTTCATCAATCGAATGATAGTGATGCACTTAGACTGATTTAAGTTCCTCGTAAATGGAGACGAACGAAAAGATTGATTTATGAAAAACAAACTATTATTTTAAATAATCCATCTTTTCCTTTGTCTCCATTTACGAGGAACTCTGTTTATACAGATGAATAAATAGATGTATGCATAAAATTTATTCTTACATTCTTATCTCAAACTGCACTGATATGCATACATCTATTCATTCATCTGTATAAACATAGCCACCTTCTCTCAAAGGGGGCTATGCTCCTATGCTACAAATTGTATTTATTGGAAACATTCTGCATTTCAGTTGTGTATTGAAGAGAACAGAACAAAGCTTTGAGAAGTCATTCAATAACAAGAAGCCTGCATGCATCTTACGCAGCAGGTAATACACAGATAATAAGTATGTTATTAGTAAGAAGCTGACAATACAAGTGATTGAGAAGATGAGTTATGTAACAATAAGGTAAATTGCAAAAATCTTGACCACTCCACGGCAGTCATGAGCACAGGTGGGAGCAAACTATTTCCAGTTTGCAAGCTGCATGGAATTCCTTAGCAGATATCAAAGGCTAGAAAAAGTATGACATAAGACGCGTGCCTTTTATCCACCACCTGAGGCCTACTAGCAACACCTCCAAGCAACTCATTCTCATGTACAATCTGTAAGCGGGTCAGTAGTAAAGTAGATTGGTTGACTACCGGTAAGAGCGCGCTTGTGACGTCATAGCTTTTGGATCAGCGAGTGGTAACTGGTAAGCTACTGGCCATCAGCAGTCAGTGAACAAGTCCTCAGCAGTCTGGGTCAGTAAAATTCTTCCTTTCTAACAAACTTATTAATCACTTTTCACATTCAGTAATTGAAATAATGAACAAAGACTATTTTTATATTGTGTAGTGATTGATTATGGGGAAATTCATGATTAAAATTATTTATTTCAAGTAAGCTACTTGAGTAAAACGTAACCTTATATTATTGATTATGATAGTCTATGGGTAGTTATTTTCAACTACAACTAGTGGTATTTTCAATCTCATCTACTTTTTTCTCAAAAGTTTACGTATTCCACAACAGTGTGGAATACGTAAAAAGTTGACTGTGGTGAATTATTTGTAAGTTATTTATTCATACTGCTGGGAATGATCATTGACCTTTAATTTTTTAAAGTAAATATAATATTATTTTATATTACACACATTCCATAGAAAAGAGATACACATTGTAAACAAAAATTCTCTTGAAGCAAACGTCACAAGGATGTCTACAATATTATCAAATATTCTACAGTACAGATTAATTACTTCTTAGATAATTGACAGTAATAAAGAGTGAATTTATTCAATAAGTATAAATTGGAGTTCATGAGAAAGAAGGATTGTTGTTAGATGTGACTAGAATGCTTTTAGAATAGAAGACTTACATATTCATTGAGGGTAAAATATTAAATAGAAATTCAAGTTTTTATACATTAAATTAATTTTAATTTATATTTTATAGAAAATAGATTATTTGTATGACCTATCAGGGAAATTCAATCATTCTCAAATCGATCTGAATAATAATTATTTTGTATTCATCATGAGTGGATCAGGACTACTGTAAATTAACTGTGCAGTGTACCTTGGAGAGAACGGTGGCACAATCTCTTCAAAACAACCTTCGATCATGTCTAGAGTCAAGGACCCCAATCAACTTCGCTCGAAAAATGTTAACTCGTTTTAAATCGTAAAACATGCATTTTGAAGAAGCAACCAGTCTTCACCAACAACTGACTTGAGGATGACTATTTAGATACCAAAACTATAGGGATAGATACTGGAGAAAACGGTATAATGTTAATACTTTTTAAATATAACTCGGAAATTGTTTCCATTTAGCTCATTGGCTTTACCGTAATATTCCGGCTGAGATTTCAACAACAGAGGGGATCAGCGTTGCTATCTACAAGCGTAGAGTGAGCAGGTAGATGCTCTGCATTGGTTCAGATGCTGAGGAGGCTCTTTTACATTCACCTTATAGATGAATACCTATTTCAATTCACATTATAGTACTGAACACTTCATGCAATAACATTCAATTAAGCCATTTTATATCCCTAAAAACGCCGTCGAGTCGAATCTGACATTTTTTCCTCACCTTAAACATTCAAAATTATGATATTTTTTGAATTTTTTATTAATCTATTATTGTTGAATGATTTTATTTTTCATTTTATTCATTTTTACTATAGTGTTTGCTTATTGTCTGCCTATTAATGCGACTCCTCCCTGCACACAGACTAATCATCCATGCAGGGAGAATATTCATATACTACCTGTAACACTGATATTTTTTGTAAATATGTAATTATTTATGAATATTTTAATTTGACTTTATAGGTACTTATTAATTATATTGGTTTCGTCTTTTCTCGAGTACCGTATAAAAAAGACTGTTCAAACTGATTTTCTAATTGTTTCAAGTTTTTGAATGATTAAATTGTTTATTGAATGTTTTTTAATTATTAATTTATACAACTATTATAGTTTCAGTAAATTTCACTCTAACTGCTATAGAAAAATATTTTTGTTTAGGATAAACAAGAAACAACAACGGGCTTCTTGCCAATGCTTTCATCCTTGTTTATGGAATGGAAGCTGTTTCTGGTGGACTGCTGAAATTTCTCTATCTGTTTTGGGTGAGATAGCTTACATATTTATCTAATTGTTCAAGCCCACTGTTACTGTTCACTGTTTAGCACAAAAAATTGATAAACTCAATTGTCACAAATTTTAGTTCAATAATATAATATCCCACTCTAGGGCCGCTTTCTCCAAATTGGATTAAACCAGTTTTTGGATTAATTTTTTATCTTTGTGCAATGGCTCCCCACTGTCAAAAAAGTGAAATTTGAATATATCATATGTTTGTTATATTTTTGTACCAAGTATCTGAGATTTATTTATTCAGGATTTTTTGTAGAGAAATAAGAGAAATATCAGAAAAATAATTATGTAGGAAAATTTTTGTACCATCAAATTAATCGGCGCTTTAAAATACACTTTAATCGCCCTGTACAGTGTACACGGGGATTGTAGTGTCGGCCAGTTGAATATCTGTAGCAAATCACAGCTGTTGTTGTTTGACTCAATCACAAGACAAAGGCTGTGATTGGCTACAGATATTCAACTGGCCGATACTACAATCCCCGTGCACAGGGATAATAGGAATTATGAGGTCAGAAAGCAAGTTGACACTCTTTTCCTGCATATTTTATAAAATTATGCAAAATTTAAGCACACCCTATTATTGTCATATTTTGCATTTTTTGTACCACTCAAATAAAATTTTGGTTTAAATTTAATTGAATTTGGCTCGTGTCGGGGTCTAACCCCCGATTTTCAATCGCTTGTTGCTTGTACCCAAAAATGGGAGGAGTACAAAAACATTTTGTTGATACAAAATATCATGGAATTCATACAATGTTATGACATGGTTTTCATTCAAATTTGGACAGGTCGGGATACAGGTCTATGCTGCTGGAGTACTGGATAGGTAGGCCTAGTGTAAAATTCCCATGACTGGGGTTTCAAATTTTACGTGGTTAAATGAATTTTAATGGAATTTTGCAGAATTCGGTTTATTTTTTTTCAATAATCTACTAAACTGATATTGTCTACAGTATTCGTATCTAATTTTTTTGTAACTATTCAATGTACCTACTAGTTGAAGAAGTCTTCAAATTACAACAGGTCAGCCTACGGTTTATTGAATGACTTTTTTATTTTCAAATTGTAATATTATTATCAAATCAGGCCTAGTACCTGTAAAATTTCCAAATATTTGATATAGTGAATTTAAAACAAAAAGTTGTAAGACGTCAATTGAACGAGATTTAACTATTAGAAACAGATAAGATAAATAATTTCTATGTAGAATAAAGTATTGTGCCTGTACAATACTGTATTTACAGCCATTTTATATGGAGCTGCACAAAAAACCTTAACATAATCAGGAATTGATATTATTAATAAGTGAGATAACAATTAAGAAAAAAGTACTATTAAATTTAATTTAATAATAATGGAATACATGGGAAGCGGTTTGTCCCAGTGGTAGAGAGCGTCTAGTCGGTGAGATTAGATAAGCGACGTGCCTCTACCACCACTGATGTACTGGAACCGCGGTTCCTCTGAATTCAATTTATGAGCCTCAAAAATCGCTTCCCGATGGTTCGGAACCCACCTGAAGCAGTAGGTCTATTCATCTCTCATCATCATCCTTCCCATTACCCACACACAGGCCAAAGCGCCCATGTGGGCATCACCCTAAAAAAACACATTAATGCTGAATACAGGTAGAATAATTCAAATAAATTTTAATTATTTTGCATTATCGAATCATTATTTTATTATTCGAAATAAATCATTATTTATTATTTTATTTTCGAATCATTATTTAATATGATTTATCTTTACGTTGAGTTTCCCTCGGTCAACACCTATTTGATTTTCCCGCATAATCAGTTCAACTACGTCCGATAGAGAGCACCATCGTCCGTCATTGTCGCGCATGGCATCTCCATCTGTTCTGTTCACTTCACCATAATCACTGATTACTCCCCATGCTCCCTCTTGTCATATTCGTACCTATTATCACCGTATTGTGTGTGTCGGTTGTGTTGCTAATTAATATTTTTGCTTCAGTCAGAGCTCATTAACTATCTCTCTACTGAAAAAACATCATTTCCTTTATCATATTGTTACGTTACTAAGTTATTCAGTGAAGAAACGATTATCATTTCGGAGTGCAGCAAAACAAATGTAAACATAGCCTAGCGGCTTTTATCCATAAGTTCATTGTTGTATTTTAGCCACTAACTAAATATTCATTAAATTTCATCTATTGTTATCTTCAATAGTTGGAGACCATGACTACAGCTCCAGTCGTGATTGCTGCAGCTACAAAGCACAATGCTACCGTAAGTAATGTTCACCCAAATTCAATGTTTAACCTACCCTAACTAAATTTTAGTTGATGTTAAAAATTTAGCACCTGCTCAAGTTTCAATTTAGTCATGAATACAAAACAAGTACTAGAACTCAACATCCCATAACTAATTCATTATCATAAACAAGATTTAGCCTAATAATTTTTGACAGAAGGCTGATCTGCTGATAAGAAATCAGCCACTGTAACCTTGTTTCATGGTACCATAACCTTTTTTCCTGTTAATTTCAACCTTGATATGCTTCAATTTGAATTTATGATTTATTCCTTGTAATCTGTTCAAATGTATTTAATGATTATAATACACATTTAGTATGTATAATTCAATGAATGTAATCTTCAGACTGAAAATCGAATGAGTTTTACTATCTTGTAAAAGATCTGAGCTGGAATTCGTTAACTTACCAACGTTGAAATATATTAATGCTGAATACAGGCAAACCCCTCATTGTAATTATCATGAGTTACTGGCAAAATTAGATTTAACTTATATATATGATATAATTGACTTCAATACTTGATTGATGATTAATTGATTATATATATATATATATGTCTTGCGTATTTCAGATCATTTTCCTCCATGGACTTGGTGATACAGGGTGAGTTCTAATTTCCTCTAATCAAATGATTCCATCTTATAATCAGTTAATGATCTTCTACAAATGTCAAGAAAATCCAATAATTTTAAACTGACATATTACTTGATTTTAAAAAATTGAAAAAAGATCCATCTATTTCTCTCATTTTTTTAATTGGTAGGCTACAAGAAAACTGAAGAATCCTCAGTAATATTATTCTTATTCACAAATAAAATCAATCAACTTAACTCAGCAATCAATTCCGTTTAAATAAATCATGAAACATTCTGTATGTCTGTAGCCTATTAGGAAAACCAATTAATTTTAGGCCTAATACACCTTTAATATTTTTTTATTCAACCCAATTCATTTTTCTATGTCATTCATCTTGTAAAGAAATTCATCTTCCTCTCATCAGTCGTTGGTTGTGGAGTCAACACTCCTCAGTCAATCATTGAGATACATACCGTACATTATTCTCATTCTTTGCTTAAATTAACAAAAATTTTCAATTACACCAAATGAAATGCAAAAAAAAACATTAATCTTACTTGTTCTTGGAAATGAAAGGCTTGGGATCTCCCTTGATAGTCTGGGTGCCAAATGCAAAATAAGTGGGTAACCATTTTTGTCGTATATCGTTGGGTTTTTTATCGATTATGATAGATTTTGATGTGTAGATTCCGAATCCAAGTGATGCCAAGCTGTAAAAGTTGAGCATTTTTTGTAATTAAAGATGGCGGCCAAAATTTCTGTTCCATTTCTAGTCTACTATTTCTATTTCCGTTGAAACGAAGCGTCGGACGAAAAAAATTATTCTTACATTTTCTCTAGTAAATTAAATTTCCAAGAGAATGTGGTATCAGATTGATGTCTCTATCTCCATTAGGAACCGAGTTATGATTTTTCAAAAAAGAGGTTAATTTTCAAGAAAAACGAGAATTTGAGTATTTTTAGTTTTTGCTCGCTTAGATCTTCTGACTTAACCTATTCATTTAAATCGTGTGAATCAAAACCCCTGTGGGGATAATTTTGTTTTCTACAATTTGAGACCAAGAAGACTTGTATAGCCTAGTTTCTTCCTTGTATAGTTTTTGAACTAGGACAGTAAAAAGATATATCCTTGTGTTTCAAAAAACCCCTATTTATGGGGGAAATGGTCTCCAAAAAATTTATACGAGCTTCTATTGAGATTCTCTTTGAGTAATAATATCTATTTGATCAATTTCTAGCAGCAGATAGGCCTAAGCAATTTACCAACCTGAATTTTGGTTCAATAGTTCAAGGATCTCAATCTAAGGATACCTCTAACAGCTCTAGTAGCTATTGTTAAAGTCATCGGATCTTAACAATCTATAGCTTATTCTTTTCAGCTCATCAAGGCGGTCTAAATTCATGTATTATGTGTTGGTCAAAATTGAAGAAAATAATTTTTGAGAGAATATAGACTTTTCCATTATTTATTCTAAAAAGGTAATTTTTTGCTTATGAATGAGTATATCTTCCAAGTCCTTCGAAATGAATTATTGAAATTATCATGAAATTGTAGATAAAATCTTCCTCTTCAATCTCCTATAAATAACTTTCATGGCATCACACCTTCAAGATAGTTAGTCTTGATACCAGGAGGACCAATACCCGAATATCAAGATCAATAAATTTCAGGCCATATGTGGAGCTATCAATAGAACTTTGAGAAATAAAGCCCGGCGTATGACCAAGTTCAAGTTTTACAAGGTCATGGCAGTTCCTGTTCTGTTGTACGGCTCTGAAGCCTGGATCCCAAAGAAGAGGGATGTCAGTAGAATGCAAGCTGCTGAAATGCGGTTCCTGAGATCAGTGAAGGGCTTTACAAGGGAGGATAGACTTCGAAATGTTGATATTCGAGGAGAACTACGTATATTCTCCATACCACATAAAGTTGAAGAAAATAGACAGAAATGGAGAGATCATATTGAGAGAATGGGGAATAGGAGGATTCCCAGGGCAGTCATGAATTACAAGCCAGAAGGGAAAAGAGATGTTGGGATACCAAGAAAAAGATAGCTATAGAACTTTAAATAAAAGAATATTTATTTTTCACCAATAATCAAATGTTTGAAGTTGGAACAGGTACTCTTGCCTAATCCTTGTAAGAAGACGACGACGACGGCATCACGCCTTCAAGATAGTTACATCAACTTAAATAAATGCTGAAATTCCTTATACAGTATTCATTGGTTTTCATTGGTTCCAATTTATTCATTTCTTCATTGGCTTGTCAAGTAATCAATGGATTCCAAATCAAGTTTGGTCATGCTGGAAAGGTTCATGAGAGGATTGAACATGTAGAAAAAATCATTGCCTACAATTTGAGCCCAAAAACGTGTTTTTATCTTGTTCCAAACTTGAGTCTATTGATTGTCTGATAAGTCAGTGAAGAAATGAATGTAACTTAATGAATAATTTTTCCGTCTGACGCTTCGTTTCGACGGAAATCGTGGTAGACTAGAAATGGAACCGAAATTTTGGCCGCCTTCTTTATTTTGACTAACAAGCATTATAATCAACTTTGACTTTTCATTACTTAATTTATAAAATTGTCAGTATGGTTTCTATTTATGAAGACCATGTATTCATGACTTATGTACAGTAAGTTATGATTACCATTTCGGAACTATTGAAATGAATAAAGAATCTGAATATGAAATAAGGGATCTAAAATTTAAGAATAGATGTAATTTAAGGTACCATTCCCAAGCGGCAGCTCGAGCCGCGTGGCTTTGAATTCGCTGCTAGAGCTGCCCAGCTTTAGCTGCGCTGCTCTAGTCATCACAACCCTTTTCACATAATTATATTATAAATGTTTACTCTGTTATTATGGCTACTAATGTATACTAAATCAATAAATAGTGAAATTGAAAATGATTTTGAAAAGGGTGAATTTCACTATTTATTGATTTAGTATACATTAGTAGTCCGAATAACAGAGTGAACATCTATAATATAGTTATGTGAATAGGGTTGTGACGGCTAGAGCAGCGCTGCTAGAGCCGGATAGCCCGAGCTGCCGCTTGGGAATCGTACCTTAAGACTTGAATGTAAAATCGAATTTCTCTGTTATACATTGTATGAAAGTTACTCGAATTAAATCTTCATAAATATACCTTATAAACTAGTAGTTACTACTATACGCTGAAGATGAGACTTATGCCGGGTTTTTCCAAGCACACTCAAAGTTGAGGGACCCTTAAATTTTGATGAACAGCTGACATTTTCTATGATAAGTATAGGAAATGTAGTAAAGTGTAGTAAACTTGAGGGTCCCTCAAATTTGAGTGTGCTTGGAAAAACCGGGCATCAGTGTCTCGAAACGCGTACAAGAATAGGCTATTTTTGTGAATATGTTTACGTTAATTTAATCCTTCTCCCACCGTATTTCATATGCAGTTCAAGTTGGAAGAAAACTTTGAAAGAAAAACATCCGTTTTTATCAACTTGGCATAAAGTTATGTGGATTTTAGTTTGCCTTCTTTATTTTCTCACTTTTTCAGAATGTAGGCATGTGTGAATTATTCTCATTCGTTTAGATGAGCCTGAAGATCTCCTTTACAGGGTTTAGTAGCTGGGTGGTTAACTAACGAGTATTGTGCTCACACAGTCATATCAACCCGTACTCTCTAGTCACGTTCAAACCCTCTCTCCTCTTTTTTCCCTCTCTTTGTTTTCTATTAAAAGCGCTGAAAGTGAAACAATAGGAGAGAATGAGTAGGATGAGCTTGTAGGTAGGTTGATTGTACTTCATATCACCGCGTTCCTGATCCAGCTTTTTCCTCCTCCTCATCATCCTCCGTCTCCTCCTCCTCCTCTCCTCCTCCTCCTGCACCTCATCCTCCTCTTGTACACCTCTTCCTTCTCTGCGAAATGTGGAGAACTGGAATGAAGAGTGACATAGGGTTGTTCAATACAGCTTGCTCATACTACGTTAGGAACTCTATTCATAGCTTATTCGTTCCTTTTCTACGAATATGTTACATCTGAATGAACAAAGCTGGTAAAGTCCTATTCTGAATTATGAGCTATCCTATCTCGGTCGATTGGTTGTTTGATGTCTTTCAATCAATCCTCAACTATTCATGTATGCATTGCAAATAAGTATTTTATCATTGTGGTATCTGATAACTTATTTAGAAATCATAATTGATTTAAATATTAATTCTGTGAGTTGTTCAATCGCTAATTATAAACAACCTGTATTTAAACTGCTCAATTTCCTAGAGTAAAATTTATGATTATCAAGTCAAGTTTGATTGATTTAAACGCATAAATAAATCATTCATTTTCTTCTTGAATCGACAAGGAATCAGTAGTTACAATTAGGTCTACTTTGAAAAATTCAACTAAGTTACATGTTACATGTGTAAAACTTTCATTACCCAAGATGAACATCTTGCTTCAATTTTTTCGAAAAAAATAATTATATTACGGTAATTTTAAATGTTTTATCCTGATTCAATAACCTGTAGTGATATGAACTATTCATATAACTTTCCATATTTCCACAAGAGCTGGGTCTTTGAATTCACATTCGATTTCGCGATACAAGTCAACTACAGTATAACCTTTTTCAAAATTATGACAATATCTTTCAAGTAATACTATGTAAATATTTAATGTCAGCTATAATGTTTTCCTAATAGATTGCACTTGTCATCTTCCATTGCCAAAATAATTAACAAAATTCAGTGTCTTCTGCAAAGGATAAATAAATTGTTTGATTAAGTATTCTTGTTAAATACGCATCGGGAGGTTTTAAATTCAAAAAGAAGCGAATAAATTAGTCTATATTAAAATACTTTGAATGTCACAGTTGATGACTATTCCAAGGGAGGTCTTCATGGTTCATAGTATTTTTCCTCACTGTAATTTATAAGAACATTGGTTTGAAATTGTATTTGCCAGAATATTTATAATACAAGAAATTATAATGGTGAACACAAAGTAAATCAAAATAATCAATCATTGTACAAGTACAAATCAGTTTCAATTAACTTACATGTATGAATACAAGTACAGTACATGAAATTAATCTTTTTTAATCCAAATAACACAATACAATAAGTTTTGCACTGCCTGCTTTGAATGAAGCTAGAATGATGGATATTTTTTTGAGTAGTTGTGAAGGTGGTATTGTGGTAGTTATCCTTGTCTTTTCATTTAATTAGAATTTGAATATATTTTTTACATTGTTGTAAGGATTGTTTTTATTCTTTTGCAATTTTGATCAATCTGTCTTCTTTTTTCAGTAACGGATGGGCCAGTGCAATTGGAGAAATCAGGCCATCTTTTATGAAAGTTGTTTGCCCCACTGCGTAAGTAATTTCTGTGTTTCTCAATTTTTTCAAATAATATTGAAAGTTGCAAATTCGAAAGTAGGCTCTCTGTAGTTTATGGGACGTCCACACGAGTTCGTTTTTTAGTCAATTCGACTTAATCAAGAAGATACCTCAGACTAAGTAGATTGTTCAGATTCTGATAGAATAATCGAAATAGCAACAAACAAAACTATAAACTGAAATAGCAGTATAAAAAGGAACCATTTATCTTAAAAATTGATAATTAATATATAAATATGTATGCCTTACATAATTTTTTTATGTAATTCCACTGTAATCTAGAAGATTTTGAAATTCAATCTTCTTTTGCAACTCTAATTATTGAGCAGTGGTATATATTGAATAATGAATTTCACTTGCCTTTCGAAAACATACAATATAAACATAATATATTGTAGAGTTGTCAACGAAATTTAGAGATTGGACATTCTGGTGGTTATGTCTCTTAATGATTTCTGACAGCCTTTGCATTAATAATCAATCAATCCATGTGGTGGAACTGAAGGCTCCTGTGGTGTGGAGGTCTAAGATGAAATATGGAGAATTCTCAGCATTTCTTAATACTTTGGTCTGGAATTTCTGAATAATGCAATTTTTGAATTTCTAGTTTTGCAATGTATAGTATTATTAATCTTCGTAGCACAGCCTACGTAGCCAGCCAGCGTAGCACAGCTGGATGCAATATTTAATATCAATATACGAGTATTAGGAAAAATTTTGGCTCCCATTTCAATCGAATAACTTGATTTCTAAAGCCTCAATCATCTAGCCTATTCTACGTATCTTCTAGTCCAAGTCGACTCTACTCGAAAACGGCTCCTTGTGCAGGCCCCATTAAGTGGCGTTCGTAAACTAAGGCCTATTGTTGATTTCCCCATTTCATGGAAATTATAAACCAGATTAATTCACTTGGTCATTGAATGTATTTCATTAGTTAAAATTGAAAATTCACTGTACTTTGTTGCTTATACGTTGATTTCCCGATTCCATGTCAATGATTAACCAGATTTATTTGCATAGTCATGGAATTAATCACATTGGTGTCAACGTACTCGAATCAATTGAAGATCTATTTCTAAAGCGTACGATGGAGTACTATGGGAATTAATTCAAGCTTACAGTCCTGACGCATGAACAATACATATTCATTTGAAAGCGCTTATAAATAGCAATCTCAGTTCATTCAGTTAGCTGGTTGTGTGTGGATGAAATTATAATTCAGAATCAGAAGTTATCTTTCTTTAGAAACTCAAAAATTGACCGTTTTTTAATTTTTACTGTATTTGAGATTGAAATTCGTGCTAACTTTCTACATTCTGTAAAATCTATGAATGGCCCATCAGAAAATATACTGTGAAAAAGTTAATTTGGTTCTGGAAAACCTAATTTTTTGCCTCTTTGAAATAAATTCTCTGATCAATTTTCTACCAATTTGTTTTTTTTTTAATTCAAGACTTGAATTTGAAGAAAAAACTCGACAATCAATGAACTTACATTTTACAATTTTTGATTTGAACTTGGAATAGTGACCTTGACTCTTAGTCTGCTTAGTAATACTGTATTCTATTACGATCATCAACTAGTATTTACATAATTTGCTGTGACAAATGTTGATAACTTTTGTATCAAATTTACAACCTTAGTTAAACCTCATCATCGTCACACCTCTCATTACCCTCGCACATGTCTACGAACTCATGTGGATAACAAAAAAAATTGCATTCATTTTTGACTGATGTGCCGTACAAAGAACCATGGGATATAAGTTGATGTTTTCTGCAGGCCTACACAGCCAGTGACGCTGAATAATGGCATTAGGATGCCGTCGTGGTTCGACCTGCGCACACTGGATGCCAACGGACCCGAAGATGAGGCTGGCATCAAGACCGCCTCAAAACAGGTGAAAATACATTGTATTAATAGTTGAACCACTTGGTAATGGAATAATGGAAGCATGTGAAATATAGATGGGAAGTTACCATCGTTCCATCCAGGATGTCCAGTCAAGCTTACATCCAGGAAGTAAAAATAAGTGTTCAATAGAAATAACATCTATCAAAACTACAAATTACAAGTAACAAAGTACAAGTACACCAATAACCAGTTCACCTATTACAAGTATACCTATAACCAGTACACCTAGTACAACTACATCAAGTTCAAGTAACCAAGTACAAGTCCACAAGCGTATTTTTTCGGCCCACCCTATTGCGCACTCAAACAGTTGATGTTGTCATATTAGAGTTGTCATTTAGCTATTGCCTAGATGATGTTTTTCAAATCAATAGAGACAACAGATGCTTTACATTTGCTGTTAGTATGTTACATCAGCTAGGAAACCGCCTTACTTTTTGCCAAAACATGTACTCGTTAGTGCATTTCCTTCAAGATTATGCATTCATGAAAATCCACTCATCGAATAAATTATTCTTATTTCTACTACTGGCAGCATTGAGAATATAACATTTTGAAGGAATATCAAGTGTGTGCGAGCAGACTATACATTCAAGTATAAGATGACACGTTTAAAAAAATACACATATTAAATTTGAAGGACAAAGAACTTTCTTCCTGAATCATTTTTCATACTTATGCCTATTTGAAAGGTGTCGTATGAGAAATGAATCAGTAAGGAAGTTCCTTGACCTTTAAATTTGATACTTGTATCTTTTTAAACGTATCATCTTGTTAGTGATTGTATAGGCTGGTCGGACACAGTTAACTTTCCTTAAAAATAACAACTGTTCAATGCTGCCAGCATTCGAAATGGAAATAGTCCCACTCTCACCATATGTCAAAAGTTTGACACTATAATTTTCAGATCTGCACATACGCTGTTATACTCTCGCTTCATGTGGCCATTTTGAAGGAATTCCAATTGGGAGCGATCATACTTTATTATCATGAATACATCGATTTATACTTATATATTTTTTAAGTGGGATGTAATATAATCAATGCTTGTATTTGAAATAGAATAACGTTCAAATTTGTTAAAATGAATGTGAATTTGTTCAGGTGCACGCGATGATTGAGAACGAGGTGAAGGAGGGTGTGCCAAGCGAACGCATCGTGCTGGGCGGATTCTCGCAGGGTGGCGCCCTTGCACTCTACTCGGCACTCACCTACGCCAAGCCACTCGCCGGCGTCGTCGCCCTCTCCTGCTGGCTGCCCCTGCACAAACAGTTTCCTCAGGTAGATAGAATTTACTTACAAATGACTTGTTGAGTAGTTGTGAAGATAATATTTTGGTAGTTATCAATATTAAATGGAAAGACAAGAAATTCTCAAACCACTGATTTATTTAAAAAAATTGAGATACCAGTTTCGGTTGCTACACCATTATCAATCTCTGGTGAACTCTGAGTTAACCATTGAGTTTGATAATTAGATTGATAATGGTGTATAGATTTTCAATAAATCAGTGGTTTGACAATATCTTGTCTTTTCATTTAAAATGATAAATTTGCCTTCATTCTACCGAATTGTTGATAGTATAATAAATTCACGTCATATCTAAGTGCACCTTGGGCACTGAATATGTGCCTCATTGCCACGAAACGAGTCGGACAAGCATCAAAATCGTGATTGCTGTTATCAAAGTGAAAGTTTCTACTTGAATTTATTGTGAGTAATCAATTAATTTCTTCCAGAGCCTTAGGTCTAACTTATAAATAACTATAAGTTATTTATTACCAAATAACTAGCTTATATTGCTTATATTCTTAACTATAAGTTATTTATACCAAATAACTAGCTTATATTGCTTATATTCTTAACCTTTTTTTTAAATAATAATCACAGTACTCTTTTCAATTATTTTTCATTGATGCTTCCAGTTTCTATTTTTTATTCATCATTCTTTTTAGTCCTCATGTAAATTTTAGTAAAAATATTCCCCGAATTGCTAATTTCTACTTTCCACACTGGTTTTGTCGTATTATGAGGTTGTATATGACTGTACTTGTCTACTATTTGTGATTATTTTTCATAAATCTAAATATATTCCTCTTCCATTTTTGTAACGTAAATGGACTAAGATCATAAACATTTTGTGGAACAATATTGATTGTTTGTACTATCTTTATTTTGTAAACTGAATGTTACCATAGGCGAGAGCCTTGTAACAATTAAAAATAAAATTCTAAAATCCTAAATTCTATAATTGAAAACTGTTTCAATGTTCAAAGCAAGCACTATGAAGAAGTAATCTAAATTTTGTATATGGTTTCAATACTGAAAAATGAGTTTTTATGTTGGTTTCTTGAGTCATATTGTATTTGAGTTTAAAATGTACATTTCAAAATCTTGTATAGTCAGCGTTTGAATTCTTATAAAGAGGAACCTCGATTTCTTGTCATTTCTTGTCGATTTCAAATCTCATTTGATCATTCATAACACTAAACCAAATCCTGAATTTTCTAGTACCCCGATATAACTAACTATCGTTATTGGTCCCTTGATTCAAGTTTCAGCAAGGCTTAATAGTTTTGAAATTTTTGAAAAATTAATTGCTTTTTTTTGCATGTATTATTTGTAATCTGGATGGATTGAAACTGAGGGGTATGAGTTGTAATAAAAGTTTTCTTTAATTGTTTTCTTGTATTCTGAATATTGATCGAATTATAGCACTGGACAACGAAAGTGGCAGTTGGTGATTCTCTATATATTATTTATTCAAGAGATTACAATGAACTTATTAGGGTAAAACCACAGACAATACAGTCCAAATGTTTTTTCGAAAACGTTTTTCCAAATTTAGATGAATAAGTTTGAAAAATACAGATTATGTATTTCCACTTCTGTTATTAATATCGACGTGCTCTCGCAGGCTGTCCTGACAGAGCTGAGCATCAGTAAAAGTATATATATATATAGTAAAAGTAATTTGTCGGGTTCGTTGGTGTCTGCTACATTTAAATTGTGATTCCAATTGTTGTTTTAGGCAGCGGTCGGTAACACAAATATTCCCATTCTGCAATGTCATGGAAACTGTGATCCTATCGTTCCATACAAGTGGGGACAAATGACAGCTTCGGTGCTGAAGACATTCGTCAAACAGGTTGAGTTCCGCACCTATCAGAACATGATGCATACATCATCCAAAGAGGTAAGCAATGGTACAGTATATTTCATATCGAGTGTGGGAAGGTCGAGTTAGTAAAATGAATTTAAATTTAAATTTTTAATTTTAATTGCTTCTGTTCATGACATGGATATGCCACTGGAGCATGTCCACAAGTGAACAAGTAAAAAAAAGACCTTCATAAGGATAGTCGACACAAAGAAACAGAAGAACACAAAACATGCAATCATACCACAGCGGCAAGCAGCAGTCAAAATTAAGGTATAAAATATCTATTTACAATCTGCTGATTACATTCAAAAAACTCTCGCAGTGAGTAGAAAGGATTCTCATAAAGAAAAGCCCTTAGTCTTCTCCTGTAGACTGGCTCAGGTAGACTCCTGGCCTCAACCGGCAGCTTGTTCACAATTTTTGCAGGCTGGCAAATTAAGCTGTTCTGGGTCCTACGCAATCTATAGTATGGGAGATCCAACCCCAGCCTGTTCCGAGTGTTGTAATTGTGAACATCACCTCTGGTGGGCATTGCATGAACACTGTGGAAGGCTCTTACAGCTGACCTGTAAATGAAAAGATTATATACTGTAAGAAACCTTTCACTCACAAAAATAGGCATCCAATGCGCCAAAAAATCTGCCCCACAAAGAATCCGAATTGCTTCCTTCTGCACCACAAGGTGATACCTTATGCCATCACGCTCTGAAAAAGAGCAAAATAACTTATTCGGAGATGGGCCTCTGGGATGCATCTTCTCAGACTCCTGAGCAGGAACAGCACCCTCTTCAGCCTGCCACAGATCAATTGAATATGCTCGCCCAGCACAGCTTTCGGTCAAGGGTGAACCCTAAAAGCTTCACTGGTGAAAAATCATAGAGCTCACCATTTCTGTGGCTAAACACAATCCTCTGGGTCTTCTCAGCATTGAGGAGGAAAAGGTTTGCCCGAAATCAGTCCGCAACAGCTCTCTCCGAAGTGCACATCATCCTGCTCAGGTCTGCCATGTCACTGCAGGTATCCAGCACCGAGGTATCATCTGCAAAGCACACTACTGTTCTGATGAATGAATTTTTCCACCCGAGTCGAATAGACGAGGGTGAAATATAAGTTTGTAAACACTTTCCCACACGAGTTTTGTACAGTTGTTTTTGTTATAGTACTGTATAAGAGAAGTTAAAATATATATCGAAGGATGTTAGTATTTTGAAAGTACTATGCCCCAAATCACTCGACACAAAGCTAGATGATTATTAGACGCAAATTGTAGATGATCATTCACACTCAATCATTTCAATCAGTCTTGTTTTCAATCAAAAAATCGAATGTACAGTAAAAAAAACGAATGAAATGTACAGTATACTTAAATTCTGACTCGGAAAAAACCCCTGTACTTGGTCTCATTTGAAAGATCACACAAGGTTTCTGCGTCATAAAAATTATTCGTACCCTGAAAAAAATAGAGAAAAATTTGTTTGAAATAATGAGAAAAACTTGTAAAATCACTTTTTTCAACTGACCGCTTAAACATATTGCTCAATAATGGATTTTCTAAATTTGTTTCTTCTGTAACTTCTAAATTCAAAATTCTCATTGAAAATTGTGTGAAGTGGAAAGTGTGTGAAAAGTAACATAACCTGAATTTGGAAATTATAATCAAAATTGGTGTAGAAGAAGTTTTGGGCTAACGCCTGTTTTTCTCTCCTTTACTGTATTATTTTGATTAAATAAATAAATAATCGACTTTGGCATGTGTAAGACCTTTAATCATTGTTTTAACCAACAATATCCTCAGAATTTGATTCTGACTAATAGATAGCTCTTGAGATTATTAACAATTTAATGACCGTAAATGGGCCTACTTAGAATCTATGATTGCCGGCTGTTACATCCGTCGTGAGACATCCTGTATAGATGTGAGATCGGACGTCACATCTACTCAATGAGATCTTTCAAATGAGACAGGAACGATATTGATCTCTATGAAAACTATTGTCTCTACATTACTATGATGATGATGATGATGCAATAAGTTTAACTTGTTTTTGGGATTGTAAAAAGTGGTTTGATATTTAAAAACTTTTATTACATGTTATATTGATATTCCAATTTATTTTTTCTGTTTCAGGAAATGGAGGACATGAAAAGTTTTGTCGCCAAACTGTTTCCAATGTAAATATCTTTAAGATTAGCAGGTGAACCATAATTGTTTCCATCCGATAAACCGGAATAAAATCCATGAAATAATATTTAGGCTTATCATGTCGATCATCTTCGCTGCAATAGTTGAACCCATCACAAAATGAACTAGTAATCAACCAAACCGATCAAAATTTACAGTTATTGACTTCACACCCAAGTAATATGATAAAAGTTTATTAGGTGTCCTTCTAGGTAAACTAGTTGCGTAGTGAAGAGTCACGAAGTGACTAAAAAGCCTGTTATTGTAAAGTAGGTAATCTGCTCAGCCAATTAGCTAGTTCTACTGTAATTGAAATTCTAAAAGCAATGAAATCGCCGCAGTACATCAAAATATTAATCAACTACTTGATTGATTTTATGTACAAATTATAATTATATCATTTATTCGATTAAGCTGCTCTCTACTAGTGAAGCCTTGTGACTTATATCCCTCATAATATTTATTGGTTACTTAAGATGATTTTTTACACTATATTGTTCATAATAATTGGAATTAGTTTCTGGTATCCAAACATATCGACCATATCTAAGTATGGGTACCTAATCAGCATTTTGTTTTGGTAATTAATATTGGCCCAGATTTCTTAAAAACCTGATTCCCCAATATTTCAGTTCAATCTTCATTTTATACAATTATCATATTATTGTTGAGAAACAAACATGCTCAGCCCAAAAATGTATTCTCTCCCATAAAAACTTATCCCACAAAACTTTTCACAAATAACGTGGTGTAAAATCAGATTACGCCAGTAGGCAACAAAAATGTGATCAAGCCTACTACAAATTTAAAATTCTTATTATTTTGAAAATGACTACTGGTATAAAACTGGTTTAAAGTGGCATGTTTTTAAATTGAAATGCTGGTTTATCCAATTTATTTTCCATTTTTGTTGTAAAACTGATATGTGAGATCATTTTCCGCTACCATTGTAGAGGTTCCGGTCTCATTGTTTCAAACCTGTGATATTTTTGCGCTCTAATGTACCCTCAATTAGATAATAGCCCACTTCATTCTATTTTGAACTTTGTTCTAAGTTTAGAAAATGTTAGTGAAATATATCAATTCCTCTCCATTTCTCTCATTCTTATTCCAATTTTCTTATTCAGTACTGTTTTTTAAGAATATTATTGTCTACTTGTTTCTGATTATTTTAAATCATACTAAGTACCTAGTAATTCTTATAGTTGATTGGCAAAAAATACAGAAACAGTCGAGTACTTAGCTTAGTCAATTACTAAGATGAATTATAGTTGATTACCTTACTCTAGCATAGTTTCTATAGAGCTGTGAACAACAATCATGATTGTAGATAAGTGGCGCTAGTTTTACTTCTGCTAAATAATTCAACGTCTCAGCAGTCTCTGTTACATGGCATAAGCTGGATAATATTGATATAGAAATATATGTAGAATTCATAATATATTCACTCAAATTTGTAATCACACGTCGAAACCTAATCAAAGTAATCAATCAAATTATTGCTGTAAATTTAAAATTTGCTTATGGCAATTTTTACTATCAATCAGAGAAGGAAAATAAATCGTTTGTTACTGGTACTCAATGATAGTAATTCTCCATAGTTTTGATGGGATTTGTGTTGCCAAGTCTAATGTTAATTTACACTCATTATAATGTGATTTCATCAGTCTTCTACAAGGAGCTCTTCCTTGAACGATTTAATTCACTTTGCATCACTTCCAATCAGTTTTGTAATTTTCCAATGATAAATCGAATAGGCCATGAAATTTCAGCTTCCTTATCATTTCAATACTACGGGATGAAACTTAATTTCACCTCAGGAATCAATACCGTATTTATTGTGATATAGATGAGTGAGCTTCCAAAGAATTGAATAAGGTTTGCACTGTTGTATTTGAGCATTAGTTGGAAATGTTATCCTGTTATTATTTTATTTAAGCGTAGTATAATTTTGAATAATGAATATTACAATGAAATTTATATGAGATAAACGTTTCCAATTAAATTTAATTTTTCCTCTATTAATTCAGTTCTGTTTTGAGCATAATAACTGTTGTGCGTCTGTGTGAATATGGTTTCGAAAAATAATGTATGGATTAAAGCAAGCCGCGAGATTTCTATTCATTTTTTAAGTGTTTCAATATCAAGCCACATGCCCCTATCAGCGCGAATCTGATTTGAATCTGACTGTAAGAAATTCTAATCATCAAATATATTAAAATGAGCACGTTTTAAAGAAGAGACAGCGCTTATGCACATTCACGCTATTGTATAGTTTTCTCTAATTAAAACTTTTCCAAATTATTTTGCTTCATTTGTATAGAAATATACTGTATAGAATTTAAGAAGCTTCCTCTTCAATATTTCAATGCAATATTAAACTTACAAGGCATTAAAAGTGTGCTCTTAGTAAAATTTATAAACTGGAGTGAGTTTTCTTGAGTGAATCACTCTTATTGTTGAAACACCATACAAAAATCAAGCAATTATTACGAAGTACCGTACGTTAATGTCAAGATCAGATAATTATATTTATGATCATTTATAAAGCTAAGTTTTGTAGCTGTAAAGTCATCCATTGCAATAAATAAATTATTCTACAGTATAGGGAAACTTCTTTCTGTTGGTAGAGTAATGGAATATATTTTAATAATAACTAATAGAATTATTTTTAAAGCATTTAAGAAACTTAGATTGTAAGATGTGTGGAATGTGTTGGTTATACTTCATTAGAGAGAACTGTAGTGTGTTAAATGTGCTGTTTCTCCAACTATTATGAAATTATTCGCACCGTGCACGGATACTAGTATCGTATCTAGAATACGGATGTATTCTAGTATCCTTGCTACGTGTAAGCGTTTCAAAATCTTCCTACTTTTCAATTTCAGCAGCTACTCTGAAACTTGTATGTGTGTCTTCTCAACTTCAACTCTCACTCACTGTTGAGTCTTTTTAGGCTCTTGTATCTGCTGTCTATCTGGTATAATTATAGTGATACTCAATATTGTTCTCCTATATGTGATAAGCAATTCAATTGTTGCAACTCCATAATGTATTTTTTCTCAATAAATTGAAAGTCAACTATTGATAATTATCTTCAAATTATTATAATCTTTGCTTGAGATTCATCGGTATACTCTACTTGAACGATTGCGAAAATACTCTTCAACTATAGTCTGTCCAAGCAAAGAAGAGCCTCTGGCAAGATGAGAAAGTGACTCCAGCTCGGTCAATATTGGTTCAACATCAATTGTTAATTTGGTCTCAATTGTAGGAAACATTCTTATTAACAATTTGAGACCAAATGAATAGTTGTTGAACCAATATTGACCGAGCTGGAGTCATTTTCTCATCTTGCCAGAGGCTCTTCTCTGCTTGGTCAGCTACAACAGTTCATTTACAGAACTCGGCTCATTCACAAGTTATATGCTTGTTTTTCCTGTATGGATGGAATACAGTAGGCTACTGGAGAGTGGTTGGTGGATCCAGAATGTTTGGCACCAGAAAAGGAGAGAGAAAATTTTGAATTCATCCTCTCTGGTTCTAGAAGATGTTTTGAGAGTTCTTTCTTATTATTTGTAGATCATTACATTTTACTGGAAGAAAATCTTAACTTGGCTCTTATGGTTTTGTGTCAGTCTCACTTCTTTGTTCACATGTTATCAATATCGTTCCTTTTCTGTCGAAAAACAATATATTATTCATTAGCCTACTTCATTCAACTTATTACCAATATTATAATTATAAACAGTACAAGCCCGCATAAAGCGTCGGTTGGATTAGATAAAAAGTGGTTTGCTGGTCTAATGTTTTCATTCTTGTTCCTTTAAACTATTTTTTATGCATACAGTTGTTATAGTCTGTCCAAGCAAAGAAGATTTTCTGGCAAGATGGGAAAATGACTCTAGCTCGGCCAATATTGGTTCAAAAAGTATAAATTTGGTCTCAAATTATAGAACATAAAGTTTACCAATTTTCCCATCTTGCCAGAATGTCTTCTTTGCTTGGACAGACTATTCTAGGGCCAGCTAGTCTCTGCTTTTGGTATGCCATTGAAGTAAGCATTGAAAAATCAACCTGAGTTAGAATCGGGAAATTATCCGTCTTTCCAGAAAATTAAAGATAGCCTACGGCTTTTGTTTAGCTTCCTCTCAAATGTTTTATATTGAATCATATTAAAACAAACTGTAAGGGGGGAGGAAATTATAAGGGCTCAAGAAACAAAGGACTAAAGAAGGTAGGCTAAGCACGTAAGCGGCTTAGCTACATGTTTGTGTGCTACATCAGTGTTTCAGGCACATTCGCCAAACTCCCAGTAGGCTGATTTCTTATTAGAGCAAATCAATCGTGAAAAAGGTGCATTGGACATATCCCCAGCCCCAGAAATGTTTTGTTATCAAGATAACAATTGCTCATTTTTCATCAAATTGTAATTTTAAGTTTATAGCTATTCAGTCAGTCGTTTCCTGCCTCTGGAGGAATAGTAATTGTTGCATTATACTCTCACTGGTAAACTGGATGTTATTCAGAAATGTTCTGGCTACAAAAGCTAGCTGATTGTTGAGAGGATCAACATGCTAACCACACGTTATATCTCGCTATCCTGGTTGATGATTATTCACCTCTGCTTTATAGCCTAGTGGAGTGGATATATGAAACTGGTAACCAGCTGGCAGGTCTAGGCCCTTCATGGGCTGTTGAGTGTTTATGCCAATGACATAACGTACACATTATAATATATTGTAGCTGAAGACATCCAATATCTGTAGATATGATAAGATAAGATAATTTTTATTGATCAGCAAATATTATACAATACATGGATCTCGTCAAACATGGTAAGTATTTTTTACAGTGATAAAACAAGTAGATATATACAACAATAAAACGTTATTACATTAGATACAGGTACATAAAAATAGGTACCCTAATATTATCTCGACAACAGGTAACTTAATTATTATAACAATACTTTTCATGTCATGGTTTACAATAATATAATTACTTCACTCTAAAGGTCTAGATCTTACTTCTGATGTATTCATCTATGCTATAAAAAACTCTATTTACCAAAAATTCCTTCACATACTTTTTAAAATTTTCTTCAGGAAGACTTCGTATGCATAACGGCATTTTATCAAACAACATAATATACTGCTGGTATTTGTAACTTTTATAGGATTTGTGCAGCCTGATGTTTGGTTTAACTAAATTGAACTTATTCCTAGTGTTATAGGTAGTTTTTCGTATTGCTTCACAAATTTGTTTTCATTTTCCTTCGTGTGAACAACATTGCAGTATATATACATGTTGAGCAGGGTCATAATTTCAAGTTTTCTAAATGTCTCTCTGCAAGATTCGTTAAATTTCAGTCCTCCCAAGCACCTTATTGCTTTTTTCTGCCAAATGAATACCTTGTTCACCGAAGAGCAGTTACCCCACAACCTATAATGCCACAATTTAAATGTGCGTGGAAGAGCCCGTAGTACGCCATCACCAGGACTTCAAGGCTAACTGATAATTTGAGTTTTCTTAAGAGAAACGTAATTCTAGATAGTTTTTTGCAGAGAAAACCGACATGGCTGTCCCAGCATAGTTTACTATCAAGTATGATGCCGAGCAATTTATCTGGCTTCAAGTAATTCTAACACTCAGAGTCCAGCCCGCTCCTCAACGAAAACAATATTTTCTCTGTTTTGGTCTGTTTTTGCCATTAGCATCGTACCATTTTTTGACATTTCCATTGAAACATTGAGCTTGTGAGCAAGGCTCTCTTCATTCATACTAGAGTTAAGGATTGTTTTGTCGTCAGCGTACAGTACTGAGAAGCATGGAATATTACAACTAAAATTGTTAATAAACACCACAGGTCCCAGGACAGATCCTTGTGGTACACCAGTCCGCAAACTCCTTGGGCAAGATAGATTATTGTTGACCTTTACAATCTGAGTTCTATTGCTCAAATAACTTTGGATCAGCTCCAATTCTACATTTATTATACCATAGAATTCTAACTTCTTTAATAATGCAGTATGTGATAAAGTATCAAATGCTCGGCTGAGGTCTAGTAGGCTACCACCAACCATAAGTTGACTCTCAAAACTCTCTAGTATATAGTCAATAATCTTTTCTACAGCCATAGTGGTAGAGTGTTTTGGCCTTAACCCAAATTGGCAGGGATTCAGCAAGTTATTTTCCACGAAATATTCATACAATTGTTTTAATAAACAGGCTTCAATAATTTTACTTATGATTGCAATTATTGCTATAGGCCTGTAATTCTCTGGTAAGTCTCTATTGCCTTTTTTGTATATAGGATTAACTACCGCCCTTTTCAAACACTATCCGGAAATATACCAAATATCATAATAAGATTGACTATATATGAAAGTGGAAGAAGGATAGACTCAATAATACTTTTCAAAATGTAATTTGAGAGACCAAAAATTAAAAAAATCCTCGCTGCATGAGGAGCTTAGATTTCCAACTATGGACCTCACTGATTCTGCATCAACTTCCTTCCAATTGAATCTTAGTGGAGAAGAATTTTTAGAACTAATTACTTGAAGGTTGTTTAGAAAGTTCTTCATTGTAAGTAAAGAAGTGCTGGACTGCTCCTGGGTATTAACTCCCACATTGACAAAATATAATCATTAAGTAACTCTGGTGAAATATGAATTTTTGTTGATGACATATCCTTGTGCTTCAATTCCTTGTTAATAATTTTCCAGACCGCTTTACATTTATTATCTGACTCTGTTATTAGTTTATCATTTACTGATCGTTTTGCCTTATCTATAGCTTCAACATATACTTTTTTAAAGTTTTTAAATCTTTCTTTGTCTTTGTATTCACCTAGTATCTTCCAAATTTTATGTAAGACCAGCAAATGATTCTTCTTGGTCCTGAGTTCTGAAGTGTAGGTACCATTTTGGGTTTACCTTGGAAGTGTTATTTTGTGTTCTATTTTCATCTTTTCATAGGGAAACAAATATTTAGGTGATAAGACAAAATATTAAAAAATTCGCTGACTATCATATTTACATCCAATACGTGGAAAATTTGAGACCAGTCAAAATTTGAAATACATAGCTTTAGATTAACAACCCACTAGGAGAAATTATTCGTATTGTATGGTGATCGGTCTCTTCTCTCTTTATGTTAGGTCCTTTTACGTGGGCATCTTGATAGACATGGACTAAGACACCGGCATGATCTGAGATAATGTCTTGCTTATAGATTTCACAATCAAGTAATTCACGCTTGATATTTGTAAACATGTTGTCTATACAAGCGTTACCTCTCGTCGGATGAGAGTGCACACTATATAGGTTAAAAGATCTTAGTATATTCATTAATTGTTTTATATCTGACTTGTCATTATCTAATATGATTAAGTTGAGGTCACCAGCAAGAACCGTGTATTTATGAGGTTTAGACGTTATGTAGAGCAGAAGATTCTCTAGCCTGGTAAGGAATTCTTTAACATTAGAGTCAGGGGTTCTATACAGACACAGGACAATACAGTCTAATGATAACAATTTTATGGCAGATAATTCAAATAGACTATCTGATACATATTCTGACACTTCTATTCTTGTGTATTCCATAAATTCTCTAATCAGGATGGATGAGCCTCCATGTTTTTTAGGAGCCTTCCTCGAATATGAAGCTGCCAGTGTGAAACCACTGGGCACATAAAAAGATGCTTCTTCCTCCCCTAGCCAATGTTCATTTACACAAAGAATATCTCTTAATAATTAACTCTAACTGGTTAATTTTATATTAACGAACAGATGTTGATCAAGAATAGTTTTAATGCAGAGCATACACTTGATAAATAAAAATAAATAAATAAATAATTTTATTGCCAAGAAACAAATAACATGTTATGGACAACGTCAAACAATAATATTGAATTTTTGTCAACAGAAAAATGAAATTTGAAAATCTAACAATAACTGTTTTCATCAGTATATTAATAATTCAACTTATACAATAAAATAATTGTAATCATACATAAACTTAAGCTATTGGTGAAAGACCTTACTCTTAATTTAAATCGATGTATCCTGGTTATAGTTAAGTAATTTGATGCTCGAGAAACTCGTTGATAGAATAACAAGGATTTTTGACTAACCAAGAATACAGTTTTTGCCTGTAAAAGTTATACGGAGCCTCCATCCAAACCTGTGGTAATCTATTGTATAAAGTAACACCAACAATTTTATAACTATTCTTTGCCTTGGATAGCCTGCTAAAGGGGATGTCAATATGCCTATTTCCTCTTGTATGGTGAGAGTGTATATCCCTTCTGTGGCGGTGCTCTAACAAATTCTTCTTTGTATATAATAGAACTGTGAAAATGTAAAGATTAATAAGCGTAAGGATTTTCAAATCTACAAATAAGGGTTTACAGTGAGCTAGTCTATCGGAATTCGAGATTATCCTGATAACTTTCTTCTGGAGTATCAATAACTCCCCAATATGTGCACTATTACCCCAAATTAAAATACCATAGGATACAATACTTTGAAAAAAGCGAAATATGCTGATCTTACATAGGGCGTGGGAACATGATTCTTCAAATTTCTTAATAAGTATACAACTCTAGACAGTTTAGAACTAATGTAGTTGATATGAGGTTTCCATGATAATTTACCATCAACCATTATGCCTAAAAACTTCACGCCATCCATATTGCCATCTTCTGGTATATCTCTCAAAGCAAATAGATTTTGTTGTGTTTTATCTTTATTAAGAAGAAACCCATTTGCTCGAAACCAAATTGAAGCTTGATATATGCTATCTTTGGTCAAGGTTTTTAGGATGTTAAGATCTGAACTGACATTGAAAAAAGTTTTATCATCAGCATATAAGATGGTATGAGCACTCATATGTGATGGTAAATCATTAATCATAAGAGTGAATAACAATGGTCCCAAAACTGACCCCTGCGGTACCCCATGCTTTATTTCAATTATTTCTGATTTTTCTTTCCCTATGCACACTATCTGTTTACGGTTTTTGAGGAATGACTCGAAAATATTATAATCTCTACTCTGAACAATCCCATAAAAATCAGCTTATCTAACAGTGTATCATGCTCTACACAGTCAAATGCTCGGCTGAGATCGCACAAAGTAGCCTGTGCAAAATTTCTCTCCTCATAAGCCTGGAGCACCCTCCTTATCATTGTATCTACCACATGAACAGTTGATCGACTCTTTCTAAAACCAAATTGTTCATTGGAGAGTATGTCATGATTTTTCAGAAATTCACAGAGCTGTAAGTGAATAACTGACTCTTAGACATAATTGGCGTTAGGGATATCGGACGATAACTTGAAGGACAAGATTTTTCCCCTTTTTTATAAATAGGCACGACCCTGGATAACTTAAGTACATCAGGAAATATACCCTCCCGCAAACATTTGTTAATGCAATATGTTAGAGGAACCAGTATAGGAAGAATTATCTGTTTCAGCAAGTTACTAGACATATCATAAATATCTACACTGTCAGAGGGTTTGAAATTATTAACTATTTCTAATATCGTCTCCAATTTTACATCTTTGAATGATAACTTTCTCCTCTGTCTACAATTTATGGCACATTGATTCAAAATTTCAGACGCAGTCTTAAGAGGCCTTACAATACTATTACGAATATCACATACAGACTGAACACAAAATTCATTTGGTGATATTAAAGAGCATTCTTTACGTTTACATTTGGTTACTGAATTAATCACACTCCATGCTTTCTTACATTTATTTCTGGATGACTCAATAATGAAAAAAATATATTCTCTCTTAGCCTTGTTTACTGCATATTTGTAATTTCTTCTGACCCTCAAATAATTCAATTTCAACACATCTGTTTTATTCAGTCTATTAATTCCAGACAAAAATTTTAATGATTTTTCATCTCAGCTAGTTGAGGAGAGTACCACGTCCTACTATTATTATTATGCTTCTTAGATTTATTGATTGATTGACCTGGTTCAGAGTGATCCATTCTGTCTCATTATGTACAGTCAATGCAGTGCTATTGTCCAAATTAATTAAGCCTAGTTGATCTGTGAGGTCAGAGATCAGGTCCTGTTTATTAGCATTACCTTTTGTAACTGAAATTTTATTTGTATCATGAACAGGACCAGATTCTAGTTTTCCGAGCAGAAATTATAATTATTATTATTCCCTAGCTCAATAACTGATGCTCTATTATCAATATAATTTTTCATCAAGACTTCAATTTTCTCTGTCACCTGCAGCTTGCCTCTGTTGTTCAAGTGGAGCCCATATGCCGTGTATGCTGGCTACAATAAAGTTTCTACTATATTTCATTCTAAAACATTTAATAAATATATTCGCTCTCAAAAACGTTTTTCTGGTACAATAATAAGATTCTATTGTTGAATCTTATTAGCATTTTACAAGCAGCACAATCAAACAATTCTAACCAGCGCGTATGATGAACTTTTTTGGCAGTGAATTTCTCGATAATGTAACTTACGTGATTGTACTCAGATTCAGGGTTGAGTGGGAAAAAATGACCAAGAGTCCCAACTCCACCCTTACTAAAGGCAATTTATCCATCGAAGAATTGTCACTAATTCTGGAAAAGATCCGTCTCATAAACAAGTTAGAGAAATTGCTTAATTTGAATATTGGGCTTTAAATATTTGAAAATTATTTCGGTACCTATCAATAAAACTGATATTTTATTTTCATTATTATCATTTTTTTCATACGTCCAACTGCCGTAAATAAGTGTAACTTATGTCTGAATCTAATTATTATTATTATTATTATTTTGGTGTATGATTCTCACTAAATTTGAAATTGGCGCTCGAATGTCATTAGTTCTTGAAATGAATTGTAGACTGCACTAGTTTCGCATCAACACTGCAGAAGCTGAAGCAGAAGGGGATTGAAGAAAATTATGGCGTTGACCCTTCTGTGCTAGTCTTCTGTATTCTGCGTTCGTGTTTATTTCGTGTTGTGCTGCTCTGGATTTGTGGATTAATTGATATGTTTTTTGGTTTGTTTCTTGTGATTTTCTGTGTAGATGATAAATTTATCACTTGTTCTTTGTGAACTACAAGCTAGGATGTGTTTGCAAGTGTTTTTAGCTCCGTTGACTGGTGTTTCAGGTAAGCATCCATAGCAATAACCTATTAGTTACCATGTTTGAGATTTTTGTATTACTGTTTTTACAGTCTAATGATTATGGAATCAACTATCAATGCATTACTCCAACTCTAACAGAATGTTTTATATGTCATGGAGAGTTTTTTGCTCTTTTAATTAATCTTAAACCCATCAACTTGTGTTTAAGCCAGTTGTAAACATTACTTCTTTTGAGGTTATCCTCATTCTGTTAAACATAATTTAGTAAACATTCTTGATAAACTTAATCCTGCAGTATTGAAGCATTCCATCCTCTTAATTTATTCAAACATAATTGCTAGAATTCTTCTTTAATAATTTATTTCGATCTAATATTTTAACAGAAAATATCACTGAACAGTTGCATAGAATAAGTTAGGGAGACGGTCCAATATCTGGGGAGCACTTACTTTATCTATCGGCCTACTGTATATCAAATACCATAGAATCAAAACACTAACCATAAAGTTAGAGGTTGGTTTAAAGTTCAAGATATTCATTTAGGTAATTTAGCTTATAAAATGCTCCGCAGATATTGGACTCTAACCGAACTTGACATCTGGTTAGTTTTTCTTCAGGATTATTTTTATAATTTATCATAATGTACCTTTCGGTGGATTTTATTGTAATTCTCACATTATTATAGATTGTAAATCTAAATTTTGATTGGTAATCGTGTAATATTCCCTTTGGAAAGTCTTTTTAAATTTTTTCGCCTCAACCTCTCCACACATGAAGACAGGCTGTCTACCCCAAACTGTATCTTTATACTTTTATAGCCTATTCAACCAACCAGTTCAAATTTCTTCATATATTGGTTCACCTCATGATTATGTCTCAAATTATATACATTTTTTCTTCTGTATTATTTTTTCAAGTTTAATAAATAAAATTCTTTTTTAGCTTGTAGATTTGTGTGTGAATAATGATGTACATTTATCACAAGCTCTAACACAAACCAGATTATCACAGTTTTTAAAAAGCTAGGGTATGCCAGTATAAATATAGAGAAAAAAGTTTTGTAAAGTAGCTTAATTCAGTAGGTATACTGAATTAGGGCTGTCAAATGTTTGAATAATTTGAAATATCCGATTGCCGTTATTCATCAAAGAGACTTGTCTTAAATACTTCATAACTTGAAAAATACTGCCTAATTGAATATAACTAAGATCCACTATCAAGCCATTGAACTTTATTGAGTTGCTCCCACTAAGTATTCTAAAATAGGTTGAATCTCAATAGGAGAAATGAGTTTCGAGAAAATGTGTTTGTTTTCAATTAGAAAAGAACTTTTTTCCATTTTCTGTATATTTGTAGTATGCATTTCCTGTAATTTATTTTCATTACTTTCAGATTTGACGGAGTTGCATAGTATGAGATGTTTGTAGAAAATCCTCAGCCAATAATAGGCGGAATGGCAGTTGTCAGTGGTTCTCGTAGATCTCGTGGTCTGACCGATATTTTGCCACAATCTGGAATCTCGGTGAGTCTACTTCCATTGAACTCTGACCCCGCTGTTATTTCTATTCCATCATCAATTTATGTCATCATAAATTTAATCCAAACCTAAAAAATATTTGCCAAATTATACTGTTAAAAGTTGAACTCTACTAGCCTAATTATTTTCTATAATACTGTATTTCTAATTAATAAATGAACTGTAGCTGAATAGTATTATCAATAGACAATAGTCATGAGTCATTACTTCTGAAGACAGTTTGTAAATTTGCACTTTTACCTGGCCCGCTGGGTGATCTCAGAAATGCATTGAGTGCATTTCAGATTCACTCAGCGTAGCTGAGATACAGTTTTGTGTAGGTTAATAACTAGTAATCATAACTAATAAATACTAATTTTTAAGTATTTTCTAGCTGACTGCTTTGAATATAATGTTTTACTTCTTACATATAATTTATGATTAGCTCACACACTTAATAGGATTAGTAGGCTATTTCTTATATGCATGTCGTCCTGTTTATTGTATAATACAAATTTCTTATCAGTTTGCAAAATAATTAGCTAGATAAATAAATACCTAAAGCTACAGCATTACAGTGGCGTGTTTGCCTTGTCATTAGTCTGGTTAAAAGGAATATTACTGAGTGGCCATTTTACATATAAAAAATCATTTAATTTTTTTGTTTTACAATTATAAAACCAGGAAATATCTGTATTGATCACCAAGAATAAGTCATAGGTTACGTGTACATCGTCAATTATTGATAATAGACGTACCTGCAAATACAAGTACTTATTCTAAAAAATAACTATCCACGTATTTGAAGGAAATGATATAGAGTATCTGGAGTAAATTCAACGATCTAGGTGAGGTAAGGTGGAATAGTCACTCGTCACTCAGTATTGAGATCATCAGAAAAAAATTCTTGCATGATAACTTACAAACTGTGCGCACATCTCATTTACATGGAATTTTAGAACCTATCAGAGTAAGGTGTGAAAATTTATATAATCAAAGAAAACCTTGAAGCTTGCATGATATGTGCGCTCATCTTATTCAACTGAAATTGTAGAATTCATCAAAGTAAGGAGTGTGAATTGATACTTAAAGCTTACATTATATGTGCGCTCATCTTTATTTCAAATTTTAAATTCAAATTATTTCTACCTAATGATAATTACAAAGCTTGAAACTTAAATCTTAAACTTAAAGCTTTCGTTGGAATCCTCATACTTAATATTATGTTTTATTTTTGTCTACTATTTCCATCACATGATGTGATTCATTGGGGTAGAGCAATCTCTTATAATCAATTATTATTAGTTAATTCAATGTTTTTTCTATTTTGTTCTAATAACTTGTTCAATGACGTGTTTTATGTAAGTGGGGTCGCTGTACCGCCATAACTGTACAAACGATTTCTTAAATAAATAAAGTATACAGTAAGCTACTCAGCATAGTATTCAGATATACGGTAGATAGTATATAAATGATGATAAATAAGGAGGGTCCCTGCAAGGTTGGAAACCTGAGCGCAGGGGAAATCATTCCCCTGATCTCATTCAATTAAAATTGTAGAACTTATCAGAGTAAAGTGTATAAATTGATTGATATAATCAAAGAAAAACATGGAAACTTGCAAGGAATTGTGCGTTCAACTCATCGAAATATAATTGTGAATCCTATTTGCTTGTTTGGTTGTAAGCAGTAGTTGATGTACCAGCTTGGGCTGGTATTGTGGTGACTTGTAAAGGTGAAATGGGCATGATCAGTGGGCGAAACATCAATTTCAGTTGGGCTGGTGCGCTGTGCAGGTCTACAACTCCACCATCTACTTACGCACCGAGCGTGAAGGCCACGCCTGACGTCCCACGTATTCTTTTCACCTTCATTCTCTCCATTCCGCGATGGATTCAGCTCCTATCATTCTATGCTTCAACAGATTTCTGTCTCCTTACAGGTTCTGTCTTCAGAAACTTCCGAATTTTTGCATTGGGATGTTGCGATCAGAATTGTTCATTCTATTCTCTCTGGTTGCGATGGATCAAGTTGTATACTTTGTCCTAACAAAGAAGACATTCTGGCAAGATGAGAAAGTAACTCCAGCTCGGTCAATATTGGTTCAAAAATTACTAATTTTGAATCTCAAATTGTAGATCAGAATCTTTTCTACAAGTTTAGGTTAAATTTATAATTTTTGAACCAATATTGACCGAAATGGAGTTATTCTTATTTTCCTATTTTGCTAGAATGTCTTCTTTGCTTGGACATACTGTATAAGCTAAGCCGGATTATCTCCAATAATAAATCATTTCAATCATTGTCACTTGCTTTTTGATATTTTGAACAATTTTTTGTGCTGTTCAGCTTTTAATTTCAGACTGTGAAGCTTGAGATGAAGCGGAACCGACATCGGCCATTTCCGCTAGTCGAGATAGTATACCAGCAGGATTATTATGTAAACATTCCACAAAAGAAAAAACATCTATCCTAGTGAAATTGACAGTTCATTGCTCCGATCGTCAGATTATTTTACTTTGTTGTGGATCATAATTCGAGTTCTTCAATCTTATGAAATTTTGTGGATAGATTCTCAGGATAGATATAGACACATTTTTTAGGTGTTGAGTAGTTGTGGTGAATCGCTATTTAATGTCGATCGATTCTGATCAAATTATCTTGAAATATCAATTTTGAACTGAAAATTCTTTATCATATAGCCTATTACTGTATTTGTAGAGATCAGGAAATAAATTTCCTGATGAAAATTAGAATAAATTCTCGATGAAATGAAAATAAAACTGATAGAGTTTCTTGTTTCGGAAGCTTTGTCACTTTGTCAGTGAGGAAAAAATTTCGACACAACGGGCTCATAACATCTAGAAACCTAAATCCTGGTTTCTAGACTGAATTCTGAGTAATCTAGTATTCTGAGCTTTATCTTTTTTTTTATCTTAGTTTCTAGAAGTATCCCTTTATTTTCGGAGCTCCTTTAATACTGGAGCTCCAGTATTAAATTGGTAGTATTCTTCAAACAAATGTGTAGACTCAAAAAGTCAGAATTATAATCAGTATAAATATAGGTAAACTGATTATTAAATTTGTAGTCATTTTGACTGTTCCTTAATCAGTTTGAAGATGTACAACCATTGGACGAAACGGTCGTTAAAATGTGATCTTGATATTTTCACTTTCAAAGTTTAAAATTAGTAATGTTACATTCACCAGTAGAAGAAGATGTAGATCAACAACAATAAAACAAATTATTATAGCTGTGGTGTCCATCGATTGGAAATTTTATCTATTTTTGCTGTGCATTCAAGCATTTCTTCGTGAATGTTTCATAATGAAAGCTTAGAACTTTATCGCTTTTGAATGTGCCGTCAAAAGTCCGACTCGTCTATGATTTATGGCTTTTGAATATGGCGCGTGCGTCCAGTTCATTACGATTACTATTGCGAACGAACGGTGAAAGTTGAATTTCCAATTTGTGCATCGTTCCGTTTGAATGGTTAGATCGTCGCCGGCTGTGTAAAAAGGCTCATTTGAAGCAATGATCGACAAATGGCTTGCGCGGCGCATGATGCAGCCCATAACACTATTATTCACCTAGTGATGTGGATTATAGTAACGGTGCCAAGTAGAGAAATGATCGATTCAGCTTATTGTTTTGTAGACGGGGTCCGATGAATAAGTCGAAGACTTTACAAATCGGAAGTGAAAGTTTGTACGACCTTCTAGTATTCGTTCACCTTCATAGTCTGCCGTGACGTGTGAAGATGCCAACCATTGCAGCTACCTTTCTTTTCTTGTGGATCTTCATTTATATTTCTTCACCTTTCGTAACTTTTTGTAGATAAATAATATACCCGTTTGCTGTATGTGTAATCAATAAGCACGTCAAGTTCTTGTTATCAGAAAATGTTATTTCATGTTGATATATTACTCTAATAAGTCCTCTTTCGAGTTGAAAGTGTTGAAATTGATGTCTTTCCTGTACCCAGTCTTGGGTTTTCAAATTATATCATAATACTCTAGGCATTCTGACTAATTTGAAACAAACATAGAATGGATTGTTGGAATGGAGGAAAATGTTCTCTTCCATCAATGTTTTTCAACTTATTACATTTGTTAAATAATAGTTAAACTCAATTTCATCTGCATAAGTTATTTATCAACATAATCAATAAGGATTAAGCTCTTTAGTAAATCTAAAAACTACACTAGGACTAAAAAAAAAAATTGAAGAATTGTTATATTCTTGAGATTTAAAGATTTAGAAATATCATTTTGTAATTCGTTAAGTATTCCTTATTATTAACCTTTATTCAATACTTGAAATCTGACACTATAGCCGGGACAAATGGAATGAGTAGCCCACTTGAAGTTTTTTCATCGATCATTAGGGCGGTCAGGGGTCAGATATGTGTGGAATAATGGTTAAAAATATTTTCTCTCTCCTATATTTAGCACTGTTGTATTTATTTCAGTCAATAATACGATGCCAAAATGAATTTCCTATATTTTATAACTTCTGTTATGTGAAGGGGTATGTTATGAAATGGCCAACTATTGTTGAGTTTCTTTATCGATTGGAGCTGGTCTGGCTGTGTTTATGTGTTTTCCAGGAGCTCTGCCATTTGCACAGTCAGTCATTGGTTTTCCCAAGCGTGCTAACCCCATTCCGTCCTGTTAGTTACGCTCGTTTCTAGCTTTCCCGAATAGAAGTGAAATGCTACTTTATGGAAACCGTCGCTTGCATAACTCGGCGTCGGTCTCGGAAAATTCAACGCCCAATGCAAACACTTGGGCCGTGGCCAATAATAGTTTTCAGCTGGAAAAATATCGCCATGGTATATAGTCTGTTCTAGCCAACCACCTTGGTTCAAGCAAAGACATTTTGGCAAGATGGTATAATGACTCCAGCTCGATCAATATTCGTTCTAAAGTTATAAATTTGGTTTCAAATTATAGGACACATTCTGAACTACAATTTGAGACCAAATTAATAATTTTTGAACCAATATTGACTGAGCTGGATTCATATTCCCATCTTGCCAGAATGTCTTCTTTGCTTGGATAGACTATAATAGTATTCATGTATATTCAGCGGAACTATATGTAAACTCCCAATCTGTAAAACTCTTGTTATTGTATTGTAAGCCTTTAAAAGTTTTGTTCGTATCAGTTCTATTTCTCAAAAGACAGATCTCTGAACCGTATATAATTAAATTATCTGATCTCCGTTAGACCGCTAAAAATGTATTATCTATCAAGCCTTATAAAGTATCAATGTTGAAGAAGATTTGAGAGATTAGAAATCTCCAATTCTATATTATAAATTGTATGAATCTAAATATGTATTATTTTCTATGAATTGTTCTGAATTATAAGTATGGATGTAATAGTAGACTGTGCAGTTATAGTGGGATCTGAAGTTCTCATTTTTCTCCAAGAGAACTCTGCACTATTCTTAACTATTGAGGAACTTGAAAATCAATCATACTTTCTGATGTTTTAACATACTGTATTTGCATAATCTTTGTATTTTTGTTACCTCTATATTGACTTTTCATTTTATTTCGAAGCATTACAATGTAGCCTATTGTTACATTTGGAACAGGCCTACTCATGTATATTAACTTCACATAATCTAACGTAATAATTGACTGTACATGTGACAGAAACTTCAATTTTGACATAATATACTGAAAATGTCAGCCTATACTTTTATTTACCTAAAACTAGCAATTCAAGAGGTTTTGGGCAATTGCCTGTTCCTCAATTCCATAAACACTGTATTACTTTACTCTAAAATAGTAATATTAAATTCTATATTACAATAATAATATTACATTAATTTGTTCTAAAATAAATGAGTATGAATGAATGAAGGTGTTGGCTGCATTGCTGCATATTAAAAAACGCTATCTACGTTATGGAAACCAAATAAAGTGAGACAGGTTCTGTTCTCTCTCTCTTAAGTGTCGGCACTCTTTCTGCAGCAGGATTGGTAATAGATTTATAGAATTGTATATAATAGACTCTAATAGATTACTTCAAGACTAATATATAGAATTGTACATAATAGATGACTACATGACTGTAATAGATATATAGAATTGTATGTGCTTGACACATGACCTCTAAACACATTGCAGACGCAGTGGCAGCCTCTGCAGTATTGGAGGCAGCATCTAGGTCGCTACTGCAGCAGTAGCAGCAATCTGTTTTTCATTTCTGTGCTGGTCATGTTCACTATCGCCAGGCCAGACCAGCAACTTGGCCAACTTGGCTAGCTGTTAGCACAGACCACACGACAAAGTTCAGATCCGTGTTTGGATCGATAAGTGAATGCATGGTGTTATACTCCGAAACCCTTTTACTTCTGTCATAACATGACAATTGTAAAGAGTATGGCACTTTTACAAGGAAAACAGTTGAGAAAATATAAGTCAATCAAGGTGGAGTCAATTTGTGATGTAATGAAAAGTTCGGAGAATGGGGTAAGTTTACTATTGATTATGAAAACTATTGGGAGAATATAAGTCGAGGAGGGGAGTCCAGTCTCCAAAAGTGTAAGTAAGTCATGTATAGTCTGTCCAGGGAAAATTACTCCAGCTCTGTCAATATTGATTCAAAAATCATAAATTTTAGATCAAAATGTTTCCTACAATTTGAGGCAAAATTTATAACTTTTTAAACCAATATTGACCGAGCTGAAGTAATTTCCTTATCTCACCAGAATGCCTTCTTTGCTTGGCAGGCTATATCTGTATTCAATCAGTGAGTAAATCAAACTATAGTCTGTCCAAGCAAAGAAGACCCTCTGGCTAGATGGGAGAATGACTCAAGCTCGGTCAATATTGCTTGAAAAAATATCAATTTGATATCAAATTGTAGGGAACATATTGATCTACTATTAAGACCACATTTATAATCATTGAACAAATATTGATCATGCTGAAGTCATTTTCCCATCTTGCCAGAGGGTTTTATTTACTTGGACAGACTATACTAGTGCAGTATTAGAAAAGTGTGCAAAAATATATTCTGTTAGTTCGAAAGACTAAGAACTATTCATCAGTTCCAACTGATCCTCTGATTAAATTACATAATCATTCAAGTAGACTGACTGTAGACAAGATGTTCAAACATTCATCCATGAGATAACATTAAACAATTCATTTTGATCCAACAAATCTTTGTGTTAATGATGCCAAGCCTTATCTTCCACAGATGTTGTTCAAATTAATATCACGCTACACTAATAATTCTGCATTAAATCATTTGGACCAGAGGTTCCATTTAGCAGATGTTATGTGAATCAGTAGATTATTCTTTCAAATGATGAATGTGCGGTACTGTTCTTTTAGAATTGCGGCCTTACAACATGACACCAAAATGAATTGGAATCGTCCAGTTCAGTTTGCTGTACGTCCCAATGTAATGAAGCAGAGGAACATGGTGTGGATACACTGTAAAGTGGGTCAGTGGTGGAGTGAGTGCTCGCGTGTGAATGTTTGACACCGCCACCCACCCACATGATCTCCAAGAGATTCAAGACGAATTGATCGTTGTAATAGGGAACGCTCGTTCACAACAAATCAAAATGACAACCACTTAGTTGCAGCCCCAGACCCGGAGAACACGCCACTCAAGAAAACCGAAACGTAAACATCGAGACATTTAAATTGACTTTGCGCCGGGACGTCAATCAATGGTCGATGTACTTGTCTGATAAATAACAACAGCTTGGAGTTTTTCGTTCATCATTCATCTCAGTCTGACCGGACAGATTATTCATATAGTCTGTCCAAACAAAGAAGACATTCTGGCAAGATATGAAAATGACTCCAGCTCGGTCAGTATTGGTTCAAAAAAATAAATTTGTTCTTAAATTGTTGGAAACATTCTTATCTACAATTTGAGACCAAATTCATAATTTTTGAACCAATATTGACCGAGCTGTCTTCTTTGCTCGGACAGACTACAGTCGCTTGTCGACAGTGCTGGCCACTTATTCATGTGTACTTGCTCTAGACTCAACAGAAATATTCATCGCTTTTAAATCATAACTGAGATGTTATTCATTGCCGCAACGGTCTCGATCATTTATCAATCGTGTACGATGAGCCTTCCCAGAAATAATATTAATGGCACACAGATATCAGATGGACTTAGTTGATTGATAATGTCATGAGGATACATTAATCTGTCATCTGTTTATCTAGCTATGATATCATAGGAAAGATATGATGCAATTGGAAATATCTCCACCAATGCTCTCAAGATCTTGGAATGAAACATTGTATTGTTTCTTCTTCCTTGAAACAATATTTCTCATTTTTAAAATTCTGATAAATTCGGATAGAGGTCAATTTCGATTGCAATTTCGGAAATTTTTCTCTCGGTCTCTGTTTTGATTGTGTTAAAATAAAGCCTTGTAACTCAGTCCTGAAACTTCAGTTTAGTCTATTGAAATTTGGCTCTAGGTAGTGTCAGGGAATATTTTACCTGGCAGTAATTAACTCAAGCTAGAGCATTTGAAATTCAAAAACGCCCGCCTTCATGACGTCATGACTGTCAAACACAATTCACCCTTCTCTTGTCATCACGTGGGTGCCGGTACACCGGCTAAGAGGTTATTCCGCCAAATCATAAGGCTCATATTATTGTATCTCAAATTTATTATAAATTATTTTATAAAAATTATTTATGTAACTCATGCATAGCTCACTCATGCCCTTAATTCAATTTGGAGTTATTTGGCTGTAATTAATATTTTTCATGTGCTACAGTGTCTTGTCATAATTGCAAGCATCTCAATTGATTAATTGCTTAAGTTGGCTAATTGCCAAAAAATCTGTCGTCAGCTGTAGGAGGAACCCTTTTCCGGGAAGAAAGAATTCTTCTAGAGAGAGAGACGGTTCAAGACTAGAATGATTTCCTGATCCACATAAATTATTTAATTTCTATCTGTGATAATCCTAAATAAGTTCCTATTTTTCTCACTGTAGCACCTGAAATTGGGTAATAGCTTTCTTGTATTAATGTTTCCATGTTAAATGGGAAATATTTGAACCGTCTTAAAATAGTTTGTGAAATTGTGAACTTCAAGTGAATGTGAAACCAAATTCGTTGCTGCTTCATCCACGCAGTGGCGGTTCCAGACCAGAAAAACTGGGGGGGCAAGGGCTCAAATTCACGAGTGATTTTCCAGGGGGAGGGGGCTGGAGTTTATAAAAGGATATTTGGGTGCCCTTACCCCTACTCTAGATAGTAGAGTTCCCAGGCGTCTTTTTTCCTAGGGAAAAATTAAAAATATCATGACAAAATAAATAATTAGTCCAACTCAATTTGATTTTTTTTCTAGCTAGGTTGAAAATGTTGATGCCTTGAAAACTTGTCCTTATTTTATTTTAAAAAAATAATAGTCTTGAGGTTCAAGAGTAGATAATTTGGCAATAATTTCTACTAACTACTATTGAATTGAATCCAATAGTTTCATACTACGGCACACAGTGTTTCAGAAGGATGCGCAATACTTCTCAGGCTGTTTCCTTATACCAAGTAGAGAAAAAAGTGGAACATAGGTACCCTCGAAAATGCTTTGTTATCGAGATAACAATGGAGAGAAATTGAAATTTTTCAGAAAGTATTGATTTTTAGAGGTTTTATTCAAGTTATAAAATGATTTATTACCATGTCAAATTACGACGTGATAAATTCAAACAGATCTTAAAATTGCGACTTTACAGTAATTTTTCACTTGTTCAATGTTTTTTCTCCTTTTGATCGCGATTTCTGAGATTTAGGTAAAATTTACACAATCAACGCTATTCAACTGTTATCTCTTCAGAATATCTTCTGATTCTCTTCAACTTCTATCAATATCAAAAAATTATGGTAGCATATTTGCTCTATTATCTCAATAACCATTCAAGTTATAACTCCTCATAAAACAGTCATTGAATTCCTCAGATTCACAACTCCATTTCACATGGGAATTGATAATTTTAGAATCTGAATAAAGCCAGTGAAAAAATGAATATTTCTTGAGAAATTTGAATTGTTATCTAAGCGGTAACAAAGCGTTTTTGGTGATATGTCCCACGGAACTTTTTCCTCTACTTGGTGTAAAGAAACAGCTTGAGAAGTATTGCACATTCCTTCTGGAACACTCTGTGTAGTATGAAAAATTTGGAATCAACTCAATAGTTGGTAAAACTTATTGCCAAACAATCTACTTTTGAACCTCAAGACTACATTTTTAAATAAAATAAAGCCAGATTTTCAAGGCATTAATATTTTCAACTTAAAAAAAAATCATCAAATTAAGTTAGACTGATTACCGGTATTTACTCTGTAATGATATTTTAGATATGATGCAATCATCATAATCCACTTCATTGTAGATGGAGGACTCCAAATAACCTTAATTCATGGAAGATATTGGCAAGCTTCTTTGACTGAAGTACCAAACTATAACATGAGTGAGGATTTTCAATTAGGCTTAAAAAGTCCATATGAACTTCCAATAACAGATATTATCTATTCTATAAACCATTAAATAGTTTTTTTATGATTTTAGTCCACACTAAATTAATTATTTTAGAAATAATTATATTATGTGCGTCTAACTAGAAAAACAATTGGAAAAATTCCCATGAAAACTGGGGGGGGCAGGGAGTATATTGGGTGGAATAAATAGTGAGAATTTATTTTCTAGAGTACCGTATTAAATAGAAGCCTTTCAAATCCGGAGCAGAGCTCTAAGGAAATAAAATCTCACAGTAGCTACAGATTTTTCAATTTAATTCAGAATTGAAAACTGTTGAGTGCTAAACCACAGTTTGTTGTGGGCAATATAGTTTCAGGTTTTGTTATATATATTCATATGGGGTATGAATGAGTTGATTTTGATAGTCTTTTCGCAGAAAATGAGTAATAAATAAATACATTTCTTCATATCAGGCTTGTCGATATTTATTTCAAGAGTTATTTTGCAATGGGAAACAATAATTGCGAATGGTATTTCTATTTTTCCATTGCAATTATTTTGAAGTGTAATTCATGACATATCATTGGCGGTGAGTATCATAGCTCTTCAAAGATTCCGGTATGCACCGTAATAATTGAGTGGCTCGTACAGATAATCATTGCTGAAAAATTATAAGAGCTTTCAAGTACGCAGCAGAATTCTGATGTTATTTGAGTACAGTCTTCCACAAAATCTAATCTCTAGTGCGCAACCTTGATGCCATATGTTGGATGCTTGGTAGTTTCATCACAATAATAAAGAAGTCTTTCTAAAAAAAAAACTTGAGAAAGCTCATGACGTCTATTATGAACAAAATTGACTCCATCCAGTTAGAAAAAGACACGCAAGGCTGATCTATGAAAAAAATTTGTTGAATAAATTTAGATTGTATCATATTTCATGTTTCTAATATTTATTGCAAACTCCAATGTAGTCAAGCTTAAGTTGTGAAATATAAATAGTAATTGTTTCATTGAACAGATTTTGTTATATAATATTCAGAAAACTCTCGCTACTACGAATGTTGGCAACTGAAATAAATACGTACTTACTTAACGATGATTGACAATTTCAATCCAGTTGTACTTGAAAATTTATCATCATTGAAATATTGAAAATATTTCAATTCACTCGTATTGAACGAAAGAAGGAATGTCAGTGATTACTGGCTAAAGTGGTTCAAAATAACGTAACTTGTTGCTTATTGGTCAGCACAACATGACGGCTACCACAGAGTATGTATAACAGGTCTCCCTCCTCTGTGCTGCTACTAAAGATATGTTTCCATTTCCACCGTTGAATTTCCTTTCATGAGAAACTCATGATGATATTTCTAAACAAACATTTATCTATCTATCCATCTATCTTGAAGAAAAATTTTATTCCAATAATTTATTGTTCAAGCGATTGTTTAATTCGATAAAAATGTGAAAATCACCAATATTTCGGTAATATATTAGGTTTTTTCTGTTTTCTTTTTTTGAATCCCTAGTAAAACAATCATAAACAAATATACAGTATTTCAAATATGTAATGGTAATAAATATGAAGCGATCTTGTGTATCCTCTTTGAAGGAAATTTTACCATGCTCAAACAATTTTAGCCAATTATTTCTTATGGTTTTTTGGTGGACAAACCCGAAGGTGTTCCGACATAACCATGATGGGTTAGCTTCAGTCAATAATAATATGTAACACGTTGAATGTTGGCTGTGAGGTGAGAGATCCGTCGAAAGCTTCCCGTAGCGAAGCGTGGGCGAGTGTTGATGCCCACGTAGAGAAAGGCCACTAACATAAGGGCTGGCTTGGTTACGAAACTCACCGGGGTTATGGTCTTCACCAGTGTAGAGGGTCTCATTAAAGGAAAAGTGAACGATGTAAGTACTGAATACAACACTAGCTGTTTGTTACAGTACTTGGTAATACGTCGCATCTAAAACTGGTTTTCAATCTTTTTAGCTGCAACCAGTTGCACTGTTGCACTTCAATTTGATCTCAGTTTGGTACTACAATTGTGGCGTGACTTGGTCATTCATGTACATTACTTATTGTCTGTTTTGGAATAATACTTTTAAGGGGAGAAATAATGACTGCCATTAAATTGCACTTGAGATTTAGCAAATGGCAGATTTCAAGATTGATCGTGACTCATTTGAAGTAGAATGTTACTGACGCAGTTATCTGTAATCCAATTTTGTATATGGGGTTATTGGTAGCTGTAGAACTGTCCTAAGGTTTAGATTTTTTTGTGGATCTTAATTTACGGGATGGGGGGTCGAATTATGATTTTTGGCTAAAATATTTAAAACACATAAAATAATCTCAAATGAGGGTTGGTCGGCAACCTACACTATTCTAAATTTATGTTCGCATTTGATGACCTGGGAAAATAACTTGAAAAATTGAACATATTATGTACGGTTATGCTACACTGTTAGATAAATAAAATATCAAATTAACTAGAAATGGTACATATTATAACTCTCAATTCTGCTACAAATGAAAAACATGAACTATCATAAGTTTTATGAATTTCTTGTAGTTTTCTCGTAAAAACTCATTATATTTGTGGTATTGATATCTGTAGGCCTATCAGTGCTACCTATCAGTAATTCAATTATTGGTAATGTAAAGTATTTCAACCTACAGGACCATAGCTAATGATAAATTATTCATATTATAATAACAATGGCTGATATTATTTTACCTACCTACAGTATTTAGCCCAATCAAATAGTACTCCGGACCAGACAAAAATCCTGTTAATTGATTTTACTGTCTTAATCGATCCATTTGGGTGTAAGTAAGAGTAATCCATGGTTTTCCACCAAAATATCTGGAGGCATAACTTTTGGAAGCCTAAAAATCACGAAATTTTCGGACTTTTTTCAGTTTTTTCACAATATCTCAGAAACCGATTTTTCAATCGATATTTTTATTCAATACTTTTTCAAAGTGCATAAAAATCCCTATCATTTTCATCTTCTAAACGTTTTTCTATCTCCGATAGGAACGAGTTATAGCTCGTCAAAAATTGCTAATTTTTGTCAACTTTGCGAAAAATCGCTAAATCTAGGTATTTTTCCTTTTTACTTCTTTTCAAGCCGTCTATCGTATTATTCATCTTGATAAGGGTGTTCAAGAACACGATGTTCATACATCGCAGGTGACAACGTAGAGGCTTGTAATGGATGAAAAATGTGTAATAGTTATTTATTGTATGGTAGCCAGGTCAGTCAGGAGCTCAGGGGTTGCAGAGGAGGACGGCTGAAAAGGGACTAGGTGTGTGGTTGGATTAGATTGCTTCATCCAATTACAAATAGATAACATAGTATTTATGCTTGGATTCTTGATTTGAATTATAAATATTAAGTTGAATATAAATTCAATATAGTTAAACTATAAATTACACACCCATGTAAGAAACTTAATTGATACCTTTTAGTTATTTTATACTGAATGAGGAATGTTGATGAAATGTTTGAGAAATTTATAGCACTTATATGATATTTCAAACAACCGTTTGTAATATTAGGTGGATATACTGTATAGATTGGTAAGAAAATTAGTTATTATTCATTGATTTATACACAATACAATTGAATTCATGTTACCCTACCTCCTCTGATAGCACTGCCGCACCTAACAGTTCAATTCTCCATTCCTTTGAAAAAGGACATCAGATAACAAATTGATAAAAGTCCTCTACCTCCTTCAAATTTTACATGAAACAAGTAAAGTTCTTATCATAAGCAATCTATGGCTTATCAGGTCTATAAGCTCGCCCATTTCGTTCTTCTTTATCCCAATGTGATATTTGAGGGATTTGTATAGAGTATGGAAATGCCTCGCTTGAGGGTCCTGCAAGAATTCATCCCTATGTATTGTCCTAAAGTACCTATGAAATAATTTCCTTGGGTAGGAGTATTCACTTGATCAGTGGAGTCGAGATATTTGTTGAACCGAATCAGCTAATTTTTTCCAATGTACAATTATTACAGTGACTTACCGAATAACAGGATACCACGACTCATAACTGGTCAAGTGAATAGGTACCCCTAATGCCCTGGCAGGTGTACCCACGAAACTGGTGAAGTGCTGTACAGTAAAAGATACGGGTACTTCACCTGTTTCGTGGGCACGAGCAGCCAGTGCCCTAATGTAAAATCTATCTCGTTATCATAGCTTTTGCCACTATCATTACACAACTTTCTTAAATCTTTAAACCAGAAATCTTCTATTTTATATAACTTTTTGGTAACCTATTTTCTTCCATTCTTATACTCTCTGCAATATAATTGTAATGCAGCCTAAGACAGAGCTCGGAAAGAGGTGTTAGTTCAGTTTCAATAATCAACTTGGCGTACCGTATTTATGGGGAGTGAAAAATAATTCTTGATGAGAAACCGCTAAAATTTTTCCACAGTTTCATACGTTACTGCCTTATACCTGTGCTTCGAAATGAAGAGTTGGTGTTAAAACTACACCTAAATATTTGAAGTGATTCACATATTCAATCTTTTCATTTTTAAACGTCCATTTCTCGCACCTAGTTGGATCACCTTTATTCATTAAAACCATTTTCTTCGATTTCTTCTGATTCACATTCACCCTACATTCGCAGAATAATTCATGTTCATTAATTAGTATGTACTGGAACCCTACTGGTGAATCCGAAATTAAAGCTATATCATCAGCATACAAATCTGGTTTATCTAGATGAAAAGGCTTGAAAAGACTTGATAGAAAAGGTAGAACACAATAAGTCTATATTCATGGAAAAAGTTGTATGATGAACGTTACGTGAGGAAGCACTAGAAGAACCCTAAGGTGGCACTCCTAAGCGACAGCTCAAGCTGGAGGGCTCTAGCTGCGCGTCTCGAGCCGTTTCAGATCTAGTCTTATAACTACAGATACATAATAATATTTACTAGGCCTATATAATCTGGAAAGCCATAGACGTGCAGCTAGAGCTGCGCAGCTCGAGCTTTCGCTTAGGAATGCTAACCATATGCTGTCGAGCTCCATATAACCACTTGAAGCCTCAATGCAAATGGAAGGGAATCGACACTTTCCTTACTCAACCATAGAATCTACGTTACAAGTTTACGGATTCATTGGTTGGCGCTAAATCTCGAGTCTCATAAATTCAATCACTACCGTTGAATATACTTTTCCCTTTCTACTGAATCATTAGTGATTGTATCAACATCTTAATAACACCCTTATTACGATAAATAATAGGATAGACGGCTAAAAAAGGGGAAAATACCTAGATTTAGCGATTTTTCGCCAAGTTGACAAAAAATAGCAATTTTTGACAAGCCATAACTCGCTTCCTATCGGAGATAGAAAAACGTTTAGGGGATGGAAATTGTAGGGAATTTATACTCTTTAAGAAAGTATTGAATAAAAATATCGATAGAAAAATCGGTTTCTGAGATATTGTGAAAAAACTGAAAAAAGTCCAAAAATTTCGTGATTTTCAGGCTCCCAAAAGTTATGCCTCCAGATATTTTGGTGGAAAACCATGGATTACTCTTACTTACACCCAAATGGATCGATTAAGACAATAAAATCAATTAACAGGATTTTTGTTTGGTCGAGGCACAATTTAATGACAATTTGATTGGGCTAATTTGTATGATCAATCAATCTTTCATTCAACAATTTGTATGACAGGACATCACCTATCCAGTTATCCAGATTGTGCGGACGATGTTTTAGTTGTGTTTGATAATGATGTAGGTGACCTTGCTACTGATAGTTGCAGTTCAACGAACCGCAAGAATTATTAGCTAGTAAAGCGAAGCCGACACAATGGTCATTGGCATGGGAATGTTGACTGCTGGATCGTGGATCATGCGAAAAAGGCACACATTACAGCTCTATTACGCCATATGCACTCTTGCAGTATGCTTGCCATCTGTTGGACACAACAAAATCGACATCATTTACTGCCATCGTTATTCTCAAAATAAGATGACATTTTTGAAGACATTTACTGTCATTTTAACCGACAAACCAAAATGTAATAAATACAATTTGTATTTTTTAAAAATAACCCACAATTGCTGAATTGGTGAGTAATCACTATCTTACACTACTATGGTCTGGGTCTCTGGATATCGAAATTGTTCAAGGAAAAGGAACACAAAAATTTACAAGTTGTTGATCAACAATTCTTTGATCGAACCAATATTCCATATTGGCAAAATTTACTTATCTAATGTCTAGCATCAATATTATATGCGCTGAAACTGAGTAAGCTCTCATATGAATAAAATAAGTAGATTCAATTTCTAGTTATCTGTGTGAAATTCTCTCACCCTCAAGATCAACAATATGTATTTTAAGTGTAGGTAGTCTTCAAGTTCTGCTATGTGCTCTCACAGCTGATTTACTACATAATTTTTAATTACATTATTTCTAATTCTATCGAACAAAGTTCAGTTACTGCGAAATGTATTTCTATTAAGAAATTCATCCCGCACTTGCGCCTAGAAAAAATAATTATGTCAACCAGTCTTTAATTGCTTCACCTGGCTGATGATTCTCTGCAGTATTACAAAGTAACTTGCCGTGAAACTTTGATACGGTGAGGTGAGCTCCAGAAATTGAATCCACACTGTGAAACAGTTATGACAGCGATATAGGCACATACTGTATTGCTCATATTGTTTTCATAATAACAGTATATTATATTGTCTGTATTGCACCTTCAGAGTGAGCCTTCCAGTAGCAGTTCTAAAACGTTTAATTCTGCATTATTCAATAGCAGTAACCAGTAACCACTAAAATTCTAAACCCATTATGTCTGCAGTCTGGATATAGAATTAGAAATATGATTTTGTTGTTTTATTTCTGAAGACCCAATAAAAATTGTAAAGAGTTTCCTTCGCAAAAAATTAGTGCATTTTTAATGTTATTTTTTCGAAATTTACAGAATTCAAGATACTCAGAACTTGTACTGCGTAAGAATTGTGATTCATTTGATTGAATATCTAGTGTTAAAGTATCGCTAGCAGTCCAAGCACCGTGCAAAATATGAGATTTATGGCTCAACGACAGATGTTTCACCGATTATGTTGTATGGGGTTGCATGGTTGGCCCAGTTCAAGTACTAAGCTTGCATCTCCATAAATATCCGGCTCAACATAAAACAATGTATTTTACGCGAGGGCATTTGGTACAGGCCGAATCGAAATCTAGGCTGAATATCCAGTTTCTACCCATAGGAAGTCTGTGACGTTAGTTCTGAGAAGACAATTATTGATTATTGATTAGAGAGAAAGAGGAAGGATAGAATAGAGAGAAGGAAAGATGGGACTGGAAGGAAAGAGAGAATTGGAGATGAAGAGAATGAGAGGAAATACTGGAGAGCATTAGAAAAATGATTAGAGTAGAGATAACTTGTCAAGTTCTAGAGTGGACTGTCCAAACTTCGCCACGGGCCCAAGTCATTAAAATAAAGAAGTCATTCTATTCTAACTTGTGATATAATTGAGGTCTATTAAGGATTGTTGTACAAAATTACAAAAGAATGACCAACTGATATGTTGAAGGTAGTGAAGTAAGTTTTCCGAAAATGATAATGAATAAAACATTGAGAAGTAACCTCTGAATAAACCACTTTGAGAATTTTAAGTCGATATTAAATATCGTTATTCAATTAAATTGATTTCAATACTTGCAGTACATGGATGCCAAATAAATTCAAAATCTGCTTAAAATATTTACTATATTTATAATATAATATTATTATAATATATTATTATATAATTATATTAATATATTAATTATTAATTATTATTAATATATTAATAATTATATTATTATATATTTATTATTTATTATTATGTTTATTATATTTTATTTATTATATATATTATTATATATTAATTATATTAATAATTATTATTAATATATTAATTATATTATATTAATATAGTATTATAATATTTACTATACTTATAATATTTCATCAGTCTCCATTGAATGGATAGAACAAGGAAATTGGAATTTCGAATGAATAATTCAGATTAAGTTGTTATGTGACATAGAGTAGTTGCTTTGGGCTATAAGTTACTAGGCCTAATCTTGGAATTTTTGACAGCGGTTATAGAAATCTAGATCTAGATCAATTGATGATACAAATTAATGGGATTTGAATGGTTCGTATAAATAAACAAACATATTTTTCAATTATCGTTGAAATAGATTCTATTCTATATCATCGATTGTTATCTATCAATATATAATTATCTATTTTAAATTGCTTTCGTGGCCTGAGGAGGCAACTATTAGGAAATACAGTTGCTGAGGACAATAATGAAGAATGACTCATGTTTCTACGCTTACTAATTGATAGTTAAATCTGGTGTCACGCTGTCATCCAAGGTCTACTGTTGAACAAGTCCACTTTAGTCATCAAATTCAAAATTTGTTTGCGTTTGATTTTAAAGACTAGACAATATTTTGATGGATTCAGCTGAGCTAGTCCTTTGATTTCATGGGTCGGATATTATCCTCCCCCAACGCTGCCTAATTAAGCTGTATGTATATATATTTAGTATGTATTAAAAGCTCAATTTCGACATTCCCACTCTCCGAATGCTAAATAACCTATACGGTAGGCTAAGCTTAATTTCAAACTAGTTCAATTTGTGTGTAATTTGTATAAAATGGCCCTCAGTACTTTTTCCAAAACTTTTCAGGTCTATAACTTCTATTAGCTATTTTTAAACCATATACAGTAATACAGTATTGTAAAAATGTATTTGTATATTATAATTGTGAGTGTGTGTGACCTCTTTTGAGCTAGGGTGTAGACTGTAGAGTTCAGTTTTCTATTAGCAACCACTATAAATAGAATCTTTCTGTTTATTTCGAGCTCTCCAAATAACTTTCAATTGATCCATTTTGTGGCTGTGTCATATTTTGGACCACTGTGTACAATACTCAACCTCTCTTGCTGATCATGGCATTGTGTCACACACTTGACATGATAGTAGGATGTGTATTCGAAGGCTATTGTCATCACTGCTTGACATTATGATGCCAGATATCAATTAATTATTATCATCAACTTCTAAAACCTTTTGCGAGTGCTAAACCATGACTCAACCATACACATAAATGTAACACACGTGTGAAGCAATACACCTGCGCTGTGTTCCTCCCACATAATGTAGGATTAAAGTGACACATCCAGTGACGGATAGATGTCACTCTAATACTCTATTGTACTTGAATTCAGAATAGAATTTGCTTGTACTAAACTCTGAAGGTTGCTCTAAAGTTTTATACCATAGGAGCACTCTCAAGTTATCAGTATTGGAAATTCGAATATTTTTGTTACAAACTGGATAATTATAAGAGAATCAGACTAGTGCAATCGTAAGCTCTCTTCATTTTGTTATTTATCAATAACTGAAGTTATATACTGTGAGTTACGTAGATTGACTGATCACATTAATTTTGTTCAAAACCCGTTTCTTCAGAGAGTCATCAAAGATTCTCTAGACTGCCAAGAGGCGAACGAAGCGAGTCTGTCGGCTTGTGACGGTTGAGGATCAAACCTGATTGATGGAGAGCATTTAGAAAGCTTTTATCGAGTTGTAAAGAAGACGCAGTTAATTAAATCGTTAAGTGACAGGTAGGTTTTGTGTGTAGGATCGTTGAAGCTGCCGTGTATTGAGTGAGCCGCCCCCTATTTGAAGGAAGGTCGTTTATTCGTTAAAGTATTGGATTGATTGTAATGTAGCCATCGCAGTTGAATTTGAATAGCTGTTTTAAGAGCTGGCCAAGGGAAGAGACGCTCAAAGCATGCCATTAACAGCGGCCTATAAGTCACTTGTCGGCTCTCGGACAGGTCCTTTTGGGTTGGCCGGAAGTGTCCGTTTAAGCAATCTCAAAGAGCTTCCTCTCACGAACTGTTCAGAGTACGTGTTTCTCTTGTTATCACGAGCTGGATTGGTGCAATCGCACAAATTTACATGTACAATAATGTCACATGTATAATGTGATGGATGGGATCAGAGGGTTTATTTTCACTCGTACATTTTTTATTTGCCTTCAAAAGATCAATTACATGATGATACATTCTAAAAGTGCTAAAATATAGGTTTTAAACAGACAACTTTTGATCTGGGTGTCTGTGGTCCAATTTCCTCCCAAGAAGATACATAAGATGAAGATGCTACATTAATTTATATAATGAATATTTCAATTGGAAGATCTTTTATCATCATTGGAATGAATGTATTTTTCTAATAACTCATTTGATACATCTCAAATATCCTCTTGTATATCTCCTAGACTGTAGACACACATTTTGAAGCTAAGGAATTGAAAAGCGAATCGAATTCAGTCATAATGATCTTGATCTTGCAAACTATCATTTTATGGGTACTTTTCACTCATAAGTTTGATAGTAAGAAACTCTTGAAATCGTTTCTTATCTGTTGGTGTGTTGGTTCGTTAGTGGATGTTCTAAGATGTAATCTCCTCGTTAGTGGAATAGCTACATTAGTGAGAGTGCTGCCGAGCGGATGTAGCCGAGAGGTTATCGTTTTGGTTCAGCCGTTCTATCAAAAACTGATGGTAATGTCACTTGTCTGTGTTGTTATGAACTGTGGAGCTGCTAACATCATATTGCTGGAGTTTCATCGGCAGTAAAAACAATTTTATTTCCACAAAGTGCATAAAAAATATTTTTAGTAATTGGTCTCCTTCTGAGGCGAATAGTATGATTATTAGTATTTCAGCTTTAATAATTATTTATTCAGAGAGACAAACACACAATGATTAGGGAAAGTGAAAACAGGCACAAGCCCTTCACTATCTCGATCCCAATTTGATGAAAAATTCTGTCTAGAAAAGATTATGCTTCTTGAAATCATAGTTTCAACGTGATTGGAATTTCACAAAACTGCTCAATTTTTTATTGTATGATGACTTATCAAACGACCTCTTCCATTATTAGTATGAACCTACTTAGAATAAGAATAAGAATATATTGAAAATTTTCACACACATACTTACATACTATACAAAAATGAAGATAAATCTCAGCATGACAAAGACAATACAATTCAATAAAATATTAAAATATACGTCAAGTGGAAAACCACTATCACAAGATGACTTGTACGCCAGTGGGGAGCGAGTGAAGCACTGGAAGCGAGTTTCTCTGAAGCTAGCCTGATCCAGTACTTTACCTGATCCTTCTATTTATTACACTTCCACTGAGGATGCTGAATAAGAAACTAAACATAATGTTGAACAGGATTCCAATTTATTCTGGTTATAAAAAAGTATGGATAGCTTATTTTGTTGAGTACGGTACCTATGTTGTTGAATATTATGTATTGTTTGTCTAGTAACAAGAATTGTATTTCGGTAGTACGGTTTCAGAGAACTAATATTCCAAATTTTTTTCTATAACCTGATAGTAGGGTATTATAGTTTTAAAATGCTATATTCCAGAAAGTGAGTTCATTAGAGTCTAATTTGTCTTGGCTAGACACGAAAAGCCATTAATCTCGTTGCAAATCAGCACAGGGATCCAGTGCCAAAATGTCAGTTTTTCTCTCTCTTCATCCGACTGGTGTGGCTCTATGGTTATATCCACCTTCTCCTTCTACTTCCGTCTGGTCTGGCTTTATGATTATCGAAACAGTAGAAGGCGTGAACAGACTTGTTAATGGCTATTGGATCGTACACAGAAAAAAGGTCAAGGCACACTATCCCAGATAAATGTGCTTTCAAATTCTAGATGAACGTTCTTGTCCTAAATTATAAGAACCTTTTTGTAGAAACACTGAAGAATTATAATTTGTTTTCTCGGTTTAAAATTGAATAATTTAGTTTTCTCTTTTTGCTTCCTAAACATTACTGTCACCTTCTGTAAAATATATTTTTTGTTTAGTTAAATATCACATGTATCTTTCATCAGTGGTTTAATTCACTGCATTCTATAATAAATTATAGCATGCACATACTTTTATTCAATTTCAATTCCATTCATGATCTATCATAGTTTTATTAAATTTTGATGTCATCGAGGAACGTGACATAATCTACTGCTCTCAGCTAGTGAATATTGAAATGCTGAATTGGAAATCGATTGTACTATTCTAAATGATTTATGATGTCTTGGAGGAAAATTAATTGATTAATTAAAAAAACATGTTCTTTCCATTGTAAAGTATCAAATCGATGATTATGATTTAGAAAAAAAATTTGTACTAGGAACACCATCTACTGAAAATGATTCATTTTGTTAATTCTTGGAGAATTGTAAAATATGATAACTTGTTGACCTTCGCTTATGCTGTGTACCTTTTACAATGCAGATGCGTTTGAAATACAATATTTTCACTTTTCAATCTTTCCTGTTAGTAGTTGACATTTCCTAGAGTAGGCGTTTTTAAATTTGAAGAAAGTTTAGTTATCCTTGTCTTGAGCAATTTGTTAATAGAGTTTGAGAGCTGGAAACTAGTATTGTACAGTCCAGCTAGGAAAAAGGCGCACTTGTTTGGATATCCAGTTTTTTTCAATTCCGTATCAAATGAGACGCGTAGAAAGTTTTCTACAGTCTGCTCTACAGTAATTTTAAAGGTTTTGCCTTTCGTTATTTAGAATAAAAACGAAATTTGTTCCGAAATCGTAGATTTTCACATTTCTTGTCTTGTTTGCCTATACAATCAAGTTTTCTGTAATTGTTTTTAAGTGAAGCATCTGTATTTTGCAAGGAGGTTTTGAACCTCCTTGGTATTTTGAATTTTTTTTTTGAAAAACATATAATGTGTTTGAAATTCTAAATTATTTTATTCATCAGACGCAAAATTTTTCAATACGTAATGTTGGAAGTTTAGAGTAAGCATAAACTTTATCCAAACTAGGTCTAGAAAACAACAAAAAATTATGTACACTGTGTATCCTTGACTGTTATAATTTTGGAATGATATCATGTTATGTTTGAAGCACTATGTTAGTGAACTTTGAGATACTGTATGCTAATAAATTATCGGCCGCAAATGCAATTAGAATTTATTTACATACAATGACTATGAAAACACAAATAACAGTTCAGTAAGACGCTTTGAATATTCAACTGTTGGTAATAAGATAACACAGGGACGGATTATTCAACTTGTTGTTTCAAAACACTTCCAGCAAGATCAAATATCTCTACATTATACAATTGAAAGATCAGTGCAATAATAATGAAATTGATATTGATTGTAATGGCAAAACAAAAAATATCTCCTTATGTTTCTTGACCAGCAAAAATTTTGCACGAATATATTTGCTTCGTGAAGTTCAAGTAATCCTACCATTAGAGAAATGTGGTCAACTCAATGTTATCGTATCAATTTCGAAAATTGAAACTGTTTTTCCTATTTCTGCTGTTTGGAAACAATCATTTTTAATGAAGACCCACAAGTAAATTTCCATCAAATCATTCTTTTCACCTCCAATTTATTCTTATTATTGTTATTAGTACCATTTCATAGTTTATTCTTTCACTACTACTACTTCTTTTTTATTTTGACCCCCTTCTGCCTTTACAGCGTAGGGGTTTTCTACTACATGTATTCAATACGTTTTATTCCAAGCACTAAAATAATACTACCAACTAAATCTCTTCCATCAAAATACTTCAATCTCAGAAAAATCGCTTGATAGTTGACAAAATTCATTAATTAAAGAATTGAACTGCAATATAACAAAGGTACAGTAAAACTACAATTTTACCGCTGAAATACCCCTTAACACATTTAACTGCAGCGTGCTAATCCAGCCTACTTATCACAAGGGCCACCTTTTATGTTGAGAAATCCTCTCTGTACAAATCAAACTTCAAATTTTTTTCAAATATGTTTTCTGATTCTTATTTAATTGATTGGTGTTAATATTTTTATTTTACAGTTAAGGTTTTTTATTGTTTCAGGAATTGTACCAAATATTTTTTCAATTGAACCACGAATGGTGGAGACAGAATATAAATTGTTTATTTCTCTGTTTTTCCAAGTCCGTCCAATGCTTGTTTTTATCACTTTTTCCTTGATTGAAGTTGATTGGACTGAAAAAAACTATTCCTAAAATTTATTGAATTATAGTGACATCTATCAAATTTCATTGATTGAGTTGATTGAATTTGTTTGTTGAAATAGAAACAATCTATAATATTGTTTAATAGTATTGTTCTGTGTTCTAATTTTCGTGACCAGAAACAGATACAAGTGTTCGTTTAGTGATGATGTGCCTGTGACTAAAGCGGAAGTAGAGATCACTGTTCAGGCCAGACTTGTCCTGGATCCTGCCTGCTTAGCTCGTTTGGTTGGCTGCAAGGCTGCTTTCATTTTCGTCGTTTGCAAGATTACTGTAATTTCACTCGAATCGCGTGTGCATTAGTTGAACTTGCATCACTAAAAACCGTGTATACCACTTTATAGAATTATAGTTTATAGTAGTGTAGTATATAGTATCACGTGTATTATAGTATCTTATCACTTGATACTTATATAGTGAATCGTTTATATAGTATAAGTCTATTCAAACCTGTCTGAAGAACGATGAACTGAAAAAGCGTTTGTATTGGTATTATTAAATTATTGTTGATTAAGTGATAGGTTGAGTGGTAGTGTATCTTCCTCTTACTAACTCTTGCTGATTTAGGATTTTTACAAATAAATTTATAACTATTAATGCATACTGTTGAAAAATTCATTAGCAAAATAAATCATGTATTCATGTTTAATTTCCACCTCTTGAATTTGATGAAATTTTGTCGAAATATCTAATAAATTTTTCTTTTTTTTTGCAGGTGAGTGTAAATTCTTGTTACCTACCGTTTTGTTGGAAATTTTTAACACCTAAAGATTGAAAAAAGAAGAAAACAAGCAAAAATGTGAGTATGAATGAATGATAACATACAATTGATTACAGAAACCTTGAGATAACACAGTCATAATAGAAGGAAGGTCCCTAATTCTAAAAATAAAGGTCTGGCCCTTCCAGTCAACTTCTTGTATTCTCGAATGAAATTCATGTACCAAATCAACTATCGATCTCTTACTTTTTGCCATATGTCCATATCTAGTGTAGGTGGCAATCGCTGATGACTCAATGCATGCATACAAGGTCAATTGTGTTGTAAACTCCTCCTTTTTCTGAATAATATAAAATAATAATTCAAGAGTCAATGAAACATGCAATCAAAGTGTATATTGTGGTCAGTAGCGGACACTTGTTTTGTTGGAAAAGGTGAATTTAGATGGAGTTGAAGGCTATTTCTGTGCTTTAGCCTGAGGCAGCTTGAATCGAACTCAAATTGCACTTGCAGTCAGGGCGAGGTCGCAGAACATAGTAATATAAATGTTACTATTGTAATTCATTAGTGAACATAGTAATATACATACTATGTTCAACGTTTAACGGTGAATCACATGACGTGACGTGATGGCGTGATGGCCCAGAGACAACTCTTGCCCGCCACCTGCAATGATGATTGCCGTTCAAGTTCCTTCAACTCACTCACATTCACTTGTTTGCCGCGCCTTGCCAATATACTTTCACTAGATTGCTCCATACTGTTTATCTGTTACAGTTTTGCAGACTTTTGCCAATCTTGAATCAACTGCAATCATAATCCATGTAATAATGATTCGCAGGTTTCGGGTGGCGTTTTTAGCCAGAATGAAAACATCCGGTGTCATTCAATTCATAATGAATGCATTAATGTGCAAACTGCATCTGTTTTAATTTTAGTCATACGACTACTGTACTGTAACCAAAGTAACAATGTAGTCCTACTGTCTTTTTCAACTGCATTAAGTACATACTCTGTACGTACTTGCATTTCAATGCATTTCATTCTATTCTACAGCTATGGTCTAACATTAACATAGGCCTACATGGTTGCTTGAAATATACGAGGTTTTCAGTTGATGTAAAATCCATATTGTGGATGAATTTTTGTCAAGTCTTCATGTGTGTAAATATAACTCAACTGTTTAACATGCTATTTGTCTAAACATGTCAGCTTATGCGATTTAATTGCTGTAGAACTTTATTTTGCTTATAATAATTTTTGGCAAATCGATCATATTTTAGATGTTGGACACTGGAAGCAAATAATTGATCGAGAAGAATGTTGTTCGTGTAAATAAATCAGTTCAATCTGAATTATTTACAGGAAAATTCCGCTTTATAAAGAGTTCAACAGCAGACCCTGTTGAAGTTGTTGGTACTCAAATGATTTTTCCTTGGTTTATTTGCTCATTGCGCTCCTACCAGTTAGTTATTTTGCTTGGAATTTAACCTCAAACTGTGTTTGAGCAGCGTGAGGTTGACTTGTGCTCTCCCTATGTGCTCACCTTGAATTTGCTATCGAACATTTATTTCCCTTGAGCCGAGGGCGACCAAATTATTAACTTGCTTCGTTCCAGCTCTGCCCCGCCCCGCCCTTTTACTACAACAGACGCCAACGAAAGTGGCGGTTGGCGATTGTCTGATGTTGATGCTCAGCTCTGTAAGGAAAGTCTAAGAGCGGTCTAAGAGAGTGAAACGATCTACGAGAGGGTGCTCGTAACTCGATTTGCTCTTTCAGACAGCTTGCCGACTGTCGTGACAGAGCTGAGCAATGATGGTAGTTCTCCGTCAACCGTCAGTCTCGTTGGCGTCTGCTATACACGTGTACCTTTATCGAACACCTTTCGCATATTTATTGCTTTCGGGGCCCGTTATCAATCCCTTGACATTGCGTAGTCTCGTCCATTGGCGATTGAAATTGAAAAATGTTTATTGTTTTTGTACATTGAGCCTTGAGATAAAAGGGTTTGAACGGAAGTACAGTACATGTTAGTCGCCCGTATAGCCTTAGTACCATGGTGCCATGTTAATGCAGGTGTTCTCCTGTTACCCGATCCACGTGGTGAATGGGTAGAGATTCTTTCCTGTTATCGTTTTTGGTAACTTTTACCTTCCCTGAATAAGAATCCAATCCACATTCTAATTAACAATTTCTCCTCTCTTATTCAATCTTGATGTGAAAATATTTTCAAAATATGCTTTGCCTTCGTGGTGGAGAACTACCCACCGGGTGGAGAACGGTAGATTCCACTCGCCTCGGTTACATTGTGTTCACTCATCCGAAATCAGTGTTAGTGTTAGCAGTCTATAGTATATTGCACTGGCGGCTCGTACCCACGAAACAGGTGAAGTGTCCGTAACTTTTACTGTACAGCACTTCACCTGTTACCGTGGCGGCACGAGCCGCCAGTGGTATATTGTTCTGTGACTTACGATCACACTCACATAGCAACCACTCTTATCGTGCAGCCGGACACATCACACAATCGTTATATAACATTTCCAGGTTTAATCGACTGTTAATTCAGATTCTAGTTACAATATTGTCCTTTATCCTAAAAAATGATTGTTCATAAGAGGAACCCAAATCACCATTAACTTTAGCATAGTTCTTAATTGAAATTACTGGCGAAGTCATCTTAGAATACAATCCTCTAGTAATTTTCATCTCATTAAGCAGTAGTTTGAACTACTGAATTGTCGTTTTTAAAGTAAATTTGGCTGACTTGTTTTGGCAGCAGGCTTCCTTGTAGGGACAGTTGGATGGTTGCTGGCGCCAGCAAAGAAACTACAACAGGATAACGGCAGAGGACTTTTTCGAAGATGCACTGCTATAGTTTGTCCAAACAAAGAAGACATTCTGGTAAGATGGTAAAATGACTCCAGCTCGGTCAATATTGGTTAACAAATTATGAATTTGGTCTCAAATGTAGGAGACATTCTGATCTACAATTTGATCAGATATTTGTAATTTTTTGAAACAATATTGACCGAGCTGGAGTTATTTTCACATCTTGCCAGAATATCGTCTTTGCTTGGACAGACTATACCAAAAGATGACGTCAGTGTAGATCGATAACAGCATGACAGAGTCGAGCGTTGTAAACGGGTTATCGTCGAATTTATGACCTGTGGCAGTGCAGTAGTACTGGGGGTCCCGCAGCCTCCAGTTGACGGATGAGTAGTTGAAGGGGGGATCTTCAACTACCCCATCCCCCATACTTATCAACAGGCCCTTCAATCCTTGTAAGACACTCGTTGCGTGTTGGAGAATGCTTTGTTTCCTTTCAGAATATATTGTGCAATTTGAAGAGGGTGGCATGCCTTGCTTAGCTTCTCGAGTGCTTTCACTTGAAAGTAATGGGTTACAGAGTGTAACGATGTTGAATATTCGATTTGTAATACACTAGCCACCTGATAATTCGCAGTGCCTAGTGTTAGATTAGATTAAGTGTTAAAAGTACACTTTGATTAATGTATTAAATGCTGTGGTTTTTACCTTCAAAGCATATAATATAGAGTTTATTGCATGGCATCAATTTCTTTGGCAGACTTACCAACAAAGAAATTGGCGGCTGGGGAATGTTCTTTTTTCAGTAAATAGTTAATGATATGCTAAAAAATCAGATTTTCAAGTTGAAAAAAGAAGAAGATGAAGAACGAGAAAGTTTTACTTTGATGTAAAAGTAACATTAAAGTAACATGGAAGTAATACAATACTTCTTTGTGCTATCTATTTTTGTGAGAATCAAGTTGACAGGCTATCAGAGATAACAAGTCCTATTAGAGGTAACAAGCTTTTTCACGAGTAACGAGCGCTTTTAGTAGTAACTCACAAGTGCTAATAGGGAACTAGTACTATTCGAGGATAATTTCGCCATTACTAGGTATTGGTCAATAGGTGAGGATGGCAGCTTAGTGATCGTGAAGTTAAGTCACTAACGCTGTGGACTGCTCTTGGATAGGTGACCAGTATGAACAAGTACGCATTGGCGAGGTTTATTCATTTATTTATCCATTTACAGAAAATATTAAACGTATTGGCTAAAAACACAGACTAACGTCCAAAACGTCTTTATACCAAATTTAGGTTATCTTTTTTCGCAGCACTTTCAGAAGAATTTATAGTCGAGGAGAAACACCGTATTATACAAATAGAACCTACCCGTAAAATTCTTCCCACCATTAAAAGCCATATGCATAGTTTTTGCCATTACTGGCTAGATTACGGCTCTTGAAGTTTTTAGACGTTCATTTTGTGAACATTTTCTGAATAGTTCAGTTGGAAAAATGACTGGATGGAAACTGAAGAAAACTTCCATTTGTGGAAAAACTTGAAGATTATTTTCCAGTCTAGGGAAAGCATAAATGGAAAGAATGAGCTTGAGGGTTGTACCCAAGAAAGGGGATATACATGGAGGGAAGATAAAGTTGTTGGAAGATGAGATGGAATACGTGATAATTTGGCGGGAAAGGGAAGTTGATAAGACGACAGTAGTGAAAGTATAGGCCTACGCCTAACGAAAGTTTGGGGCTACGCGAATAAGGATTTAGCTTATATGGGGTTGGTTTTCCAACTATCAGAGCCTCAGTAAATAGAAGCTGCTTTACTTCACTTTTGATAGTTTGAAATAATATTCTTGAATTAAAATTTAAGTTTCTGAGTCGTGCATTCTGTTCATGCTGATTTTGTGTTAAATATAAATATAATGCTGTAGTAAAATATAAATATAATAAAATATAAATGTAAATATTGAATGAGATATAACTGCAAATATTGAATAAAAATAATAAATTGTCAATAGTATAATCTCCTCCTTTTCAAAATCGTAGCTAATTGAAGAGTTTTTCATTTCATATAGAAAATCGGTTTTGTTAAATCACTTGTTACCTCCTGCTACTTATCCATAGATGATTCTTGCCATGCCATAATGCATTTTCAAGTACATTTCATTTGAAGGTACCGCTGTTGTATATTCATCAGATATTGAGGAAACTCAAGTACATTAATAAAGGTTTGAGGAAATTTCCTTGTAGATTCAAAAACAGATTTTTCATGAACACAGGTGATGGGTGGGTGAAGAAGCTAAACTGACAGAATATAAACAAAGGCCTTCTCTATAGTCTGTCCAAGCAAAGAAGACAGTCTGGCAAGATGGGAAAATGATTCCAGCTCTGTCAATATTGGTCCAAACAAACACTTGGTCTTAAATTGTAGATCAGAATGTTTCCTACAATTTGAAACCAAATTTATAATTTCCGAACCAATATTGACCGAGCTGGAGTCATTTTCCTATCTTGCCAAAATGTTTTCTTTGCTTGGACAGACTACTCATGTATGTGCGACAAGCATTGGAGTGGCGCATAAACAAAGGCCGAATGGAAATGAATGAGACCTTGACGGCTTCATTTCCATGAATGAATAAACAGATTGTCGCCTTCAAGTACCAGATTCACAAGGGTGTAATGACTGAGGATGCTCAGTTTTGGTGTCCATGCATGTAGTAGTATATTATATAATGAGTGTGGAAAAGGCGTTTTTACAAACGAATATTTATGTTCTCCAAACGAGCGGTACGCGAGTTTGGAAAATGTTTTTTGTTGATCAGAAAACGGGAAAATATTATGGGAAACATTCAATTTGGAATAGATTGTATGTAGGAGGAAATTTTGATAGTGCCGGCCGCAATGCTGGATAGCGGGAATTGAATAGAATTACTGCCATTATTTTATTTTAGGATGAATGAATGTAAGGATTGTACAAAGAGGGTAGATGGTGGATGATTAAGATCAAGTTTTGGAAATTTGTTCAATCATTATGGATGTTGAATGGCACTCGACGTTTTTCCAATAGAATTGATTCAACAATTCAACATTTCGATCACAGCTTCTAACAATATTCTGCAATTTCTCTGTGGTGTTTTTTGATTGGAAATTGTGTTAAGTGAGTATTGAAAAGGGAAATTGGAAATTTTTATCAAAATTGGAATAGAAGTTCTGGGCTAAAGACTGTTTTTTCATTCCTTTTATTGTGTGCTTTCAATGAAATAAATATATTTTTTAAAATTAAATACTCATTATGTACAATATTTTACATCCACGAAAAAAATATTAATGACAATATGACTGCATCAAGATGAATGGATCTCATCATTTTAAAATCATTGTTACTAACTAAAAAAAATACAAATTATTGCCATTTCAGGTACACCAGAAAAGTATTTTTATATTTCGTTCAGTTTTGAACTAACGAGATGGTGATCACGGGCCGTTTTCCCCTTCTATTGCTACTAGGCGCTAACATTGTTGCTTCCCGCGACTCCGAAAAATTAGGGATGACTTCTTTAGTCCAGAACTGTACTGTGTAGGGTTACAAAGCGTTTTGTATTTCGAGTAAGCCTTTTGAAGGTGATGCCAGTTTCTAATGAGCTATTCGTAGAGCTTCTAATATTATGCCGGAGTCAAAATAATTCATCTATTATCATGCCATCCATTTCAGTTTAAACATGAATCCAATGCTACCAGTTCGATGTAATTTTGTAGGCGTTGATTGACTATAGTCATTTTTCGAAAAAAGAGGATTGTGAAGATGAGGATAGACATGATAAAGAGGACAAGAAGGACGGGATGTATCGGAATGATGTTGAACAACTGGATGAAAAATGGTTGTAGTTGAGAAGGAATCAATGATTGTTATGGGAAGGACTAATGAGAATAAAAAGAAGATTGTGAAGAAAAAGGAGAAGAAAAGAAAGAACAAGGAAATTGGACGGAAGCAGCTCGGGAGTGAATGAATAGGATGTGGTGGTGGTGAGGGGGTCATGATTTATAAGTGCAATATAAAAAGTAGTAGACAGAGAAGACATACTATACTGAGATGAAAAGAAGAAGATAGAAGCTATAATTAGATCTAAATTCGTGTCGAAGCTAGAGGAAGTTTGTCTGCAGTCGACAGCTTCAGTACAGCCCTATAGCTTAGTAGCAATGCAACTTGGTAACTGACTGTATGTCCTGAGTTGGGACTAGAGAAACCTATATTTTTCTGGGGCATCAAATTTGCTCGTGAATCTAGCTAAATTGCAACATCTAGTTCCACCTCTCCTATATTCAAATACTTTTTCATCATCATCATCATCATCATCATCATCATCATCATCATCATCATCATTATCATCACCAAGTTGCAATATATAGGCAACTAAATGGAAGGTTCAAGATGAAGATGGTTCCAGATGACGTCATTCTGATGATGAGTTGTTGATATATCAAAAACCATTTATTCAGTTCTTCACAAAATCGGTTATGAAATTCTTGGTGAAGAATAAAAAATCAAATAGTTTATGAATTCGGTTATAGACTAATCTCTAAGTAGTGTACACCAGCTTCAACAAATGGAGCACGTTAGCCTACAGAAGAACATAACGCTGAAATGGTAGGAAACGTGTAGGGCATAGGCTACCGGTGCTATTTGTGGCATTGGCATGACCCAATACCAACTCAAAACATACAAAAGTGAAGAGAGCTGTTTGGTAAACTTTGTTGCTGAAACTATGCTACAAGCATACTAAGTTTCAAACTCTATTTGAATCCACTCTGAATGCAAGGTTTTCTATCGGCTTTGAATCACTAATCCGACTGAGTATCGAAGCAGAAATTCTCCTATAGCCAACTTTTGGTCATTGTTTCGTACGCCTTAGTTTTGTAGTTGAAGTTCCGTTACTTGCCGAACTATGAGACCTGTGTCTGACGACGATTGAGTTATAAGCTTCAACTTGTGAACAAGAGTTTCAACTGGATAGAAGAACGTCCTAGCTTGTCGGCTTGAACGTCAATAGATTGAGTATCTGAGAAATGAGAGTCTCTCACTGTGAGAAATGAGAGCTGAGGAGTCTCCGCCAAATGGTGTCAGATTCAAGTATTTTATCTTTTTTTAAAATAGTCTTCATCCGAACGGTCAATCAATTCCTATAGATGATTGTTTGAACATTGAGCATTCTTCATTAATGTAGCCTGACAAATTATGCTTGTTTAAAATATAGTATTCAAGTCAGTAATTGAGTTTCTGCCCTGCACCCATTTCATTTATGTGATTGATATGAGAGTAAGCATATACAGTAGTACGATTAAAATGGGCCTTATGTAGTGACCTCTATTGAGATGTTACAGTACAAATACGGTTTTAGCATTGTAATGGAGTTGGCAAGACAGAAGCTATTAAACAGTCTAGCTGCAGTTCCCTTTTTGCTCTTGAAACACCCACATATCTCTGTTGCACTTGCATATGGGCCCATTCATTGTGGCTTACATTTGCATTTAAGTTACAACAATTGCTGCTTCGTCCCATTTCTATCTTTGTCATTATTTTGGTCGGTCACTATTATTCATTTGCAAAGAAGTATTTTCTAGCTTTCCATTCTTATTTTCTACTTCATTCTACTCTTCTGTTTCTCAAAAATTTTCATTTTTGTTTGAATTCATTTTTGTACAAATAGTTAGCAAAGTTATTGTCATTTCATTTTTCTATAGATAATTGCAGTAACTTCTCCAACATTGATATAAATTACTCTGTATACCATTTACAAAATACAGGGTGTTTCAGGAGGAATGTGCAATACTTCTCAGGCTGATTCCTTACACCAAGTAGACCAAAAAGTTTCATGGTACCAACCCCCAAAAACGCATTGTTACGGAGATAACAATGGCGGAAAATTGAGATTTTTCAAAATATGTCAATTTTTCTAATTTTTTAGAGGCTTTAGTGAGGTTCTAAACTAATCAATTCCTATGTAGAATTAGCTGAGGAATTCATAGAAACCAGTTCCAAGTATGTAACTTAAACGGTTATTGAGATAATTTGAAAAATATGCTAGAAAACGCCATTTTTTAACAATAAGGCTTATAACTGGATAAGGAATCATAAAATTGTATTTTTTATTAATGGAAATTGAAGAGAGTCGGATTCTAAAGAAAAAGTTGAATGGCGGCGATTGTGTAAATCTTACCCAAATCTCAGTAATGGCGATCGGAAATCGCAAAATCGCTACTAAACACAAATTCATCACTTGTGCTATGTTTTGTCAATTTTGCGATTTTTGATCGCCATTTCTGAGATTTAGGTAAGATTTACACAATCGCCGCCATTCAACTTTTTCTTTAGAATCCGACTCTCTTCAATTTCCATTAATAAAAAATACAATTTTATGATTCCTTATCCAGTTATAAGCCTTATTGTTAAAAAATGGCGTTTTCTAGCATATTTTTCCAATTATCACAATAACCGTTAAAGTTACATACTTGGAACTGGTTTCATTGAATTCGTCAGCTAATTTTACATAGGAATTGATCATTCTAGAACCTCACTAAAGCCTATAAAAAATTAGGAAAATTAATATATTTTAAAAAATCTCAATTTTCCGCCATTGTTATCTCAGTAACAAACCGTTTTTGGGGGTTGGTCCCATGGAACTTTTTTGTCTACTTGGTGTAAGGAATCAGCCTGAGAAGTATTGCACATTCCTCCTGAAACATCCTGTATACCTTTTTTAAAAAAATTATTGAAATTATAGATAGTCTTGATTTAATAGAAATATTTGTTTATGGAAAAAAGATATCTTTCAAAAATTTAAAAAATGCCTAGAATCATTGCCTATCAGTGATTGCATCGAAGAATGCTAGACGCTGATTTTTGCACAAATACTTTGCATTTTTGGAACTATTATTGTCTATTCATTTATATTGTATGATTCTCATCTATATTGTATCATTCTCATTCACATTGAGTATTTTCACTATTATATCGCACAGTAAAAAACTTATATAGAATATAGAGAACCAGATTTGTTTTTATTTTCAATTCAATTTTGTAATCGAAGTTTTGTAAAAAATGAGCTATTTTGCTCTACGGTAACTTTTATTCATAATATAATATCGAGGAGAGAAATGGGGGTTTGTCACTCTGCTCCATCCATCGAGTCAAGTAATTATTGAATTTATACTCATAGAATTGATAAGCGCCATGAGAGATGAGAACATAATATATTATTGGAATACATGTTAATAAAGAAAAATATTGATTCATTGAGAATACCATTACTTTATATCATTAATTGTAGTTTTTTACTAGGAGTCTTTCCTGAAAAATTGAAAGTAGGAAAAGTTGTTCCCATCTACAAATCTGGCCCTAAGAATCAATTTATTAGTTACAGGCCCATAAATTTAGTCAGTGTCATTTCCAAAATCATCGAGAAAGCAGTTAGGCTTCAATTAGAAACATACTTAATGGCTAATAACATTTTATATGGAAACCAATTTGGATTCAGAAAAGACAAAAATCTTAATGACAACCTTTTCCTCCTAACCAGTCGAATACATAATTCAATTTCTAATAACAAAAAAGTTCTTCTGACCTTCATTGACTTGGATTGAGCTTTTGATTCAATTGATAGAGCCATTCTTATAAAAAAACTGAGAAATATTGGTGTTTGGGGTGTTGCTCTGAAGTGGTTTGAGAACTACTTTGGTGGAAGGAAACAAGTTGTTTTATCTTGGATAAAGAGAGTACACCAATGAATAATCACTTTGGAGTCATTCAGGGTAGCACTCTTGGCTCAATATTGTTCCTAATATACATAAACAATTTAAGTAAGGTAAATATTGATAATGGCCAAATATATCTGTATGCAGACGATACCGCATTACTATTCGAAGGTGACAGTTGGGATGAGGTGTTTCGTTTGGCATAGATAGGATTGGGTACCGTAAAGGACTGGTTTGATAACAATAGACTAACTATCAATATTTATAAAACAAAATACCTTCCTATTTCCATCAGAGCTAATTGTGATCCGATTGGCTTAGAACTTAGATTGCACACCTTTGGCCGGCTGAATGATTACACACAGTGTCAATGTGAATGTATTGAACGAGTGCATGAATACAAATACCTTGGCGTAATATTCGATTGTCGATTAAAGTGGAGTAATCACGTGCATTACTTGAGAAACAAGCTTCGAAAGTTTATTTATGTGTTTTCATCCTTGAGCGGGATCCTAACACCCAGAATTATAAAACAAGTTTATTTTGCCTACATTCAATCAATCTTACAGTTTGGTATTATAGCATGGGGAGGTACATTCAAAACATTATTAGCCCCGCTATCAACTGTACAGAAAATCATAATAAAAACCGCCTTACGCAAACCACCAACATATCCATCAGACACTCTCTTTGAAGAATTTAATGTACCAAACGTCCGACAATTATATATAAGAACTTTAACCTGGTACATCTTTAAACATAAACTGGCCTTATTTTCCAATATCCTCCACAATTATAACACTAGAACAGCTTTAAATATTGGTATCATCAACCCTAGACTTTCAAGAACTTTTTCCTCCACTTCTCCACATTATAAAATGCATATTCTTTATCAAAAAGTACCAGAATATTTAAAAAAACCCAGCCAATATGTGTATTAGTCATTACAAAAAAATAGTTAATGAATGGGTGACTTCCCTTAGCACAGAAGAGAAGGAAAATATTTTATCGTCACCTTACTCTATCCGACGACAGAACACATATTGTGCAATTTTTTCCATAAATTAATCAATTTAATTGATAGATGTGTGAGTATGTTGTTAGTGGGTACGAATAGATCTAAATTGGCTTCTCTTTTTAGTTGCTAAGTTTCAATCTCACTGTGCTTCTCTTTCCTTTCTCTTATTGGATATTTTGATTATTTTGATATTTTATATTTTTGAAATGCTCTCTCCTGATTATTTTTTTTGTTCTATTTCTAACATTATTCTCTCTTGAAAATATTTTTTTTATTAAACTATTTTGTAATATGTTTCATATTGACATTATAATAAGACAATTTACATGATGCTTATACAACTCGCTCCTCTCTCACAGACGTGTGCCCATAAGAGGAGCCTCCAATATATATTGTTCATTTTTTATATTTATTATTGTCATATAACTATGATTGTATGTTGATTTTTTGGAGAATAAAGTTTCAATTTCAATACAATAACTGTATCATGAGTTTTTGAATACACTATCACTTATTTTATTTTATAATTATAAAAAACTTATTTTATAATATTCTAATTCAAAAATATTCTTATTGCAAATTTGATGTAGCTGTAGAAGGAGAAAACGCTCATAAGAACTCTTCAGTATTTTTGTTTCTTCAATAACACAGACATCCGCTTCCCAACGATTTTTTCGTTGATTGCTGCGGATGTTTGGAGCTCAGGGCGTATCCCACTAACTATTGTCGAAATTCAGAAAATTGGAGGCTTTCTAACTTCATTATCATCATCAATAATAACGTTGTACCGTGTAACGATGACAATACCTGTATTTAAATTGAAATTAAAAGGCTAATACAAAGACTTTCATAAATGGAGGTAGATAAACACAGGATTAATTCCAAGAAAGGGAGCTGAAGAGTACATTCAAGAATAAGTATTGTTTGAGAAATTTTCTTTGAGAATACTAAATACAAGGATAGTTATTCTCCAATTCTCTTATTTCCTTCATCTATCTTATTCTCCTTATTTCCCTGATTCTCTTATCATACTAGAATATAATCAACAATTAATTTGTTTTTTAATTAAAATTTTCAGGTTTTAGTGTCAGTTCAATTACATTTTAGATTGTGGTGTAGTATAATGATTTACCGTGTCTTGAAACTGGAAATGACGATTGTTAGTAGGCAATAAATTAGTAGGACAGTAGGTAACGTTCATTAACAATTTAGGGCAGACGGATAAGTAGAGTTGACAGTTGGTGGACGTGACAAGATTTCTTGTTTACGATAACTTGTGCATCCTGATGACTTTCAGGCTTGGTATGAGACGAAAGTTTTTCAATATCAGACGAGAGAGCTCACAGTATCACAATATTACACAAAAAGAGTCAAAGTAGTTCATTCACCAACCAGAGAAATGTCATTATAATTTTGATAGCTTGGCCTAGTAAGCATTTTATTGTCTACTAATTTGGATGATTATTTGTTGCCGGATGAAGCTAACGTATATAATTTGAAAAGTATAAAATTACTAACTTATTGTTATTTGACTGAAAACTAATCTTCCCCTACTAATGATTGTAACATCAATGAACCAATATTTTCTGTTGTTTGTCACCTTGGGGGAAAAGCTGTTCGTGAAGTTGATTGAAATATATAATACTTACTGTAATGTATTTTTTTATGCATGATCTCTATCTTGCTTCATCTTTTTTGATAAGTACTTGGTATGTATTGTATTGCATAAGATAGGAGGGTAATATTTTTATGTGATTTGATACACTTCTAGTAGATCTTCTTCTCTCAAATAAATGCATTGGGTATTGGGCTCTGCTAATATCTAGGTATCTTTGGTATCTAGGTATTTAGGTTGAAGTGTATGTCAACCTAATGTGTCATTTCAATTCTATGTTATAGTTATTTTAAAAAATCACCCCAATGACATTAAAATTATTCTAATATTTCTTTTTCTTTGCAGGTAAGTTATCAAAAGTTGACTCTTCTACTCATCATTATTCTGTAGTTTGTGATGGTAAGTAGTGTTGGTCATAAGTCTTGTGGGATCAGTAAGTCATAAATCTACTGTACTTTTCAATCTCATTGACCTTATTCATAACCGTTGCAAAAAGTGGAAGTATGGTAATTAATTGAAGAGATTTATTTTGATACATCAACAATATAGTATCTGATAATAATTTACACATTATTGCTAAATTTATTAATTTCTTCAATTGTAATAAATATTTAATCTACTGGCTACTGCTTGTCTTCTCTTCTGCTTCGATTAGACCATCCCCGATATCTTTTACTTACCAATTGTGGTTGAAATTTTTACCTTATTCTTGAAAAAATATTCTTGAGCTTCTTTCCACCTATCAGCTCCTTCATTACAAAATGTTTTTATTTAAATAGTAAAATATAGTTTTTGCTACCAGTCCTCTAGTCGGTGTTTTATACTTTTTGTATTTTAAAGCTTCTATTATAAAGGGTATTCGATTTTCATTTATTTTATCAATTATTTTAAATAGCCCTAAGCAGAGGTGCCTATCCCCCCCATGGACAGAAGCGCAAATCCCCCCCCCCATTTGAATAATAATATAATTAAGAAAAATTTTGAAGAATTATAATCATCTTTGAAGAATTAAATTCCCAAGAGTGAAAAAGCGTTCAACAGTCAACATATATTTTCCCATACAAAAAATTAAGTCCTCTCAAATGAATTTTTGAAGTACGAAAATAAAATTAGTCCTTCAAAGGATCTTTTATTGATAGGCCATAACTTTCACTTTGCCATTAATTCAATGCGTCTCCATCAATTGTTCTATTTTACTTTCAGGTAGATTACAAAATATTAGAACCAAGCAGACATAATTTTAATTAAGGTTTATAGGACGAAGTTTAGAATCATGATTTATATGAAACTGTCACATAATTGAGTAGATAGTGAATCAGTTGTAAAATTCTTTTTGTTGAAAAATTATTGATGTAGTCAGTGCTTGATTTGTTAAATTACGGCGGCAGGAAGTGGGTTGAAGGGGGGTCCGGGGGTCCTCCCCCGGAAAAAAATGAAATTTCAACTCTCTAAAACCTGTCTTTAGAGTAATTTTAAAGCTTTCAGCTGTGTATTTCTACCATCATTTTTCCATATTTTCAATAGAAAATTATAATGCTTTACTGTCCCTCACAGAGATACCGCCAAGATTAAGCCCTGGTTGCAGTAAACATATAATCAGCATACAAATTTCAAAGTTTTCAAAAGTTTCTCTATACTGTATTATATTTTTCAATCACATCAAAATTCGAGGATTTTCCTCCCAAGTTACACATTTATGTTATTCACCCATTAACTTTTTATTCATTCAGATAGCCTAGGTTATGATGAGTGGGTGAGTAATACTTAGGCTTACAGACGTTTCTGAGTAGACAATGAGGTGATAAAATGGATAAAGAATGTAGAGGTGGAAGTTTAAGGGTGATGTTGAAGAAACAAATAAATGAAAAGACTTTTGCCTCCAAAAAAACGATAAGGTTCAATAAGAAAATCGTCTTAATCGACTTTGATCATTCCAAAAATGTCCAATATGAATTTGCGACAAGTTCCGAAGTATGCATAATACAGGTGACAAGAAACCTCGTCCCAGAACTCTGCAATAACTAAAAGATGCCATTATGCATGAATATTGAATATATTCATTCCAAGGGAAGTTACACGAGGAACTATGAACAAATTGAGAGAAAAAAGTGAGAATGATATCATTTATCAGACATAATTTTCAAAAATTAATCGAGTGTACTAAGTGATGTTGAATGGAATCATATTGGCTTTTCACAAATATAAGTAATTGAACACTCTATTGTGATAGGACTTTCAATTCAGAATAGAAAAGAACATATTTTCACTAGTAATCTCCAAAATAAGTATCTATATTCCTGTATTTGAGTTTTATAACCAGGATATTTTTTCTGAAATCATGCTTTAATATATTAACTAACTTATAGCCCTGAGTTCATGACATTACCAGAAGGAGACTCTTCAAGGATAATAATAAACTAATATAAGGACACCCGTGACTTTCGTAAAAGTTAACTGATCTTGACAAACCATAGTTTGTTGTTCTCAGCTCATCAAGGCGTTTGAAATGCATGTATAATTTGTTAAATTTGATCGAAATTTAAGAATTACATTATCTTGAGTACATTTTCATGTACCAAGAAAAAGGCTACCATTTGTGTTAAAATGCGTCCATCTTGGAAGCCATAGGTGGGAAAAAGTAGCATTTGGGCTCAAACTGTAGAACATAATTTCCTATTTCTTTGAAAAAAAATATACTTTGAATAATCAAATAAAGAAATTTTTAATGAGTGTTAATAGTGTATGAATATAAAATATAAAACCAGAAAATTGAGGGATGATTATAAAATCTCCTTCCCCCCAACGTGGAACAATGTGGAAGATATAAGCGGAAAATGAAATCCCTCCCAAAAATAAAAAAAATTAATATCAGATGAAAACCTCTTACGAGTTTTGATAGTGGATGAATATAACACAGAAAATCAAAGCTTATTATAAAAAACTCCCCCCCCCCCAAAAAAAAACTTAATAATAAGCTATAATAAGCTGAAAGCAGAATAAGTTACTAATTGAAATATTATATTATAATAATATTATAACTAGAATAATGACGACTGTGATATACAGACACTTATGTTGCCAATTGTAGGCTATCTATGCGTATTTTTTACCGGTATGAATAAAAAACAAAAATATTCTCAGGCTTATTGTAAAAAAATCACAAACTCATAAAATATATACGGTGAAAACTGAATTCCCCCACCCCCCCTTAAAATTGAATAATTGAATTTTTTGAAATAATTTTATTTCGGGGTGAATTTTTTATGAGTGTTAATATTGAATCAATATAACACAAAAATCCATTGAGGACTGATTGTAAAAAAATCCCCCCCAAGACTTGATAAGTATAAACAGATAATAGATCAAAATATTATAGGAAAAGATTTCACGAGTGTTGAATATTCAATATGAGAAACTTTTTTAGCTTAATTTGAAAAAAAACTCTTCAAAACTTATGAGATAGAGGCCCAAGCTGAAAATGGAACTCATCCAAAATATAATAGCTAAATTTTAGAAGAATAGTAAATGAATATAAGAAAAATCATTTTGGGGATAGTCATGAAAAATCCTTCCCAATTTGAAGAAAAAAAGCTGAAAATACAATTCCCTAACAATGTTAGAATTGAATTTGAGAAATGAAATCTTCTACAAGTACTTGAATGTATCACAAAAAACATTCTAGGGCTAATTATGAAAAATCCCCCCCAACTTTTAGAAAATGAGCTAAAAAATAGAATCCCCCCCAAAAATCGCAGAAGCGCATTTGCGCTGCTGAACCCCCCTCTGGGCACCCCTGGCCCTAAGTTCTAAAGTTTAATCTTCTATGTGAAGTTCAAATTTGTCTCTATTCATGTGAATATAAGGTAAAATTACTGTAATCCGTCTGAAAATTTTCATTGGATCATTCTCTCTTCCTGATTAAAAAAAAAGTTAATATGATGGAGATCATTTTTATTGAGATATTCATTCTGGAACAATCAAGTTTTCAACGTAGTTCTCAACAAGTTCCAATTGTGTTAGCTGACACCTGACAGGAGTACTCTGATGAAAAAAACCAAGACTGGTAAATTATTCATATAGAATCGTCTTTTTTCATCTGGGTTCTATTTTGGTGGTGTTGTGTATCCACTGCGTGTCTTGATATGAAAAGAGATAGGGAAGGATGCGTGTTTAGCATATAAAAAGGAAGCAACCCCTCCGACAAATCATCCCTCATTACTAGGGTCTCAAAGGGCTTGAGTAGTTGCGTCCTCTTCATCTTGTCCCATAACTTGTCAGTTTCTACTCAGAGGATGACGGACGTTCTGTGCTTCTGTCAGTTTCACATTCAGAAGGCAACTTGGTCACTCGAGTCATTCAGGCAAAGGCAACCCCGTCCCTCTGTGAAAGGTCCACTGCAATGAAATTCAAGTTCTATTTTCATAACTCACATAAAATAAAACTAGATCGAAAATTGTATAGGAAATTTTGATTTCAGTAACGAACATTATGCCATCCAATATATGGATGTTTAATCTAAAAATTAATTGAGTAGGCTAAGTAAAACTAATGTATTTTTTGTCAGTCATTTCTCGTGATGTATTGCGGTTTGAAATGGGAGATTTTACAATAGGTGATGATTGGTTTTTTAAGAGCAATGCACTTTATTGAACAAATTGAATTGTCGATTGTCTAAACTTCAATTAAAAATAATAATTAGGTTTTTGAGCTGGGTATTCATTGTTCAATTGCCTTTCAAGAAATAACCTTATTGAATTGATACCTGGTATGATAATTTAATAACATAAAAAGATGTTTCAATGATGATACAAGAACTTTCAATTCAGTTAAAATTTTTCAATTGTATCATGCTTGATATTGTAAATCTTCTTATGTATCGTGAAATGAATTTTATCTTATTGTATCTTCAACTTTCCTTGAAGGAAATTGAATAGTTGACACGCAACTCCAATGCCTTAGAAACCACGAAAAATGTATTTTCGTAGAATGTCTAGGATTATACAAACATGAAGTTGAGTAGACAACTCTTGAGTGTAGAGTGGGCGTTGTTCCAGTTGAGGAAACATTATTAGGCGAAGGAAATGTAGTGACTATGTACGACATCTGTCCATATATTATTAGACATCTGCGGCAGTAGATTGCTTGTGGATGTACATTTGTTTTCTTGGCTAGAACATTTTGTTTTTCAACTACTGTTAATCTTGGAGGCTGTTTTGGTTTGAATGATGCAGAGCTCTCTTCTAACATAGATGTTATAAACTCTTGAAATGAAATGAATTATTCAACCCAACTTCTAGTAAATCACTCAACTCTCATTATATTGATAATTTTCTACCTTTAATAATAGATAAATTCTTAGTGAAAGGAATACACTTGATAAATTATGAAAGAAGAATAATTGAAGCATTGCATTATGTATGACTCCTGAATTCAATTAGTTTGAACGTCTGCAACTCTTCAATCAATCCATTTTGTAAAGTTCAATTTACAGTTTGGACCAAGAAAATTTTCTCACTTTTGAAAATTTATCACTCACTTATGAATAATTAAGCACTCAGTAGTGAATGGCTCTTGATTCCAAAGTGTAAATTGGTAAAATTGAATGCTTCTGTATTGCAAGTTTTGGACTAGTGTAAATAATGCTTGATACGTTTTGTTCGAGTGTACATTATGATATGAATATGTAGAGCTCCACTTACGTAAATATCGATTAGTTACATAATAAACATTATAAAGACTGTTACTTTCAACTGTGTGTTCATTACAGAAATTTGAAATGATATTATTGTAGTCTACTAATAATGCAGTCGAACGTTCCTAACTATAGTAGTTAGTAGGTACAGTGTTCACTTTCAAATTGACTGGAAATTCATGTCCTAGTTGTTTTAGAGACTTTACCACAAAATCATTAAAAAAAGCAACATCAACAAATTGTTCTCTAAAAGTAGGTTCGGTGGGATGTGAACATTTCTTTAAAAAACTCTGATAATTTTTAAGAGCAGAATATATCAGTGTTGTTACCACCATACTAACTTTCATAAAGCACCTTTCACCATCTCAGTTTTTCCCGCAGTCTATCAAAAATTGCATGTTCGCTTTCTTTACTTCTCCTTTCCTCTCAAAAACTATATCCATCATCATACCTTTTTTCTGAAATTTAAAAGTGAAATCTGTCGTTCATAGATGTTCTTCCTCCGTTAGCATAGACGAGTTTGAGACCAACTAGTTCAATCAGGTTTATAGCTTGAGAACGTTGCCGTTAAAAAGTCATTTCGAGTGTTATGATATCAGGAACAAGTTGAAATTATTTCCTGGCAAACGGCTTTAGGTGTCGATACGAGAGGAAGTCGCGCTCCAGTGTCAATTTCGTTCCAGATTTCTCTCCCAATGTAATGACTTGAGATCAAAATTTTTCCGATGCATAAGACAAAAATGAGCTTATGAACATCAATGCTGAATATTTTCTCCTTCTTCAAACAATATGTTTCTGCTCCTGATTCATAATAATGGAGTAGCAGAGTAGCAAGTTGATTTTTCGAAGTAGCGTAGTGTTTATCCTGGACTAGTGATATGTTATTTAAAAAGATTATGAACTTCTTATTTGAAAAAAAACATGCAATAAACGAAAAACATTTCTTAATAATTTATTTAAATAATAAAATAAATACTATGTCTTGATTATGAATAGATGAGCCTGTAATAATTATTCCGATCCTCTTGATAAAAAGGTAACTGTGCTTTCCAAAAAAACTCATCAACATTGGAAAAATTTAGAATATTTTGGATAGTATCATTCCATGACAATATGAAAAACTGAAATCTATAAATACCTAGAATGTTGACCATTTATCATCTAAAATAATATTATGAAACCATTTCCTATAAAAATGTCTATGTCACTCATATCTACAAGAAAAGGAAAAATAATTATTTAGGGCCTTCCTGTTGAAACGTTTGGAGTGTGTTATTCCATTGTTGAAACATTCTTTCTTCACTTTCTCTGGACATAGCATTTTAGCTTATGTTCGATGTTCCATAGATAAACAATGTATGTATTATTCATTTCTCATTTTTTGTTGGTTGTTTATGGTTAGGTTAGGTTAGGTGCCCACTTTCACGCATACAACTTCGTTGCCGGAAACAGCAATCATCGACCCATAGATTGTGCGCAGTAGCTGAAAGAAGAATGTGCCTTGCATATAAACTGCATTAAAAGGATTAACTGCGCCATTGTAATATTGAAAGTTTCAAGCAGGAATGTTGGATGAATAGACTTTTTCAAATTTAAACAAGCTTCATTATTGTATTGTAGTAGCTATTGCAGTATCTTTCTAATTATTATTCACTATTAGCTTCATCATGCAATGAGATTTTTAAATTTTGTGTAAATTTTTAGTAAAATGGTTTTGAGATGGTAATCCATATAGAATAAGAACACTTGAAGATGTTCAACCACACATTTATTTAATTATCGAGAGATTGGTTTTGGCTTATACATAATACATAATGACCATTATCAGGTAAACTAAATCTAAAGACGTGAAGAGCAACATAATATCTGAGCCAATATTTTTATTCTTTCTTTACATTTGCGACTTGGTTTCCAAGTATTTTAAGCAAAGGATGAATGAGTGATTATACTTGTGATTGTTGATTTGTATGACTTATAAATTAAATAAACTACTTGAAATTATAACTACTAACTACTACTCTTAACTACTACTACTTATTCTTTTACTCTTTCCAGTTTGTCGATTGATAATGGTATACATACTAATCAAGCTTAACAATTGATTTATTCACAGTTAAAACATTCCTTGGTTGCAGCTTGGCAAATATTAGGTTAAAAGCCAATAGATTTGAAATAAAGTTCATTAATTATCGGACAATATTCTTTTTATTTTTGTATAATTTTATTCTTTTTATTCAATCTGAAACTTTATGAATTTCACACGCCAACTGATGGCGTGTGATTTTATGTATATATTTATATTTTATATTTTAAGTATGTGTTTCAATCTTCATTCCTCGAATAATAAGGCATTTATTCAAATGAAAAACCATACGACTATTAAGTTCATTACTTGGTTTAATTTGACTCATCTAGTTTTCATTGATCTCTATCTTACCGCTTATTGATCAAATAATCGCAGCTAAATTCAGAAAACCCTCTACTAAAATTAATAATATATTGGTGACCGGTTAACTCATATCCATCACTGTCACCTTCTCTGCTAGTATAACTTCCTTGTTACTTTCGTCGAGTACGTTATAGCTCAAATTAAATTCTAAAATATTAAAAATTTTGAACCATCACAAAGAATATTTGAAAATAAACGAGTATCGTCGTTTTAACTGTATGACTGTGGAATTATCTAGTACTGTATTTGAAATACTGATTCGATAATAATGATTGAAATAAAATAGACTACCATATGAAATTCCACCATCAGCATTATCCTGCCAACTTGCACGTGTACTTGCGTTTCAAATCGGAAAGAGATCAAGAAGACTTTCTTCCGTAACCTAGCTAAAGACTGATGAGGGTCCTTCAGACGTTGAATGAACCCTTCAATTTGTGTCAGAGCCCCCAGTAAGTCAACCCCAAGCCCTCGAAAGGCGGCTCACAACCCTCCTCCAATTCGAAGCCGTGGAAAAGAGAGGTGAGCGGAAGTCAATCAAACAAGCAAACGAAACGACGCCCCACTTGCAGTTCCTAACGAAAATTGTGTTGCACTTTTCACCCCTCTGTCGAAGGTACATCCTTTGCAAAGTGTCTTCTATAATTATTGACGACTGCTTTTTTGGTAGAAATTATTTTTCATCATTTTGATTTATGATTGTGAGGTGATTAGCTAGTTAAAACCCTTCATAACGTCTCTTTCTAACTCATGTTTACCAGCGAAAATGAGAATAAAAGAAAAGTCAGTTGAGAAAATACAAGAAATAATGCTTGATGAAGCTATTTTACGTTTGTAATATATTGATATTTTCTTTTAAAAGTGGTATTTTTTTCAATAATTATAGAGTTTATGAAGCCCATGCAAAGTGTTATAATTATTTATTGCTTAATTATTAGAAAATTATTATTCTATTTTTTATTTTCTTTCGAATAGACCTGCTCATTTTTACCTTGTGTCGTTTTTATGTGATCTATCCTCTATAAGATTAATTAATATATGTTATCAATCGCTCTATTTGTGATGAATCTCTTATTTAAGTGAGTGCAATCACCTTATTTCAGAATTTCAGACTAAAACAGTGAGACTTGAGTGAGAGTTGATCATAGGAACAAACTCTGTTTGAAAAACAAACAAAACAAACTGTGTGTGCAAAACAAACTGTGTGTGCAAAACAAACTGTGTGGAAATCAGTGTAAGAATTGGAAAAATACATGATTATTTCAACTAATTTGCTGAAAGAGAACATTTACATTAGTAGAAATAACTTTTTAATTAAATAAATTCTATTTTGGGCTACTATAGTAAGTGTAAACCGGAAAACCCTCATATGATTCCTTTATTAAAGTAGGCGGAATGTCTGGAAATATTTTCAACGTATAACTGCATTTATTCGACCATAGTGATTATTCTGAATGAATTTACTCACCGATCAATCACTTATATTCGGTTCTTGACAGTTGGTTGGCATTGTCCACCCCAATTTTTACGCTCGCCTTAATTCAATGTATTCAGATTAGCGTGTTGAATAATGAATGAATCATCACACTTTGAGCCGGGAGGCGTGGTTGTGTGGCTCGCATTAAATTAAGACTAAATCAATAGATGGAGACGCCAACAAAGGGTTGTCCGAATCAAAGAGAGAAGGGCCTAAGGGCACTTGAACGCCGTCCAAGGGCTGAGACTAGGGTTTTCGTTGGTCAGTGTTCTCTACTAACTTGTTATAGCAGAAAAAGAGCGAGAGAAAAATTAATTTAGCGGACTCAACTTTGGTAAGATTTGCAGTGCAAATCAAGTTACGTACAACTGACTATAAGTAGAAATACAAGCTTACTCCTAACTTTTGACCCTTTGAATGAAATTATGTTAAATAATATATGGGGCCCACAAATTATGATACGTACGGTACAACTGACTATAAGTAGAAATACAAGCCTGCTCGGGGCTACTCCTAATAACTTTCCATCCTAACATTTATCCTAAGCCTGTTTTTTATCTCAAAAGTCATTCTAATTTATTTTATTTTAATTATGTGAATGCATCTTTGAATTCTTGACTTCTGGTTGATAGTAGCTTATGAGCTGCCTGAGCTAACCAATAAGTTACTACCTTTCTCTCACCAAATCATTCGTTTCGTTTATGAACTTTCTCCGTATTCTTCTAAGCGGCTGTCAGAGAAGATTGATACTTGTGTTTGTTTTATCGTTTATTGTGCTTCTGCCGACTTATTTCTGTGAAATTTAGCATTGAAAGCATTTTGATCTCTTCTCATCTCATCTCACACTTCTTTCTTCCCTCTTCTTCGAACTGTTTGTTTACACTGGATTCACTCAGGATTATAAATAATTTGTGGAAGGCAAAGTTCCAAAAATGCAGTCTAGACTTGCCAAAATATTTCTCAATGGAGAGTCACTCAAAGTTGAGATTTGCACTTCATGAAATATATTTGAAAATTTAAACTATTATAATGAAGTTATTATTTTGAGTTCTCTGTTATTTTGGTGCTAATTTTCTTATAAAAAAAGTAGAAACCCTTCTCATATTCTCATAATCTACATAATATATTATATTTATTTAATATATTTATATATATGATATAATAGCGAAATGGCACTGATTTATTCATTCATTATCTATAAAATAATTTTTTTGAAATCTTACACCAATCTTCAATCAGATTCACGTCAGCTCGAATAAATGCCCAACATTATTCTAATGAAAATAATCTTTTAGCAATTTTATAACATCCACTTAATGAAAGAAAATCTATTGTAAAGTAAGGTTATTTAGTGTATTGGTAACGCTTCCGAATGGCTTCAAGAACCTTCTCTTCCATAATTTTCTGAATATGTTCACAATTGTTAAAATTAAGTCGTAGGTTAAAAATTGCGCGATTTGAACGCGCAGCGCAGCAATGGCTCCCAGCTGGAGGCAGAGTCTGCCTGCGTTTCTCCGATTCTCCACGATCCATTGTCCGAACCGGACATAATAGTGGTCGCTGCCGGTTTTTGATTCGTCGTTTATTACGGTGTGCAACGCCTAGGCCTATCAGTTTCGCAACTACGAGGCGCGAGCTTGCTCTGATATAGCAGATGCCAACCAAACTGGCGGTTGGCAAATGTCTTCTACTCAATCTCAGCTCTGTCAGGACAGTCGGCGATCGATCCACGAGAGCTTATCAAGTCAAGGACGACATGAACTAAATAGTTTCCCTCTCTTAGACAGCTTGTAGACTGTCCTGAAGGAGATTCCATAAATAGAAGACATTCTCCAACCACCAATTTCGTTGGCACCTGCTTTACTGTCACCAAAGAGGGCCTCTGCTCTGCCATTGTCAAGTGCTCCATTTCATAACAGCCGGTTTATTTCCACACTGTCGATTTTGTGTAGCCTACTACCTTGCTTGCTACATAAATGCCTAAGGATTGGTAGCTTGCTGTGCAGCATAAAAATCGATTGTACTGTAAATGGACTAGTCACCATTGCTTGGTGCGTTTTCCTTTTCCATTCATGCTGAATCTGGCCATTGAATAAGAGCCAATGTTGCAATTGATGAATGGCATATGATTCATTTCCAAAAGAATGATAACCTCTTATGCTTTTAGTTTCAAACGATTATATAAGGATTATATCATATCTTGGCTCATTGTCGAGGGACATTGGACAAAACCCCAAAATTATGTACTTAGATCTGGACTTTGTGAAGGTTAGCTGGAAGTGTTTTAAGCCACGTTCAAACCGAAATGCTAATAACATTTGTTAATAACTTTTGTATAATAATTTATATAATATATAAGTCTATATAATAATACGTTATTCAAAAGAGTTATTAACATTCCGGTGTAAACGTGGCATTAGGAACCGAGCCGAGTCAGGTCAAGTTTCATCATTGGAATACGTAGATCGCTAGAGAAAAAAACATCTTACAATGTTCCATCTTGTAAAGTCTGGATAATCCACTGCGGAGTGCAGAAGAATATGAAAGCTTTTATTAAAATTAAAGTTCTGAAATTTGATGACATCTATTCCAATGAGTGAAACTTATTCTAATGCTGAATTCCCTATAATTAATTGATTAATTTCGTTTTCTATTTCTGTCTTATTGATCTCCAGGCTCGACATATTTTATCTCCCACTGTTTTTGCTTATCGTATGTATTTGCTTTTTGATTTTTAGGACGACTTTAAATTAGTCTGGTTGAATAACTCATTATTTATTCACATCAAAATCTAAATAGTACTTATTTGACTCTCTTCTTACTGAAATGTTTCAGGATATTCTAGCTTTATAAGAACTAAAATGGAACCAGAACAGAACCAGTATTATTTGAATTTGTTTCGAATGTTCCGAAAGCAGGAATAATGATAACATTGACCCAGAAAATGGTTCCTGTCTAGTCAATCATCTGAAAAGCACGGGTTTTCTCATGTCTGCATTGTGTTGGCTCTCAGACCTAGGGGCAGTATTAGTCTTTCCACTCACGTCGGATTTTATTATCGCTTCAAGGAGACCGGATGGTGACCCAAATGGATTAGTGCAATTCGCAATTCCTTCCTTCACACGTGTAGTGTGCTTGTCCCCGAAGTACTGTATTTCGTGCAGTTTGACAAAATGCATCTTTGGCTCTCTTCATTTGATTGTAATAATATGAAACTTCAATCAAATTAGTAAATAAACAAATAATATAAATAATGTTTATTGTTGCAAACTTGAGATAATAAAATGATAATTGAATTCATTCTTGAAAAATTTATTTTAAAATATTTTAATTCTGAATAATAGTGTAGGCTAAATTGATTTGTTTGAACAAGGCCCTACAGATCCACATGTTATTGGTGGGTCTTGGAATAATACTTTTTGCCTTTAGCTTGATGCTGACTGGCTTCTTCTGCTGCTCACTACTCATTCGATTGGATATTTCTAGTTCTCAAGCTTCTTTTGTTGGCAAGAAAAGTCATGAATGACCAGGCCGGTTCGGTATTCATTCATGTATATCTTGACATGCGACACACGTCGTCTAGTGTTGGTTCCGATTCCTTGTATAGTTCGCGCAAGCTGAGGAGACACGCCCAACAATACACTTTACAGTGTAACGGCGTGTCTTCACAGATTACGCGAACTATAGCATGCAATACTCGGATCACCGTAATGCAGTGAGGGCGTCCGGTGAGGCATAGTTTGCCCAAGCAAAGAATATATTTCGACAAGATGGGAGAATAATCGAAAAACTATAAACAGGGTTTCAAATCGTGGGAAACATTCTGATCTACAATTAGAGATCAATTTTTTCATCTACAAACCAATATTGATTGAGCTAGAGTAATTTTCCCTTCTTGCCAGAATGTCTTCTCTGCCTGAAAATACTATGGACGGGTTCTTTTGAGATCAAAGTTCGCACATTGCATGTGCGATGAGCATTTCCAAATTCAATTTCATGAGTTGTAGGACAATGACATTGTGCTTGACGAGCTCCTAAAAAACAACAAGCGGTTGTGTGAGATAGGTTGATGATGGTGTCCTGAATTTGTTTTGACACGAAAGTACGGTAATTGTTATGAAGATGTTGTCTGTATTAGTTTCGAAAATTAGAGTGAAGTGTTTCTTCATACAACATCTGAAGTGTTTCTTTATTCTTCATACAAAGAGTAATCAGAGAAAATTTCAAATTTGAAATTATGGAAATAATTAGAAACAGTTGAATTGAACCAATCATCAATCAATTTACTCAAAAATACATTTGGGTGAGTGTAACTGGCTCATGCCCTAAATTGCTCCTCTACCAATTTGTAATAGACAGTCCAAACCAGGTTATGTTAAGAACTTATATTGCAAATTTCCTCTTCAACAATTTTGATATATTTTTACAACAAAGATTCAATAATACACCAAATAAATAATTTAAAAGATTTCAATATTTTGAACTTACTTCAAAATCATGTGAAATTTTTAATTTTGTTGAGATTTTAGGTAAAGAATCAGTAATAAATTAATTTTAGAAACCTTTCGTGTTCTGAAGAAAGCCTTATAGTTTAGTGTAGTATTAGCTAAAATGATAAGAGTACTGTTGCTTCTGTCATGAGATGCGGGTGAAGGTTTCAACCCAGTTTGTGTCTCCTTTCAGCTGCAAGCTGCTATAGTCTGTCCAAGCAAAGAAGACATTCTGGCAATATAGGAAAATGACTCTAGCTTGGCCAGTATTGATTCAAAATTATAAAATGGGTTCCAATTGTAGGCAACATTCTGATCTACAATTTTAAACCAGATTAATAATTCATGGACTGATATTGACCGAGCTGGAATCATTTACCCATCTTGCGAGAATTTCTTCTTTATTTGGACAGACTATATTTGAAATCAGTGACACTGCAGCAGTAGCTTCTCCGTTCGTCATTGTGAGCTCTGAATTAGAACGAGCCATCTCTCTGCGGGGTGACTTGAGAGCAGCTTGCAAGCTGAGCTTTCTAGGCTAACTTAGATGAATTATCTTGTGTCAGTCTCCATCTACTACACCATACTCCTGATGAGACATCAACACTACTGCTGGCTACTGAATTCTGTTAACCGAATGGGTGTGAAATGGAAATTCAAGTTTTATAGACAGCGCTGCTGAGATTGTACCAACATTATTATTCTAGCACTAGTTCCCAACATTGATCGATTGCATTCCGTTCCCAATGATAGAAAACAGTTCAAGATACACGTGGAGAGTTAAAAAACATCTAACTGAGATGTTAAGTGACAGAGTTTGAATGCAATCTTGATGCGAAGTGTTACAAGTAAAGTGACCTATTCTTGTTCACTTCAATTCCTAGTTGTTCATGTTCAATAAAAAAATTGCTGTGTAAAATTTGTGTAAAATAGTCTCTCAAATGAGAGATTTCTTCATTGCTGTTGAAAAATTGTTACAATTCTTATTCTTTCTCTACTTTCATTCATTTACTACTAAAGATGATTTTTCCTTTTATGTCATTCCAATCATTTTCCAACTGGGTACTTCTATCCCGTTAATACACAATTAAGTTGATTGACATTCATGTTCAGGTAATCCCTTGAGGGATCATATCAGGCTGAATTAATTATTGAAACGTTCCATTCAGGTCGACTGTCGTTCTGGTCAGTAACTAGTAACTAGTTTCAAGTTCTAAACTTGTCCAGAAAAAGTTTTCGATTCCTTAAAAACCCATAGATTCACTAAACAAGAGATGAAATTTATAGGTTCTCATTGACTCTGCAATGCAGTAAAATATAAGAATTATTATTGTGTATGACCTAATTTCTACTCAAAAGGGCTGTTAGCTGGCTGAACGATAACGATGCAATTTCCGATTCAAACCATATCCAGTAGTTTATTGTTGGGGGAAAATAAATTTCCAAGCTGCTATTGATTACAGAGCTCAGCAAGCGGTCCATCGTTCGTGGTTTGCACTTCTTCACTTTATCGCTATAAGTACTGTATCAGAATTCCTCATCAGGGAATCAGGGATTGTCCCCAGCGTGACGTCAGAGTGGTTATTGGGTCGCCGGAGCAAGCTTTGGACTTATAGCTGCTCCATATCGTTAGTCCAATGCTCGTTAAGCCTTTTCCTGGTTTAGGGAGGCGCTTCGCTTTTAGCTAGTACTTTTTTACAGAAGAGCCCATTTCAGTATATTATCCCTCTCTCTCCAAGTGTATGGCAGTGATCATATTATTTTTTAGGAAAGTAAGAAAGGAAGGGGGAAATTTTAAGGAAGCGACTGTAAAGGAGAGGGGTATTACCAACACTATTTCTGTTTATTGTGTGGTGGTGGAAAAAGCGGTATGGGTCCACCAGTAACGATGCCAAGAATTTGTATTAATCGATCGAATCCTAAATATTTTCCATCCCCAACTCTGTCATTTTATGTTGTGGTGTCATGAGAGACTCCACAAAGTTTGCTCTCTCTTCCCTCCCCTAAATTTCCCACTTCATTCCTCTCGCAATGCTTTCACTTATCCTCTTCCTATCAATTCCATCTCTCTCGCTCTATCTCATTTTTTCTTATTTCTCTACTACCTCCAACTCATCCTCTCTCGCTGCTATACTATCTCTACCATCTCTTTATGATTGACGATCGCGCTAAATTTCCATCTCTAAATTCTATTTCCTTCCAACTTTTGTGAAAATAACTCGAGACGCAAAAGACGTCTTGGTTTTTCATTCCCCCTCTCTAGTTGCTCTGGAACGTTGTGGTCTGTTTGCTTCCTAAGCGAGAAAAAAGAACTAGGGCGGAAGTTTTTCTTCCCGTGAAGTCCGTAACTTAAAACTCATATATGCGGTCGTATGTTTCAAGTTTTTTTGCCTGGGTTCTCTCAGGAAGTTACAAATTACAGTATTTATTCTCTCATTTGTGAATGAAATATTGAATGGAGCTAGTGAATTTTGGAGTGATCAATTTTCAGGTTCCTGTGTTCTGCTGTGATGGGTTTTGGTAGGCTACCTACTCGTAGTTCTAGCTACAGAGACTTTAATAATTCAGACTAATTAGAATCATACTTAAGTTCTAGTACTTCAATATCAACAGACAACAAAATCCAAAAACGTCTTTTCCCAAATTTAGATACATAATTATTCAGAAAACATGCTGATTGGGATGGTAGTAAAAAGATTTAAGATTCAGAGTTAAGTGAGTTTAACATTAAGAGGACCAAGGTGATTTTAAAATTAGTCTCACCTAAACTAATACGGAAATCTTCGGAACGTGTTTGACTCGGTGAAAGATCGTGCCGAACAGACAGACAGGCAATGAGTCTCTGAAACAGTTGGAGTCGAGGGAAAAAGGGAAGGGAATACTGCTACCAACTTAGCAATAATTAGATATAATTATAACTTAAGGTTGGTCACGCTTCTTCAATTAGCGCACCAATTCAAAATAGATCGGCTGTCCTGTACATTCCGCCCACCTAAAACCTACTCAAGGTTTTACAAAATAATTGAAAAAATTCAACCTCCTTCTGAGGCAAAGATATGGTATCGACACTGAGGGCACCTCATTCTAAGGCTAACAAAAGTATGATTATTTACAGATATTTACAAGTATAGAGTAGCTTAATGACTTCTTAAGCTACTGGGAGTAGAATGAGACGATTCACCGGTCGCTTATACGATCCGGTGGCAGTCTTAACTGTTACTACTCTGGCCACTTCATCTTTACCTGGGTGAAGTGCAACTATGCGCCCAATAGGCCATGACATGGGTGGTGAATTAATCCCACAGACTAGTACTAATTGATCGATTGGATTGGTGGCTTACTTCTTCGCCCAATGTTGGCGTTGTGATAAGGTATGGAGGTACTCAACCACCCATCTTTTCCAGAATGATTGTGTAAGCTGGCGGATGCGGTCCCATTTCAAACGTGGTGTCTCTTTGTCATTGAAAGGTACTTCAATAGGTTGGAGCAGTGGACGTCCAATTAGGAAGTGTCCAGGTGTGAGTAATTGCAGCTCTTCATTTGGATCTGGAGAGAAGTCGAGTGTAGGTCGACTATTCAGTATGGCTTCAATACGGATGAATAGAGTGTTGTACTCCTCAAATGTGTAAGGTGATTCTTGTATGACACTTTGAAGTAACCGCTTAGCACTTTTGACAATTGCTTCCCATATCCCACCAAAGTTGCTAGCGAGAGGAACGTTGTGATGCCACTCTATCTTGCGGTCGGAGAGATGACACTGGATTTCTTCTTGAGATGACGACAATTGGTTGTAGACTTCTCTCAGGTGATTGAGGCGCCAACAAAGTTGAGGCCGTTGTCGCTGTAAACATGGGCTGGTAGACCTCTTCTAGATGTAAATCGGTCAAAGGCGGCTAGGAAGTCGTGCGTAGATAGTCCGATGACATACTCCAGGTGTACAGCTTTCACTGATAGGCATACAAAAACAGCAAGGTAGCCCTTGTAGGTCTTGGCGTTTCGTAATGGGCTGGATTTTGTGCTGAATGGACCAGCAAAGTCTATTCCGACATGAGAGAACACTGGAGATTGGTTTACAAAAATCAGGAAGGTCGGCCATGATTGGTTGAACTGGTTTGGCGTTGAATCGGGTACACTTTACACACTGACGAATTCGATGGCGCAGTAGGATTTCGTACGGAAATAATCCAAAATTGTTGCATGATTATGGATTGTACGGTGCGAGGTCCGGCGTGCATATTGTCGGTGTGTGTCTGATCGCACAGCAACGTACTGAAGTGGCATTTAGTCGGTAGTAGAATCGGATGTTTGAAGTCATACTCAGCTGCAGCATGGCGAATTCGACCGCCCACCCTAAGGATACCAGAGGGGTCGAGAAACGGCGAAAGTGGTAGAAGGTTAGCAGCAGGTGGTTTATTTTGTTGCATATTTTTGAGTGTGTCGGCAAAATAATACAATTGAGTGAGCTTGACTAGTGTATTAGTCGACTCTCTCACTTCTTCAACTGTCAGTGCAACGGAGTTTGAAGTAGAATACTTCCTACGGCAATGGTTTACAAATCTCAGTACATAGGCAAAAATGTGAATGGCTTTCTTCAGCTTAGAATATTTTTCAAAATAAGTAAGTAGGCGTGGTTTCTCCACCACCACTGTAGCGAGAACAACAGGTTGAGTTTTCAATTCAGGCACCTCAGTCAATAATTCACATGACTTTTGAGGCCAACTATGAGGTGGCGTGTGATAAATGGACGGTCCTTTCCACCAAATATCGTGACTCAGTAGGTTGGCTGATGAACCACGCGAGGCTACGTCGGCTGGGTTCATTTCAGTAGGTATGTGATGCCACATTTCATGTGTGGTCACATCAAGTATACGTGAGACTCGGTTAGCAACATACGTTTTCAGTAGATAGGTGGCTGTGTTTATCCAGGTTAACACAATTTTTGCGTCAGTATGTAGACGAACGGACGCAATTTTTACACTAGAAAATGCAGGACGAATGTGCTCATACAATCTGGTTAGCAAATAGGCGGCAGATAATTCCAATCTAGGAATTGAGACATGTTTCACAGGTGAAACTCGGGTTTTGGCGGCTATCAGCTTCATTGCAGTGAACTGATACTCAGTAGAGACATGTAGATAAATACAACAAGCAAAGCCTCTTCTGAAGCATCAGAGAAACCAATGAGATGAAGATCAACTTCTAGTAGACAAGACATGGCGTGGTATTTTCAGAGTAGAGATTTCATGAATATTTTCAACCAGGTTCATCCATTGATTGGACAGAGACGGAGACAACGGAGTGTCCCAATCTGCTTTGGCTAGCCACAACAATTTTAAAAATATTTGAAGGCAAAGATCACTGGTGCGAGTAGGCCAAGTGGATCAAACAATTGAGCAGTGTATGACAATATAGTTCGTTTGGTTGGTGTTTCTCTGAACGGATGTGTAGAGTAACTGAACGAATCCGTTGTAGGGCTCCACTGAAAACCAAGTATCTTAATGGATTGGCTGTCATCAGTAAATGCAAGTGGATTTTCCAGATGTTCATCCGGAAAGTCGATATGGTTTCTTGGCTATTACTGGACCACTTACGAAGTTCGAAACCTCCTTTAGCCATTAATGAAGTTAGTTCATTTGTGAGATTTTTGGCATCTTGAATAGAGGAAGCACCGGTAACTATGTCGTCAACATATGTGAAATTTTTAATGACATTGGCTGCGTTAGGATACTCACTAGCATGGTCATTAGCTAATTGCAGTAGCGTTTTCTGAGCTAAGTATGCGCTTGGAACCATTCCATAAACGACAGTGGTTAACAGGGGTGCCCATCCCCCAAGGCTGATGGCGCAAATCCCCCCCCAAAATTCATCAATAGCCCTATAGTCCCTCAAAAACTACAAATTCACCCCCCACCTCCCCCCCCACAATACCAAAACGAGAGAATCAAATTTTTACCGGTGAAATCGTGTACTTTATTGATTGAAATAGTTTAAATATTTAAATAAAAGTTGTTTTTTTTGCAACTAGACTCTATTTGGCTTGACTTGCTACTCAGCACTTTCCAAATTGAGAATACAGTTCAGCAGAACAGCTTGTTGCTGGAAGAGAGAGTATTATTTGATACATATTTGTTAAATATGGGAACCCTGAAAAATTTAATATGCATCTATGCGGTCTAATGAAACCTTTTTTGATCCATTGATCTTGATATTTTTCTTTTTCAAAATTTGAACTTTTATCGAAGTTGGCAAATGACTCAGTTTCCTCATCACTTGAACTCTCATTTCCACCTGAATTGAGGACATCTGATATGTCAATGTTACAATAGCTTACTTTATACAATTGACTAAAAGCGTTGAGCTCCTCACTTACAATACTAGAATCCAAATCGTAGTATTTACAAAAGTCTTCGATAATTTCCGAGTTGAAGTTATTATTGTCATCTAATTCTAACAATTTCTCATGTGAAAAGTAAATCATTTGCTTCACAATATTCAATGAACTCTCTGGAAAAGGTTCTTTCAAATGATGAATAAGACAATCAAGTACATTGAAGAAGACGTTGGTTCTTAATCTTGCCATTGGATCTGTTGTTGTCTCATCAATAGCTAGCTCATCCATGAAGCGTTTCCTCTTTCGAATTCTTCGGTTTGTGATTTGATGAAAATTATGCTCAATGGATAACGTATTTATTTTATCGATTACACTACCCCATCCCTCATCAGTCTTGAAATTGTGTCTGACACCATTGATGGGACAATTCCATAGACTATTACCTTCGACTGTAAACAGATGGTTACTGGCGATAAAATCCTAAACACTTCCATAACAATTTGAATAACTGCAAATGTTTCAAATTCAGAGAACGCTTTCAGAAGACCTTTGGCCGACACCGTTGACTCGCTCTATGATCTTGTGTCATTGGATATATCCTCTAGTGTTTCTCGTTGATCATCGTAGCAAGAGATAATTGTGTTTACAGCATCGCTTTTACTACTCCACATTGTAGTATTGACCCTCTTCAAACGTTTCCTTCTTATCTCACATGCCCCTTTCTCCAACTTTTCAACAAATAGATGGTGCCTTTTGTGTCCTGACATGAAGTTGTATAGCTCTTGCAAAAGAGAGAACATGTCTCTTATTTGAGGGTAGAGTTCCATAGATTTTTCCACCACCAAAGCAAATCTATGAGAACAACACCAGATATAAAAAGCTATGGGGCATTCTCTAAGTATGAATGATTTTGCTCCACTTATTTGACCACGCATGTTTCCAGCTCCATCCATACTCTGTCCGACCAATCCACTCTTATCGATTCCAATTTCCTGAAGGGTATAAGTATTTTAGTTGACAAATATTCACCAGTTGTATCCCCACTCGTGAGTACACTAACAAGTCGCTCTTCTGGTTTCACATTCTCTTTTATTTTTCCATCACCATCCCTCTGCTCTACATATCGAACAAGAATAGTTGTACATTCCTTCTTGCTGACATCTTGAGTGGAATCAACTATTATGGAATATGTTTTAGTCTCATTGACACGTTCCACTATTCTTGAAATAACTGTATTATTCATCACATTCAATAAATCATATAAATTTCTATAACAGGAGATTCGAACTCAGCTTGCCTTTCTCTTTTGACTTCTCCAACTTCTCCAAATAGACCCTTGCATCAGGATTGTATTTTGCTAACAGTTTGAAGAGATTGACAAGTTTCCCATCAAGTGAATCTTTATTTCTGAAAGCCAACATTTCTTCCACCAAATAGCGGCAGCAGTCTATTATCACTGATAAAACTGCACGATGATGGTTCACAAGTTTGTCTTTTTGTTCACTCAAGTCTTTATCAACCTTTGCTTTGGATATCCATTGCAGTCTGGCGATTTGAGAAGATGCATGCGGTTTGAATCTTTCATGTAGCTAAATGTCTCTTTCCCCTCTGTGGTCTACCCAGCCCCTGTAACCCGTAGTGCTCCATATTGTTTTTTCTGTTGGTAGAGCAAAAATTAAACAATGTAAACAGAAAAAAAGCGTCACTTTTCCTACTGTAAACTAGCTAATTCCGATCCCTTGTTGTTCCATTAGGCAATAGAACTCTCTTAAAATTTTTATTGAACTTTCTATTTGTTGAAGAGGAAAAATCCATTGTTTCTAAGTTTTGGTGCTCCAACTTCAAAGCCTCATTGATCATCTCTGCTGAGAGTTCCTTATCAATGAAATCTTGAGGATCTTCTTGATCTATGTACGAGGGTTCACTTTCACGAGGGTTAACATTCTCACTTCCTTCATTGGAATGCGAAGTTGATGTTGAAGTTCAAGGCCTTATATCGACAGGATCAGTTTGCGACCTACACAGAAGGAAGGAAATAGGGCATTGGCTGAACTCTTCATAAACAGATTGTTCGAATTAGGAAAGCTGAAGTTTCTATTGAATAAGGAATCCATAATTCACAACATAATTTTTGCAATGATTCCACTTTGGATCAATATCATCATTTTCATTTTATATTCTCTGTTAAAGGATATGACCCATATAAAATTTTAATTGATGTGTAAGATATTGATATCATGTTATAGTCGGTCCAAGCAAAGAGAGAGCCGCTGGCAAGATGAGAAAATGACTCAGTTCGGTCAATATTGGTTCAAATTTTATTGACCTTAATTTAGGAAACATTCTGATCTACAATTCGAGAACAAATCAATAATTTTTAAATTAATATTGACCGAGCTGCAGTTATTTTCTCATCTTGCCAGAGGGTTTTCTTTGCTTGGACAGACTATACCTTCAAAGAGATACCAGTAAATTTTCGCTTGAATTTCAACAGGGTCGCCACTTTTCCAATGCTTTCCTATCTTTTTCGTACATGTCAGCTGACGAATTCCCAGCTGATGAATAACTTACTCACGATTGCGAATCATTGATGATGAGATCTATGGATTATTTTAAATATAGATCCTCAATCAAGGTTGCAATTCTAAGAGTCATTGGAAAAAGTAATGTTTTAGGAGGCTAAAATTATAATACAAATATTCTTTAAATTGATTATTTTTATTTTTAAATTGTATTCAAAATAAAACTACTGTAGTTAATATTATAAATAACTAATCAAAATTAGTTGAATTGACACCCTCTATCAGTCTTTTATTTTATCATAGGATTCCAAAATTCTCCAAATATGTCCCAAGAGTCCAAGCTTTCACTAATTCAGATCTTAGAGGATTTTTGGAGAAAATGCTTTAATAACTGAAACTATATTTCCATAAGAATTTTCATTTCGAAAACAAAATTCTTATTTTTCCCATATTGAATTGTGAAAGATATTACTGTGTTACAAAAATTAATTACGAAATAGAGATTCTACATAAATAATAAGTAAACTCATTTCTGAGAAAATGATAGTAAAACTGTGATGTTATATAATTTAATTTTTATTTGAATATCAATGGAAATTCTGATTTTCAAATTACTTTGAAACTATACCAAGGACAATTGCCAAAAATTATACCTTATTCAGAAGCAAAATTCCATAGGAAAAAACGTAATCCATTAAAAAAAAGTACGGTACCGTACATTTCTATTGTGCTTAGTTAAATATCAATTAGATAATTAAATAGATTGGATTGCAACTAAATGCTATGAAATATATTAAAAAGTTGATATTAAAGTCCAAAATAATAATATCCGACAGTATTTTCTGTCATCCCTGAAAAACCCGTTCAAACCTATACAATGGAAATTTTTTAAACATTTGCAATTCCCACGTAACGTAACATTCAAGATTTGGCGAATCTGTTGCCATTGAAATTTTGAAATTAACAAGTAAGTTATTATTTTATTGGAACTGTTATAGAAACGTTTTATCGTGCTAGCGATTCAATCAGCTACAGCCAATCAAATTAGCGAGTTGCTCAGACTGGCAACTGAATTCAAAGTAAATTCTAGCTCAGCTGCTGAAAATCAGCTTGGCAATTCTACCGGTGGAAAATTCACCAGTTATTATTCGAGAAACGGGGCCCAGGCACCAGGCACTGTAATCTATAGAACTCATACAAAGCTGAAAATAGTCTACCGGCTAGCCTACTTAATGAGAGATAATGTTTTGATTTTAATGTACATTTACCTTTCCTTTCCCAACATAAATATGTTTCTTTTTACAGTGCTCCAGCCACTTATCACTCCTATGCACCGTATTGCACATAAATTCAGCACATTTATATTTGAACGTTTTTTCTAACTGTTTTGGCATTTTTAAATACTGTAACTTAGTAATAAAAATAAAAGAAAACTATAAACCTAAAGCCTAAACCACGTAGCCGAACACTGAACACCGAATACAGAATACAAACACTCAGCACCACAGTTGAACTGAATCAATAATCACTGAATCTCTAAATGAGCATTGTTTAAAAGAGAAGAATCAACTATTTATAATACATATACATCAAGTTGTCAACTATTTACTATGGAGGAATAATTACACCTATTACAGGAACAAAATAGCTTTTGATAGCTTAGTTCTCAATTCTATTGAACGTTTTGTGTGCATTCTAAGAAATGACATAAACACTGACAAATATTGCGGATATGTATGACGCCGTGTGTAGCCTGACTGCCGTGGTGATTTGTAAACAGAAAGAATGGATCAGCAAATGGATCAGACGTTGTTGATCCACAATAAGAATAACATAATGGTTCTACACAACTGTCAGAAATATTATTATTTTTTGTTTGATTTTGCAAATACATAGAACATGTCTACATGTAATTGAACCATTCAAAATAATAACTCCATGTCTCTTTTTTACTGTAATTTTATTGATTCATCGATTCCCCCCCCCCCAAAAATTTTCAAAATCCTCTCAAATTTCGCGCCGATGGCGCAACTTTTGCGCCATCAATCCCCCCGTGGGCGGCCCTGGTGGTTAATTCAAGTACTCTTGGACTGGATCATCCTGGAGAGGGGCGCAGTAGAATATATGTTGAAACTTTCTATCACTGCCTCTAATATTCACCTGACGGTACATCATTTTTATGTCAGCGCATAATGCAATTTTTATGTAAACGAAATGCAATTAAAATATGTGACAATTCATTCTGTAACTTTGGACCTGGTAGCAGAATAGAATTCAGACTATTTCCAGCTTCTTCTGATGGCGCTGATGCATTGAAAACAACTCGCAATTTAGTGGTGCTACTTGACTCCTTAATTACATAATTTATGGAATGACATAAGCTGGAGGGTTCTGAAGCTAGTGTCATGTGGCCTTCAGATTAAGATACTCTGTCATGAATTTATGATATCTATCATGAGTGGTTTTATTTTAGAAAGTCTACGCTCAAGGGCCAAGAACTTTTTCATTGTTGAATTGCGATTTTCTCCGAGTTCAGGAGTAGGCGCAATAAAAGGTAAGGCTATTGGTATATCGTCTGGTTTCAGAACGAGTGGTCGTTTCGATAAATAATTTATCACAAAACGCATCGTTAGGGCTGATATGTGGAGATTTAGAAGTTATCTCTTCAGCTTCCCAAAATTTCTGAACTTTGTTGAGAGATAGGCTGTAATAATGTGATGAGAGGTACGGTCGGCTAGTTCACATTCCTGTTCAGGTAAATTGCCCAAAATTAACCATCCAAAATGAGTGTTTAGGGCTCCTGGCTTTCCTTTAATCACAGGAAGGTTGTTGGTCAGATAAACACTCAAGAAATAAGTCGGATTCAATCAATAAATCAACAGATTTGAAAGGTGAAATTGTGGATCAGCCAATGCAAATTGCAAAACTTATTCATTATACTCTTATCAATTGAACGAGAGGGGTGGTTGGTTGTTATATTCTGCAACACTGTAGCTATAGTATCTAGTCTCAATTCAGGTTTGAATGGCGATGAAATAGTAATATTAACTTCACCTTTTGTAGTTGAAGTATTAGACCCAACTCCACCAAATTTCTGTTAGAAGAGGTATAATTCAAATGCAATTTATTCACAAGTGATTGGCAGATTAACGTTACTTGACTGGCCGAATCTAGGATCGCTCTAGCTTTGAATGGTCTGTTGTAATTATCAAATACTATTATCTCAGCTGTTCCGAGCAGACAATTTTCTTGTGGCTTAATATTGTGTACTCACACAACGGCAGGTTCATTATTTCTGTTTGTAGCAGGTTTAGTTTCAGTATGCAGTAAAGTATTGTGAGCGTGTGAACCACAAATTCGAGCGTACTTTTGTTGATTTACATTGGTTTTTATTATGAGAGGCCAAAACAATTGAAGCAGAGAGTTCGTTGGCGAATTTCCTTAAATTTTTTCTTCAATTGGTAAACTAATAAATCTTTTCGCATGCATAAATAGAATGAGCTGGTTACAGAACAAGCAGGTTGGTTTATGATTGCTCTGGTATGGCATCATTCTAATTCCTTTCGAGCTAGTTCGATTAGCGGAAGCATTATAATATTGTGGCTTATAATTGCTGGAGAAAGGTTTGGAACCAAACGCAGGGTTGCTAGAAGCGGGCGAGCTATAATTATTGGCGGCTCTGCACTCACTTAACGACCGATTATTATCGGCACTGATAACAAAAACGATTTAGTTTTGGTTTGATTCTTATTTGGACAAGAGTCACCAACATGTGATGGATTAGGTCAATTAGTTCTAGAGTTTTCAAACGCTCAGTAACGAACTGGAAATAATTGTCTGGTAGTAGGTTGATCTTTTGTTTTAACAGAATTTTCAAAGTCGGTTCTGGTTTTATAAATCCAAGTGGTTGAAACACAAACAGAATAGAATGAAATCACCTAGATTCATAATTTCATAGCTTTCAATGACTCAAATGAATTGCTGTGAGTCGTCTCTAGAAACAATTTTAGAGAGTTGTAATCAGTGCTTAGTACATGGTTTAAATTCAAACATTTCATTTATGTAATGAGCTGCCAACCGTCTTGGATTAGCATATCTATCTTGTAAAAGTTGATAAGCTGTTGCAGCATAGTTTTCAGCAGACAAACTTAAATTAGAAATCAGACTGGAGAGCACTGTCCTTCAAATGTGTTCTAAGATACTGTAATTTTTTCTACATGACACTGCTCATTCTTGTGAATCAATGATTCAAATAATGCGTGAAATTCTTGATATTTTGAGATGTCTCCATGGAATTTAGGAATTACAATACGTTCCAATCTGGATATGATTGCTACATCACCTTAGGTTGACTTGGAGTAGGCATAGTTGACTTAATTTTTACCAACAAAATTTATGTATTCTCTTTGAAAAGATGCATTTGTTTTTTCAAAATCATGGTCAGCCAGAAAATTATGCTGAATCGCTAATTCATCAAGAGAATTTTGCACTGTTTCATATTGATTACAGCGAGATTGAAATTTGTAACAATGAAGTCAGATTCGTGAACTTCATTTGTGGCTTGAGAGCAAATCAAACAAATTTTGTCCAAACAGTCGAGATCGTTTTACAAAGTATTGAAAATTGTAAATTGTTTGGTTCCTTAATTGATTCTCATTAGAAGAATCATTTTGATCTGATGTATTGCCTTCTTCTTGATCAGGCATGATTCAAAAATAGTTGGCAGCAGAGGGTTAGGAACGGTAATTAAAGGAAAGAGGTTATGTTTTTGTCTGTACTCATCTTCGTTTTCTGTTCTGCGTGTTATTTGGTGCCTCTGCTCAGTTAGACTCGGTATCCAGAACGAACGCAAGCGGTGACCGATAACGCGATAACCGATAAACCGGCGATAACAGGAGATAGACAGGACGGGTAGTGGTGACGCCAAGACAATTTTCAACTTGTACGATATGGTATTCGCAATGCTAAATCAATTACGAATAAATCTTTACGGCTTAATTTCACTGAAATTAACAACTTTATACGGCTTTACATTTGGTAAAATAAACTAAACTTGATACACAACACGATTTTTCCGAAGATTTAACAAAAGCACTGGTATGAAACTGTAACACGATAGGTTTTGATTCAATCACTCACGAATTTTTCTTGCAAGTAATCCGCGACCGGAGTGACCAACTGATTGGGATTGGTAGTAAAAAGATTTAAGATTCAGAGTTAAGTGAGTTTAACATTAAGAGGACCAAGGTGATTTTAAAATTAGTCTCACCTAAACTAATACGGAAATCTTCGGAAACGTGTTTGGACTCGGTGAAAGATCGTGCCGAACAGACAGACAGGCAATGAGTCTCTGAAACAGTTGGAGTCGAGGAAAAAGGGAAGGAATACTGCTACCAACTTAGCAATAATTAGATATAATTATAACTTAAGGTTGGTCACGCTTCTTCAATTAGCGCACCAATTCAAAATAGATCGGCTGTCCTGTACAGAGGTTATGTTTACATGATCATCAAACACCATCACAATTCAAAAATTTCCTCGGTCAAAAATAAAAAAAATTATAGTTAATTGTGGTTCAACATAAAATCAATAATGAAATACTTGTAAATAATCTGAAATAAATCGCAGGTCCATTTCTTGTGATTATGAAAATCAAATACTAGTTGGCAGGGTATCATTGGTTTTGTAGAAATTTTAGAAAAATCTCATCTTAAATAAAAATAGTTATTTATGTTCGACTGAATAGTTTCATTATAAAAATAGTAATGTTGATATTACTATATCTTGAACAGCATTGCGTTGATAATCTCAAGTTAGAAGCTGATAATTCACTTTAAATGCTGAAGTTTCGCACGGTATATCAATCTCATATTAAAAAAATTATTTGAATTTATCATTTTATAGGTGCCAGAAAGTCGTTGACCAGGTTAAAATACAAACAAAAATTAACTCACCAGCTCACGCAGAATATTTTGCTGATTTCAAAATAATGTTTTTGATGCTCGGATGCACTCCAAAAACTGTATTTCCACAAGCTTTCGTTCCTTTTTGAGAGAATTGTACTCCGAGCTGATTCGTTTCCGCTCCAGTTTTCTAACTCCATAACTTGATAAGATTCAAATCTTCTTGCCAATTAATTTCTGGCACGAAGTTCGAAAATTAATCTTCTTTATAGCAGACTTTGTAGTCTAATCTCATTAGAAGACTTATAACCAAAGATATCTTCGCTTACTTTATCCTGAAATACCAATTTAGCAGGTCTTTCAGTTCTGTTGAGCGGATTCAAACCTTTTTTCTCTGGAGGTGTATCCTGTTTAAACTCAACTGTTCCTTTCTGCATTATTCTATAAAAATCAATAGAACATATGAGTATGTTTATACTAGATGTACTCTAATCAGTCAACGAGTATGCTCGATGATTACCTTTTTCGTATTATTTTCCTTGTTCTTGTTTCTCTTGCAAAGTATCCTTCAAATCCGATAATTATTAATGTATTCTTTCAATTTTCAGGTAAGTTCCTCTGCAATGTACCATCCCTCCAACATTTCTTTCAAAACTCTACATTCTAATGATATACGGTCTTTAGAAATTTGAAGGTTTGTATAAATATTTTCTAGTTTGCACAATTCCGATCTGAAGAAACGTAATGTCCATACTCTGCACATATTCTCTGCAAATTCGAAATGCTCTATACATCAAGAATTTCATAGAAATATATTTCATCGCCCTTTGGAGGAGTTCAAATAATAGAGATTTCTCTCTCCATCTCTATACCTGATAGTTCAGGCACAGTATACGTAACCTACCACGTATTTACCTACATTTACGTACTCTTGATGGTTCAGGTTACCACCTAGGCTAGACCTAGACCGTCCTCGTCGTGCGTCTACAGTTCAATTTGACATAAGATTCGATTCGATATGATACATGAAACAATATTAAGACAATATTATTTCTTATAATTCTTGTTTTAAATTTGATTGACTTAGTATATATTATTGAATGTATCATATTCGAGGCCATTGTACCAGTGGAACAACAAGAAACTCGCACCTCATCGATTAGCTTGCTATTTCTCAAAATTATTCTCAATTTTCAACCATTTTAAGTGAAGTTGAATCAAGAATATCTACTTCATATTATGCTGACTGCTTTGACTTACATAATAAATGATTTTGCATCTTATTCATCTTCTTTACTAACGTCTTCTAGAAATTTAGGAACTTTCAAAATGCATCTATTACAGGTGTCTTGTGGAAGCTGACTGTAGAAAAAATCCTTCTACCTTGGTGGAAGGAGTTCCCCTTCCTTGTTTAGTACTTCAGAATGGGGTCGTTTTCTTCTTGGGCTTGCTTTTTACTACTTTTAGGGCTAATATTGAGCGTGCGTGCATTACTTTTTCAAGTCAGTGTGTGTGCGTGGGCTGCTGTGCGTGTAGAGGTTGTATGAAGCTGCTACTTGGCGACAGCGAATGTCAATGAAGTCCGCTAAGGCCATTATCATTTTAGTTGCATTTGTTTCATGGACGGAATGGATATCTTGCGCCTCTGACACTGGTATCAATACCAATGTCAACGTTACCTTCTACATCGCTTGTGTCCTTATGGATGAGACTGGTGAGCTTGATTTGAATACCACCCATTTCCTAGCTAGGCATAGTCATAGATAAGTATAGTAAATATATTTATCCAGCATGAGGTGTTTAATAAACTCTGGACTCTGAATACTACATTTTCAGCTCAAGATTCGGCTCTTCTTTGTGTTCTGTATCCACCTACTTTTCACTGAATATACCTCTTCACAGAAACCTCTCTTGTATAATTCCTGTCTACAGAATTATCTTCTATAGATGTCAATATAGGCCTACATTCAAACTATGTTCTACATCATATTATTACTTGAATTAAACAAACAACATATTTTGTAAAGAGTAACAAAGAATAGTGCAAATCATCTCCAGCTTATGTATGCAGTCATGACTCATAAATAGTATCAATATTTTCCAAATTTCTTTTTCAAAAGATTTCCACTCCAAGAGAATATTTCACCAGTAAAAAATACAGTATTCTGATATTTTTTAGAGTAAACAGAATCAACGATTCGTCTTGAATTGTAAGCAAAGTAAGAAATGGTCATATGACTAATATTAACGAACTCTTCCTATTTTCATTAATATGAAAATTATAACAAAGAGTTTTAATTATAGTGTTCAAAATTAAAGTGTAGGTTTCTCATGGGGTACTATGTTTTGTTGGGGAGCATTATTTGACCGCTTTCTGGTGAATTGCAATATCATCAATATTCATTTTTCCAAAACGTTTCCTGGTGCAACAACGAGTGTGCTTGTCTTTCCACTCAAATTCCATTTAATTTCAATTCAAGAAACGGACACCTCTGCAATATGAGACACTCGACCACGATTAAACAGAGTACATGTGGTTCTGGAACGGAAATTGGGCACACTCATGCGGGTGAATCTACTGCATGTAGGTCCAACAGAAGAGTGGGAGATAGGCGGGAAGCATGTTGATTCGCGGTGTTGGCTCGTATCGCACATGTGAGCTGTAAAAGGTGTGCGGTGCGGTACGTGTTGTGTGCATGAGGAGGGCGTTTTCTATAACCTTGGCAAGTGCTGTCCCCCTTTCTTCCTCCGCCCTCACACAGCTGGAACAAGGCACGGGGTCCAGGATCGATGCTCCCAGTCCTGTGGGAAAATTGAAGCAGGCTCTACGCAGGCAGGGAATTTCTGCCGGCCTGTTTTGCTCCCAGGGCTTCTACCACTTTGGCGCCAGCTACTCCCCCTTAACACCCTTACGCAGCACAAATCCTACTGTCCTTAAATATTAGCATTGGTTCAAATTTTTGCTGAAAATTGTTGCACTGCTACTCGACATTGAAAATCAATTAACTATGATGTCAAAATGAATGACCATCTCTCCTCTCCCCGGATTTTCCATTGCGAGATTAACAGGATTGCTCTAAAAAAAATTCTTTGTTCGTGTCAAGTAGCCTATTCCTCGGCTTTAATCTCCATTTTCAATTAATGCTCGTCTATCTTTCCAAATACACAGTCGAAAAATTATTGAACAACATGTAAATTTATCGGCTCTGATGAGCTTTACCATTACACATTTTAATAAGCGTGAGTTTTCTGAAAATTATCCAATTCATTTCAAGCTTTTTGTGTTTTTCCTTCCTCTTTCAATTTTATTTTTCTACTACCCCAAATTCTCTGTCCCAATACCCTGAAATTAATTGAAGAGTCCAGCATTATGGGGTAATCTGATCTATAGTTGTGTCATTTGCAGAAGTTGATGAAAATCTATATTGTAATTAAAATGACATTAAAACCCCTCTCAGTTAATTTATATTAGAAATTAGAAAAAGGGAACCACACTTTTTTACTTCATTTCCTTTTTTAGAAAAAGTAGGTTAAATTATTTTGTATTTTTTATTACCAATTCTATTTAAAAAATTAACACGAGAAGATTCATTAGGGAAAAATTTGTTCTTTTCAATGATCAATATAATAGTAATTCAGCAATGCTTGATGATGATAAACTGGCTCTTTGGACATGGTGTACACCACCTGGAAAATGCTGGTATCCTAGTTAATGTTGAACTTTTCCTCATCGTGTGCTAGCTTTTGCTCTGGTCGCTTTGAAATAACTTTGAGGCATACCAGAAATGACAGTAGGTGAATTGTTGGTGAAACTTGAACCTCTAAAAGTGCAGTGCACCTTGTCCCCGCGGTGAAGAAAATACAGTGGCCCTACAGTTCCTACACGAGACTAGGCTACTAACTTCGTGATCCTCTTCTTTCTTCCCGTCATCTCAGTTAATTGTATGAAACTTCCTATCTTCCTTACCTCCCAATTTTTGTAAGGTTCTTTCTCATTCTCCCCAGACTATTAAAACTTTCGGAAAACGTATGAAGTAACAAACCAATAGGAAGAAACCAATTGTTGGATGGATTGTACTTAGCTTGGAAACATTCATGATAGTTGAACACAGCCTCGTATCTTTTAGTACTCTGTACCTGTGAATGAGTTTCAAGTACAATTCCTCTCTTTGGCTATCATAATGGCATTGCATTTCAGTCTGTAATTTAGTGATGAATGAAACACTTTCATTGTCATTATCTTGATGCAACTGTCATTAAGTTAACGAACACACAAGAAACAGATCACAGCTCGCTGTGCCGTTATATTGATTATGTTGTTAATATAAGTATATTGTTATTGATTTTGTTGTTCTTAAGTATATTTGAATGTATTTCTTGTAGGGATTGATTGTACATTGCTCAATAAATTGCTGATGTATAATTGTCACCATGGATTCATTAATTAATTATAAATTAGATATGCGTTATTAGGTACTGACAATTAGTGTGGCCACTGTTATAATAAGATTTTTTCGTATTGAATTAATCTACTCAAAAGAACTTTCCGACTCTATTTGAAAGAAGTATTATTACGGTTCATTGAACTCGTAGGTTTTTTATTGTGAGCTCTCTGTCTGAATACTCTTCTCTATTCGAACCAAATGTCTTCACAGTATAAAACTAGCATTAACTGAAGTATTCTCATATTGAAATAAAAATCATTTTTAGTACAGAAACTAAAATTAATAACAAGCTTTCTCATCCCAGAAAAATATTAATGCTGCAACAAGTAAGCGCTCAACTATTGTCCTCTAGTATACTTTTAGTGAGCGTAGGAGGGAAGAAAAGTAATAAACTTCAACGAACAGCTCTAACCTATCTCCACATATCAACCGTAAACTAGCAGATACTATAAGAACAGAAAATAGAATGCAGTAGAAAAAGCCAACTTTACTTTGCCAAATCTAATAATAGACGTAGTAGAAAATAGTCAAGTGACAGGCCATGAAATCTGCATAGCGTTCACTCTACTGCGACTCATCCTACATCTTCAGTAGAAAAAATAAAACTCAAAGGAAATAGTAAGAAAATCTCCAAATACAATAAAGTTTGTTGAGATGAAAAATGAATGATAGATTTTTTCAGGTGAAAAATCTGCGTGTTTTGGTAGTTGATTATTTCATTCCAATAAATTTTTTCATAAATATTTTGAGCACTGCATAAATGTTGTGTTGTTTCAGTGCGCTCCAAATTATCAGGTGTTGTCAATCATTAGCGTTGTCTAACTTCAAAGCGTTATCATTCAATGTATACGATGTTTTTGGAATCAAAAAAGAAAATAGGATGCTTTACATCAGCTGTTAGTTGGTTAGACGCATCACGTACAAGTCAGACGAAACCGCCTAACTTATTGAACTTAATGCTATAGTATATCGACGAAGGAATTGCACAGACGAGCACAGAATTGAGAATCTTGCTTATAAAACTTTTTTTAGTACTTCATGACGCTTTTGACAAAAATAATGAGCAAATTTGAATGGAAAATTTTTATTCGAATCTGTATTAATTAATCGTGCATTATCATCAATCTGGCAGCAGGTCGGGAAACGAATTTAACTTTGAAATTAAATCGTAATTAGTTGAATAAATTTTTTCTGTTCCTGTTTCCTCTTACAACAATAATATTAGATAGAAAGATGGAACAAAGAAAATTATGTACCGTCTTGGTAGCGAAATGAGAAGAGGAAACTAACTTGTTTACTGAAATTGTGGGATAAAACTTGAGTGGGAGAAACAGGAAGAGGAAAAGGAAGAAGGTAGAGATTACGTATCAAATGATGGAGAGGGCAAAGATGAGTGTGAAAATCACCAGAAATTAGTGCTTGCTCTGCCTGATAGCGAACATCCAACTGGAAGAAACAGAGAATAGAAAACATTGAACCAGGAATGAAGAATTATAATATTGTATTGTGGAAGTTCAGTGAAACTCGAGCTGTGTACTATGAAATTAATTAACTCCTCCACTCACATAAGTGTAGTATCACACTTCTTACTCGTTATGAATGCATGGAGTGTTGTAAAATTCCTCCAAGTTGCTTTCGAAAGCTTGAATTTTTCCTTATTGTTTTATCATGTTTTTTTCAGATATGAAATAGATTATTCGCTGTCCATATTCTTAGATCAGTTGCTGTTTTGACTTTTGACATCTTTTAGAACGAGCCAGGAAATCTCTCGTAAACAAATTCACTGCTTATTTGGAGTTTGGGTATCTCCTTTTTCTTTCGGATTATAGATTCGTCACTTGGTTATTGATACTAGGAATTTGTTGAATTGGATTAGAATAGAAATTGCTTGTTCTAAAATTGGTACAAAATTACAATTTAACTGATGTATCATCTGAAAAATGTATTGGTCTTCTCCAAACTTTAGGTCTCCCAAGTATTCTTAGGCAGCTTTTCTTGTCTATTGATCAATTTTCTTTTTCTTATTTCAACCCATATTTATGATATTCTGATAATCACTTCAAATCTATAGATACTTTATGTCATCATTGTTTCCTCTACTATTCACTGAGAAGATTTATTGAAGTTTCAAGTTTGCAATGAATAGTTCCTATTGCTACGTACAACTCGCCTTCTTTTTGCAACGCATTAGCTTTCTCTAATTAATCACCAAAAATTTTCAAGAAGGCATTAATTGAGAGGGTGACTTATTTAGCTGAATTAAATGAAATAGAAACAAGAGATAGAGTTGAAGTGTCAAATGCAAGCAAGAGAGATTCATGGGAAGTGGAATGCCCAGTTTGTCATGAGCCATTAATTAATTGGAACAAATGTTGCCACCCCCACTAATCCGCTTGCTCATTCTGCCTCTGCATGAGCTTCTCTTGCGTGAGCTTGATTCACTTTGAAACATCTCTGCTGATGATCAATACTCAAACGGCTTTGAACCGAACTTTACCAACTGTGTCAGCGCAATTGTTCATTGCTATCGAATTTTTAACTGAGCTTTCCCAACCAAACCAAGGTAGCTCAGTGCTATCGGACACCGTCCTCACTAATTGCTAAACTCAGTGTTCTGCATTGATTCCCGAGTATCTCATCTCTGAAGCACTAATTTTCAATCATTTTATCATTTCTAATAATCTCCTCTTCTTCTAAGCTCGCAGTCACATACATGACTTTTCTATTCATCTATTTCTACTATTTCTTATTCTTCTTTCTATTCGTGCGAGTGGAATTAGGTATTGGTGAGCTACTTGAATCATTTCAGTATAAGCCTTTTCTACGGGATATTGCTTCAGTAAACTTCCTGCCGAAACTTAGCTTTGCTAGGAATCCAATTCAGGATTTTATCAGAAAGGACATCCTAGATAGTACAAAAAGCTGGAATCAGCTGGTTTCCTGCTGGAAATTCTCTAATTTAACATATTGGGATTCAAGCTTGAAATTTACAGCATTTAAGCTGTAATACAGCTGAATCTGGGTTAAAGTAGTTACCACGTTTCAAGTTGTTTACAAAGCTTGAAAGTTCAAGCTGGAATCCAAGTTAAATGTACGACTCAAGCTTGAGAACTCAAGCTGGAATTAAGTTAAATGATCCAAGCTTGATAGTTCAAGCTGGAGTCAAGTTACAATCAACAAGAGCTGGATTTGAGCTTGGAATGTAATAGTCTTTAAGCTTGCAATACAGCTAAATTAAAGTTGAGAAAGTTACCACGTTTCAAGCTTTTTTCAAAGCTTGAAAGTTCAAGCTGGAATCAAGTTTGATCATCCAAGCTTGATATATCCAGTTGGAGAAAAGCTGTTGTTAAACACAAAATATTTACCAATTATGGAAAAGGAATGGAATACAAGAGAGAATACAGTGAACAAAAAAATGTTAATATTAGTGTGCTAGAGAATGTGTACTTGAAGTAGGGGCTGACTTTACACCTTGGTGACAAAAAGTTCCATGGGACAACTCCCCAAAAAGAGTTACCGAGATGAATAACGGCGGAAAATCGAGATTTTCCAAAATATATTTAGCCTTTTCAATTTTTTCTGAGGCTTTAGTGGCCCCAAAATAACACCCTATCGTAAAAATTAGCTGAGGAATTCAATGGAACCAGTTCCAAGTTTGTAAGTTCAACGGTTATTAAGATAACTGGAAAAAATATGTTAGAGAGCAATATTTTTCCTTTCAACAATACAGCTTATAACTGATAAGGAATCATAAAATTGTATTTTTTATTAACGGAAGTTGAGCGGAGAGTCGGACTCTAAAGAAAAAGTGTTAAATGAACATGGCGCATCGCCTTCTTACCCAACCAGAAATGGCGATCAAAAATTGCCGTAAAATTGACAAAACATAGCACAAGTGATGAATTTGTGTTTAGTGGCATGATTTTGCGATTTTTGATCGCTATTTCTGAGATTTGGGTAAGATTTACACCATCGCCGCCATTTAACTTTTTCTTTAGGATCCGACTCTCCACAACGTCTATCAATAAAAAATAACAATTTTATGATTCCTTATCCAGTTATAACCCTTATTGTTGAAAAATGGCGTTTTCTGGCATATTTTTTTCAATTATCTCTAACAACCGTTGAAGTTACAAGCAAACTTGGAACTGGTTTCATTGGAATTCCTTAGCTTACTTTTTACATAGGAATTAATTATTTTAGAACTCTCACTAAAGCCACTAAAAAATTAGAAAAATTAATATATTTTGAAAAATCTCAATTTTCCGCCATTGTTATCTCGGTAACAAAGCGTTTTTGGGGTTGGGCCCTACTGAAATTTTTTGTCTACTTGGTGAAAGGGAATCAGCCTGAGAAGTATTGCACATTCCTCCTGAAACACCCTGTATATTGGAAGAAAAATACAAATCATCTGCACAAAACTGACAAACAAAAATTAATTGGTTCTGGTCAGTCCGCCTATTTCACATTGTTTAACATAAGCAGTTATTTGAAAGCTGTACGATGTATGCTCGTATGTATTTTCTATGACAAAATTTAATTTATTTTCTTGAATAGTGTTATTGATCATAAAGCACCGCCGCATCCCCACGGTCAACAATGATTACTTGTTACATTAATCAAACGTGGCACCTGGAAAGAAAAAATAACAAAATCTCATAATATAGTACATAATCATACATTTCAAATATTACAGTAATTTTTAATAAGAAAGAGGAGAGGAATATAAAGCGAGCAAAGTATACAGAAATCAAAATATAAATAGGCTAATCACAACCGAACAAGAAGAAATAATGGTTAAAAAGTGAACTTTACCGGCCACACTTTCTAGCCGAAAATTTGGTTGCACCTGATCAAGTATGCTCCCCTAATGACAAAATAAAAAAAATTAGCCGTCGCTCAGTTTACCATTAATTTTTAAAAAATTATTTAATTTTCCTAACCCTCACTTTGCATGATGAGCTTTAATACGCTTCAAAATTATTTATTCGCAGTTTTATTAGTTTTAAGTAGTTGTAAACAACATTTTAATACTTACCGATCAGTAATTAACACCAATGCACCTCATAAAAATTTTTATTTTTACTTCTATAAAATAGTGTTTGATTGTAAATCTAAATTCAAATATTCAAACACGAGAATTGTAACCTCTAAGTCGATTGAAAAATATCGATTCTATCCATTGGAATCGATATATCGCCAAATTATCGATGGTAGATCCCCTCGGCAACTTGGCAGTTCAGAATCAGGAATCCAGCAGCGTTGTTCATTGTAGTTGGCCACTCTAAGATTACCGTTTCTTGTCACAATTTATTTGATAAAAAAATAATAGAGTCTGTCTGTCAATCACTGCTATAGTGTCACTCACTTAACCTCAAAAGATGAAAACAAATCCTATCACTGTTCACTGTTTATAACTTCTGCTGTTATCTCTCATATTTATGTTCACTTTTATTCTGTATAATTATGATCCACATACCGTACATGAATACATGATAAAGACTCATAATATTACATCTTTGATGTTTGTTTCCATTGAAATTTATGCTTTGAATGTTGTTTTACCGTAACAAATTTTAAAAAGAGAGTTTATAACTGCAACACAACAAGATTTGCTGGCAGTTTTCTAATTTCTAACCCTTGGATTGAATTTGTTTCTTAAAACTGACCGTTAGTTGTGATTAGCCTACATCATACTAGAAAGTGATAAATCTGATGACATTAATCAAATCTTGTCCAAATGGTTATCGTATAAGTGAAGTTAACCTGCCACCCTTCCTAGAGTCAAATTTCTGGTTAAATCAATGAAGTATAGCCTTCTGATGACAAAATATTTGAAAACAATAGCTGACAATGTCCAGTAGTTTTGAAATAAATCAAGTTTAAAGTATGGTCTGCAGTTATTATAAACTGATCTTACCTGAGCTTCACCTTACCTAATCTGAGCTCAAATTAACTCCAATGTTAAACTAACCAAACCCAATGTTTAGCTAACCTAACCTAACCTTCAACTGATCTAACCTGAGCTTGCCAAACTAACCTAAGCTTTCAGCTAACCTTAACCTGATAGCTTCGGCATAACCAAACCAAAACTTTAGCTGACCTAGCCTAAGCTTCAGCCAACTCAACCAAAGATTTAGCTAACCTAAACAAAGCTTTAGCTAACCTAACCTAAGCTTCAGCTAACCTAACCTAAGCTTCAGCTAACCTAACCTAAGCTTCAGCTAACCAAACCTAAGCTTAAGCTAACCTAACCTAATCTACAGCTAACCTAACCTAAGCTTCAGGCAACCTCGCCTGAGCTTCAGCTAACCCAACCAAAACTTCAGCTAACCTAACCTAAGCTTCAACTAACCTAACCTAAGCTTCAGCAAACCTAACCAAAGCTTCAGCCAATCTAACCTAAGCTTCAGCTAACCCAACCTAACCTTAAATTTACCTAACCTAACCTGAGCTTCAGCTAACCTAACCTAAGCTTCAGCCAACCTAACCTAAGCTTCAACTAACCTAACCTAAACTTCAGCTAACCTAACCTGAGCTTCAGCTAACCCAACCTAAGCTTCAGCTAACCTAACCTAAGCTTCAGCTAACCTAACCTAAGCTTCATTAATGCTCTAATTAAACTTACCATCAACTAAATATTTTAGTAATGTTGATTGGCTAAACTTTGAAATGAGCTTGGAATAAAGGGAAGAAGTAATGCCAACTGTTGGACCAGTTCATATAAAGGGAAAATTGTACCATACCTTTATAGTAATAAAGTTTTGTAGTTATGTGATAAAAAAGTGACAAATTCATGAATCTTGAATGAAGAAGTTGAGTTGTTCAAATAAAATAATAGTTCAAATTGAAAGATTTATTCTTTGAAAAATTTTACATAGGTTACACACATTTCGAAAGTCAGTTTACAAATAGAAACATAGCATGAAAATAAACTATTTAAAAACACACATCATTCTCATGAATAAGACAGCAATTATGATTTTCAATAAGATAATATTGGAAATTCATACATTTTGAAACCATAATATTCAAATTGTGAGCATGACCTCTTATTATCTACCGTTACCTTCTAAGATGCATATTTTCGAGAAGACCTCGATAGCAAAATATCGAATCGAACAGTTTGAATCGAGCATTTTTTTAGTCGCACTAGGCGTCATAATACTTTACAACGTTTGGTGGTTGAATATTTGAATTTAGGCACAATCAAACACTTTTTTATAAGTAAATAAAAAGTTTTATGAGTGCATTGGTGTTAATTACTGATCAGTAAGTATTAAAAAGTTGTTTACAACTACTTTTAAAACTAATAAAACTGCAAATAAATAATTTTAAGCGTATTTTAAAGCTCATCATGCAAAAGAGGTTAGGAAAATTAAATAATTTTTTAAAAAAATTTAATGGTAAGTTAGCGACGGGAATTTATTAATTTTATTTTGTCATTGGGGGCATACTTGATCGATTGCAACCAAATTTTTGACTCTAGAAAGTGTGGCCGGTAAAGTTCACTTTAGCCGAAATAATTTTAGTATTCAACCTTTTAAATTTTTGAAGCAAAGTTAAAAATAAACTCGATAGGCTCAGTAGCCATTTTAGCTGATGGATTGAAAGGCATAGGCTAAAGAAAAATTTAGGGTTAACATCTAACTTGTATAAGTTGATGAGTTTTTTGAGATGTAAATCCCAATTTGGAATTCATTTACTTTTTGACTATACTTCAAATTATATCCTATGTACAATGAAATGAAATAAACGTATTCCACTTTACCTTTGTGTGTTTATAAATAATGTAAAGTTTTCGTAATAGAAAATTAAATAAGTTGCTTGATCAAAATAAGATGCAAAACGAATTTGGTAAACATATGCTTCAAAAGTTGAAAGTTGACAGCGCTACTCGGGTAGTTGAATGAACTCATATGTTAGTCCCGTGATAGTGCAAAGGATTTTTCTTTCCAGGGAGACAGCTTGAAACAAGCTGGGCTGTAGCTGGATCATTCTAATGTTAATTATTTAAGATTAAAAAATCTAAATGTATCTTGTTTGTTAAGTTTCCCATTACATTATAAGGAAACTGGGAACTTTCTTTTGTTTTGTTCTCAATTATAAAGATATCTAATATTATTGTTTCTGTGCATGCTGGTTCAACCACTGTGCCTGTACTATTGAGAAATTAAAGCTCAAATATTCTCCTCCTATTAGCTTTTATTCTCATTAATAAAATCACTGAATAAAATCATATCCTCATCAATTCACTGGTGTGTCGACTCTTTGATTATTGAGAAATTGCAACCCCTCTACACAAACTTTCAGTTCCATCAATAAATTAAAAATCCACTGTTAAATTTATGCCGGTCATAAGAATTGTGTAATTGGGAGATCCAACTTGGGAGGCAATCAGAATGCTTGGGTATGTCAGTGTCTCGAAATTGCTGGTGTGTCTGGATTTTTTAATAAAAACATTCCAAGTCGACGCCGTATCTGACTGACGGATAAGACCGGGGAATTATTAAGATAGGTCGGGAAATTTTGCAGTAGTTATGAGGGAATAAAAAGGTGAAGATGGCAGGACGTTTCCGTAGTAGTGAGCTGGGTTTCCCTGGGTTTCCCACTTTCGAGTTCCCACTATCCCACTTTAGCAGTTGTTGGATAAACGGGTGGCACCTGGCCCCAGGGCCTTTAAAAATCTTATTTTTACTACTATCTTCTTATCTAAACAGACAAATATACAAAAAGGGCTGTGTGTTGTGTCTTTGTGAACGCCCATGTGTGAGAATTTCCTTCTTCGCCATCACGCGATAAGGGTTGGGAACGTTATGACGTTCTGACTTATCTTGTCAGTCTCGTTCGTTTGTTTTCAAATCACGTGCTGTTCCAATTCGTTCCTGACCTGCTCTGCCTTGCCAGTAACGATTTTAGAAGTTTTCAGTAACAGGGATAATCGAAAAATGTTCTTTTGTAGAAGATTCGGAAAATATTCTTTACCGTCTAAAACAGTTCATTTCTAGCTGAACCGAAAATTTATTGTTCTGATTGATATGATGAAAGATCGACTCCAACATCAAACTTGATACTCACTTCTTCTTGTCCCTACGCTTACTTCAGTGAACATTACCAACTTTACATTACTAGTTAGCATTAGCATTTAACAGAAACTATTTAACATTCATGTTACCTGTTGACTAGTAATTCCATTCACCTTTTGTGACATTGTTTGTTCAGCATTTGTCAGCTCCAAGAACATTCTGGAGTGTTCATAAATACACTAGCACACCCATTGTTAGTGTGTTCCCATAACACTAGTACTATAAGTATAGTATTATAAGTATCCAAGTTGACTAGTTAGTAACTAGAATCCAAGTTGAATAGTATGATGGATGTATCCTATTCATACACCTTCAGTACACCTAGCTCTCTTATAAGCTCTCTTAAACCGTCATTATTCTCATTGGAGTTTTCATAAGCTGGATTGGTATTCGCAAAGCCTGCATACAAAAAAGTATTAGGTATATGCTTTTGAAGTATATGTTTTTGTATTAGGTTTGTTATTAGGGCTACTTATGTATAATAAATCAAAGTACCTTACAATGAGTTAATTTTTTCTCACAACTACTTTCGAAATTCATTATCAACTGAATTTCACTTGATTTTGACTTGAAACTATTTCATAAAACTATAGTTGTGAGAAAAATAAACTTATTTTAAGGGTGCTTTGATTAATTGTTGGTTTATTTAAAAAGTAGTAGCCTATCCCATTATCATGGTGTATTTACTGTTCACCATCATGCTTTATTTGGGGGTGAAAAATAAGATACATTAATTAGTATTTTCCCAGTTATTCCAATAAAAAACCAGGTAAATTCGACCACTAATTCTTGCAATGAAAATCCTCACTAGGATGTTTACTTTCATTTTGGGACTGACTTTTCTAATAAGAAGTATTCCATTCAACAGGTTAATGAGGAGAAAAATTTAATTAGAGAGTAAAGTACCTTCCTCTCCTCTACAAATCCGAGAAAGATTCATAGAGGGAGTAGAGGGGTGTGTGCGTAGGTTGGGGTTGAATACGTTGTTTGAACAGTATTGTGTTTTAACTCACGCTCCACCGCTCCTCTTCTGTGCTTCCTGCTCTTCTGCTCTAATTTTAGAGAAAGCCTCAGTCATTGTTATCATTCGAGAGAGAAGAGTCATGGAACTTCAATCTTTGCATTTGTGGATTTATCAAACCCATCTTCTCTTACATGTTTCTCACTTGTTGAAGACTGGATTGACATTCCTTGGAAAGACATTAGAAGTTTCTCACTGGTTTATTGAATTGAGTTAGATAATTGATTATCACTCACTTAGTCGTATAAATGATAATTAATTATTATAATTGATTATTACTTACTACTTACTTAGTCGAATATTATAACTTATTATTGGCATTATTGCCAAATTAGAATTCAATAGAAACATTAACCTTATCAATTGAACAAAATAATAGTGATAAATAACTATATAAATGTGTTAATTGAGAAAATTGGTGTCTGGATAGAGATTAGGGATACACTGTATAGATATGGTAGAAGATGGCAAATATAGATCAAGAATAAGTGGAGGAATCAAGAAGGAAGCTTGGATGGTTTATACTGGAATTATCAAATTTCTCAAACAGGAATTGTTAGCTATGTCACCAATCAGTATCCATATTTGTTGAGTGGTTCCATCAAGGTAAAGATCTGAAAGGTCAAGGTTGTGAAGATCGACCTTTCTCCATTTCTAGGCACAATTAATAAACCTGCTAAGTGCCGACCTTTACAGTTTCATTCATTCTGTTGAAAGCTTAATGTCAAAGTATTCTTAATGGCTAAAAACGTCCTTTCTCTTCTCACTAGGCCTAGCCTACCAATGTGGCAAATTCGCTAGGAAAATCTATGATAATTTCTGTAATCGGTTGAACAGAAACAATATGTTTTTAGGAATGAGAAAATAGCAATCGCCTGAAGCTTCTGAAATTTTGGGATTTATTCAAGGAATAGCCAAAACTTTGGTTATATAAACTAAATATATAAACCTATAACCCAAACTATAACTATAACCTAAATTATATAAAACTTTGGTTTCTGTCTGAATACAGAAACTTATGTCGAAATTTTTAAAATTTTATTTGTAGATTTAATATTCAGGAAAGAGAAACCGGGAATCACCTTCAAATTTTGTACAATTACAGGTCTTTCAAGTCTATAAATGGTCAAAATACCCAGAAATTCTCTTCGAAATTTCTAAAGTTCTATTTGTGAAGTAGGCTAGACTATATTAAACTAGCCGGCAGGCTCCGCCCCCTGGACCCCCGACAGTATCAGCAGTGTCAGTGAGTCAAACAGGCTCGCTTCGCTCGCCTGCATGACCTCTTTCAGTATAAGCTGAAACAAACAGGCTCGCCTCGCTCGCCTGCAAATTCCGTTCAGAAGGGATTCAAAACTTTTCGAACACAGCATTTCTAGACCTAATCTGGACCTGTTCACCAAATTTCGACATTTTCTACCAATTTATTCTCGAAAAATCCAAGAAAAACTCTGAGAATTCAGAAAAATAGTAAAACGCTGATATTGATCGTAACCTTGGGAACTATATCGGACATAGTTTGAAACGTGATTCTATATCTTCCAAATTAGTTCATCTATAATTTCACTGAACCATTGAATTTACAGTAAGGATTGGTCGTATCAAGGCGGAAGATATGCAACCCGCAACACATCTACAATTTTGTAAAAAAACTGATTACTGGCGTAATCTTGAACGGAATTCAAAAATATCTTGACACAACATTTCTAGACCTTATCTGAACCTACCTACCAAATATCAACATTTTCTACCAATTGGTTCTCGAAAAAATTGAGAAAATGACGAAAAACTATAGAAAAACTTGAATATTTGTCGTGTCCTTGAAAAGTTCCTAAAATCCGTTCTTAGCGCGCGTCTAAACGTCCAACTGAACATGCCTGCCAAATTTTAACGAATTCGGTTCAGTGAATTTTTAGTTCTGGTGATGAATCAGTCAGTCAGTCAGTGCCATTTCGCTTTTATAGATATAGATATCATTCTTCTTTTTACGTTCCTAAACGCCAAATCTTTAAAGAAGCGTGTGTCTTATCCTATCAGAAATGTTAAATTTTATGAACAGTGAATATTTATATCTCTTTATATCATGCATTTAATCTCTTTATAATTACTGATATTAGTTAGAAATAGACCTATCATCAATATAAGATTATCATAATCTAAATATATCATATAAATCTTCACAATCTTCTCATTCTGCTCCACGTCACTCACAATTTTCAAGTAGATTTTCTAGATTGAACATTAATTTTGTAAAATCTTTCTAGAATTAAATAAACTTGAGGAATTTCAATTCAATTTTAATTAATTATTTCACATTAAATCAATTTTTAGGCTACTACAAATAAAGTGGAATTAACAGTATTACTCAAGTTTCTTCGATTAATTTCCAAATAGTTCACAAAGTAAGATGCCTGGGGTTTGGAATGTGAGAATATCAGAATGCCAAGAATCGGTGCAAACGTTTGTTTGTCTATTCTGGATCGGAATTAAATTCCCGGGCAATGTTACAAACAAGAGAATGCGTGTAAAAGAGGTGGAGGCTGGAATGGAATGCTGACTGATACTGATGATGATGACCATGATCTTGATTCTCCACTTGTTCGGTGCAGTGGCCAAAAGACCAGTTTTTTATTAATAAATGCGCCGAGCCTTCGGATCGGATTGATGCATGCTGAAATTGTTCGCTCCTCTCATGTCAGCCAGCATGACAAGCTGTGATAGAAAAATTAGAGTCTTCCTACATTCCACCCACTCAGAATTTGTTTTATAATACTGCAGAAAATGATAGCATCATGAAAATCCGAGCGAGATTGTTATTTAATGCGTTAGTAATTTTAAGACACTTTAAAGATTTATTGATTTTTTATAGTGGACAATTATTACTATACTACCAGTACATGATTAGAGTTAGAAAGGCGATGCTGTTACATATCAGATTGTCTTGTCTAACCCGAAATTGAAACAATTGACTGTACTAAATTATTGACTGTCAAATTAAGCAAAAAAAGTAAAAGTCGGAGGACCCACCTGGAATTTGCAGATATGATCAGAAAAGGGCGCTGAATAACATACTAAAAGTTCCCAAGAGTCCCCTGTGAGCTTCGGCCGCCATCTTGAAAAAACCGTAAAATTTACCTACTAGGAATTGTTTTTTCGTAAATTGTGGCCGAACCAAGCGTCGGACGATAAAATTTTATAGGGCCGTTTCTGTAGACAATAAAATTTGGAAAAGAATAAGACCAATTGCATTTCTGTTTCATCAACCGTTTTTGAGATACAGTGTTTTAAAAATTTGGCAATTTTTTCATAGGATCGAGAATTTGAAATTTTTCTTAATTAAAAAAGTTGTAACTATAAATTGAGCACCCGTACATTCAATATTTTTTGTGCTATAGCGATACTGGAAAATCCTTAAACTGCATAAAAACTGCCCCCCCAAAAACTGCATGTTTTAACACAAAAATCTTACTAAAAAAGTTGGGATTTGCTTATACTTCACACAAAAAATATTGAACATAGAAGTGTGGAATTGGTCTCAAATTAAAGAGGAATGAATTTCGCCGAGAGGGATTTTGAAATACGAATGTACGGGTGCTCAATTTATAGTTACAAACTTTTAAGTAAGAAAAATTTCAAATTCTCGATCCTATGAAAAAATTGTCAAATTTTTAAAACACTGTATCTCAAAAACGGTTGATGAAACAGAAATGCAATTGTTCTTATTCTTTTCCAAATTTTATTGTCTACAAAAACGGCCCTATAAAATTTTATCGTCCGACGCTTGGTTCGGCCACAATTCACGAAAAAACAATTCCTAGTAGGTAAATATAACGGTTTTTTCAAGATGGCGGCCGAAGCTCACAGGGGACTCTTGGGGACTTCTAGTATGTTATTCAGCGCCCTTTTCTGATCATATCTGCAAATTTTCTGCTGGGTCCTCCGACTTTTACTTTTTTTGCTTAATTTGACTGGACTATTAGTGGGAAAACTATCCAAAATGCAATACTTTTTAAGACTCTTTGAACATCTGCATAAATCTGTGTCTCGCTTCAACTCATGATCTCATACAATATTGTACATGTAAAACATCAATTAGAATTGAAAATATAAATATAAAATATTAGGAAATAGTTGGTAGAAACAACTGGCTTTCATACTAGGACTAATACATTGCCCACACATACATTAACCACGCACAAACCTATGAGCTCAACCTCAGAAAACAAAAAGCCAAAAAATAAACTATTTCATTCACGGACTTTCACAAAATAGGTCATATCTAAAACGATGATTTATTCATATTTTCATGTGTTTAATTTTCGAGCTCTAAATTTCCAGCCAAAATTTAATATTTTCGGCCATGGTGTAGTGTAGTGAATTTGTGAAGTGTTTTAGTTTTGGTTAATAATGATGTTTTGAAATCAAAAAATGTTTTAAATTGACTATTTTAAATGAATTATAACCCACATGGTTTTCCATGATTTCATTCGTGAAAAATGAGGCTATAGTATTGCGAAGTGGAACAACCCTTTGGGTCTCCCCACTAATGAAAGCATACGCTAAATAAATAAATAAATAATTTTCATATTCCCAGTGATTTCCGAACAGTTTTATTTCATTGAATCTGAAGCAAACTTGAGTAAAAGAGCAGAGCAGATCTTGAGAACTGGTCCTAGAATAGTGAAAAACGTGATGTGATGTGTGTCTAGTTCTTTGATTATTTATTTTTAATATTCTCAACTAGTTTCCTTCTAACAAAAATTTAATAAGAGTGAATAGTTGCCAGATATAATAATGTTGTCGAATCTGGATGAATTTCCAAGTATTAATCTTGCCCTGGGTGTTTCAAAAGACCACTGGGATAATGTATTAAGTGAAATGGGAGCACAGTTGATCATCTCAAATCCTGTTCAACATGCCACACAATGGTGATGCCGGAATTGTCGGACCTGTGCTGTATGTTCATCACTTGCTGCCATGATCTGCTTCCTGTATGCAGGGTGCGTGCAATGCGTGTTCAAAATGCATAGGCTAATAATGATGGGAAACTTGTATTGCGGTTGTTTTTCAATAGACCTAATAAATACAATAAGTACTGGATTTATGGTTCATGGTTCACTTTTTACAATTCAACATATTTATTTTCATCCTCAGAATCAAACTTTTACAACAAATATCATGTACAAAATGGAATTAAATGAACTTCTTATCCAAAATCACTGCTATCTATTCATCATCCCTATTTAATCCCTAAATATATACATCTGCTAATACTTGTTTAATATTTAAATAAGCCATTATAATAAAGTACCAAAGTTCTAAAATCATATCCACAGAAGTTCATTTCATATTTTCAAAAAAATTGTGTGATAAATTTCGTGCATTGATGCATTTGGGTTTTCATCCTATTAATGTGAATTTATAAAATATTTTTCCCGGGGCAAAAATTCTTTTGTGATCTGCTGAGAAAATACATAACCTTGCTTTGGACTTATTATTTATTAAAATTTGTTTAAAGACGTTTTGGACATTTGTCTGTGTTTTAAATTAGAGTATTATTTTATATAAAATGAATAAATGAGTATCTTCTTTCCCACATGATAAAGTAAAGTAGATTGATATAAAATTAAATTCAATCAGTTTTCCATTGACTTTATACGTATTTAATTTGTCAGTCACGCAAATGGATTGGTATGCTGTTCAGATCAAATCTAGTACTATATTGTACTATATTGATTAAGTAAATATAGTATTGTACTATATTGATTGTAAATATTGATCTAGTACTATATTGATTAATGAATCAAATAATATTATCCTCCAAGTAATTATGTCCCAGTTTTAAAATAATATATAACCAGAATGATAGATTCATGAATTATTCTCAAATATATTAATAATAGGTTCAAAACATTTATATATCACTCCATACAAATCTTCGTGTATTTGAGTATTTCTTACATGAGTTCAAATCAGCTAGTCATTACAGTATAATTGGTTCAGAAAAGTTATCAATGCACTTGATTATTGGTTCTATTTTGCTCTGAAATTTTTCTAATTTCAAAATTTTCCTGGTTTTACAACATTTTAATGTGGTGTTTTTCGATTAGATATTTATTTTTAACAGTGAACTTTTATCAAAATTCTAAATTTTTAAAGTAAAAGGTGTTTTTCAAAGTGATAATTGTAATGTAAACCGTCATAATCTTTCATTTACCATGTAAACATCAACATTCACTCACTCATCATCATCTTTTCTTAGAATACTTGCTATCAAATCGCAATTATTGTAACAATAAATAAATGAATAGATTGAACACTGGCGCTCAATATGAAATAATGAATCATCAAGTATTGATTCTTGTTGAAATAATTTCAAATTTGAAACGAATAATGTTGATATTTTTATTTGTTGTATGTTTGCAGGCGAGTAGCATATGCTCGGAAGGGGGCGGTAAGCCGCGCATCCAGCATTTGACCGCTACGTCAGCATCGCCCGAGCCCGGCAAGTCGCGCTTTCCCAAGTTGGAGGAGTGCGCTCACTTCCACTACGAGCATGTCGAGCTTGGACCGTTGCAGGTACATGAAAAACAATTATCTCATCCTCTTCTGTTTTAGAATTATTATTTATGCTAGACTAATAATACATAAATAGACTATAATATTACATAATAAATAGAATTACATACATAAATAGACTATAATATTACATAAATGTTAAATACGTTGTTTAGGGCTACTAAACAATTTAATTTTTAATCCAATGTAACATTACCTACTATAGTCTGTCCAAGCAAAGAAGACCCTCTGTCAAGATGGGGAAAATGAATCATTTCTCCCATGGGGAAATGAATATTTGTTCAAGAATTATAAATGTGGTCTTAATAGTAGATCAAATTGTTTCCTATAATTTGAGATCAAATTGATAATTTTTGAACCAATATTGACCGAGCTTGAGTCATTTTCCCATCTTGCCAGAGTCTATATGCTGGGACTCAATCTGTATTGATCATCTTATCTGTCATCTGAAGTTTGTTATCACAGAATTATTTGTCGTGTAAGTTATTTATCGATTCTAACAAATTTCATTCCCAATTTAATATATTTTTCCTGATTGACATTACATTATTTACAGTGAAAGTATTAGATCTTTAGGGCTACCACTGATGTAAATAAAATAATTAACGATTGAAGTACCTTTCCATTGATTTATTGCGACACAATAATTCTCTTCTGAAAATTTTGATAATTTATGCAATCCAATACTTTTTTCGGAATTCTTTTATAGTTCTTGTACGTATGTTATCAGATAAAAATCAAAACCCTTTTAGTACGTTTCATTAAAATGTGTGTTCAAATGGAAAATACTTGAAGGGTATTGTGATTTTGATTCTAATCCATCAACATACATTAAAAGTAGTTTCTTGTCTACTGTTGCTTTCAATGTATGTTTGAAACATAGAAATCTCGTATGTTTTGCTAGACTCCTAGCCTATATCTGGATGTTGAGGATATACAGTAATGATATACTAATCAAATCTATTTGCATTTAAAGCTATTGAAGAAAAATCTTATCCATCTCATACTGTATGTAATGTAAACATATAAAGTAAAAAAAAGATTTGCTTTATACAATATTTTTGGCTTGGATTCTGGATAGTACTATTTATTATCATTAAATAGTACCTATTATAAGAAGAATAAAAGAAAATCACATTGTTATCAACATTACTTACTGTTTACTAGATCATAATCTCAATTCATCAACAACAATGCTCATCGACGAAAGTTGAAGGTAGTTCATAGCTATAGGTTTAAGCTTAGGTTTATTAAAGTAATTGATTATTGTGTTTCAGGTGTCGTTGTGCCGAGACGAGGACCTGAAGCTGCAGACGAGTGAAGCGGGCAGTGTGGGAGGAGGAGGGGGTAGCGATGGGGGGGCGCTGACGATCCGCGTGGTGTCAGGAGGCCAGTCGTGGCTGCTGCGGCGCACCTACGAGAACTTCCGCATGCTCGACAAGCAGCTGCACCGCTGCATCTATGACCGCAAGTTCAGCCAGCTGCCCGAGCTGCCCAGCTCACCACCCGACAATCAAGTATGCTTTTTTCACAAATTTATACTGTCTTGACAGAAATTTTCTATTCAATTGATATTGCTTTTCAAGACGAAATACTAATAAACAGCTCTATTCCACAGTTCTGAATATTTTTAATCTCTTACTTTTATACATTCCTCTTCATCATCATCCATGGTTCAACAATCCAAAACGGATGTTGGCCTTCTCCAGCAATCGCCTTTCTATTCCACTCTGTCCATGGCAGCTCGTCTCCAATTTCTTACACCAAGTCTCCTTACATCTTCAGTGACTGAGTCCATCCATCTCAGTCTGGGTCGACTTTCCTTCCATTTTGAAATTCATGATTTTTTTTGGCGGATATGAGTCGTGAGCTCTCTCAACATGTCCTCCCTACACTGATGAGAGCCAGTGCATTGGCGTAGCCGTAAATCTCATATAGATCCTTATTCTTCCTTTTGTACCACACCCCATCAATTTGCACACCACCAAAAATTCGGCGGAGAATTTTTCGTTCAAAAATGTTGATCATATTCTCATCCAGTCTTGTTAGAGTCCATGTCTTATTGGCATAGATCAGCAAAGGCAGAATCAGTGAGCGGTAAATTCTTATTTTTGTTCCTAGAATCAAATTCCTCTCACATTCATCCTCACTAAGTCAAAAAGTAAGCGATCTAAAGTATTCAGCACTGTTAGATACACTGTTTATTTATCATGAAGACACAATCTTTCACATGATTCTATATGAATCATAGGTAGTAGAAATTGAAACTGCTTGGGTCTCTTATGGCTATTGATATGGGAAGGTGATTCAAATCGCGTTTCAGATACTAACTTTTTGGATTCCAGTTTTTTGTTTTCTTTATAAATTTCAATAGTTTGAATAAAAGTTTTGGTGAACTTTGACACATCATGTGTTTACCAACTTCTGTTTAATCTAGTAAAACATTTATAAAGAAAACAAAAAACTGAACTTCCAAAAATCGTGGAATGAAGCTAAGGCCTATGCCTCAATCTTCTTGTAAGGGATAGTTGAATTTCATTAAATGTGGCAAGTTATCATTATAAGAACGTTGATGCAGACTGCAATTCTGATACCAGAACGATTTTTGTCAATTCCAGATTATTAATTATTTGTAATTAAATTTTATTTGTTAAAACTAGAGTTTTCCACAAACTTAATCAAAGAATAGTTGTTTTCCAGCGTAAAGAGTTGAAGTGAAAAGATGCATGAGTCAGTGGAAGGTATTAAATCCTTAGAATTCTTACATTTGTTTCTGATAAAATTTTAAGATTTCCATAATTGAATCACGAATGAATCAAGTCATTCCTCAGTCACAAAAAGAATATATTTATGAACGTTTGCAATTTTCTGTTACAGGAGAACGTAGAACAGGTGCTTAGTGACTACCTGACGCGGTTCTCGACAATTGCTGGGAGCCTGATCAACTGTGGCCCGGTGCTGAGCTGGCTGGAGTTGGACAACAGGGGACATCGGTTGCTGGTGACTGACGGCGACAGCTGTCCCATCAACACACCGGCCGTCGCCGCTGCCTACTCCATCAAAAAGTACACGGCCATCGCCGCTGACGAAATTTCTTTTGATGTAAGTTGCGCCTACTCTTTGTAAAACTAGTATAATATACTATACCCTATTCACGATAACTTGATACAAAGTTAACATACTTTTCGCGTAGTGTAAATATGGAGTGGCCGCCTTAACCACAACCAATACACGACTTAGAAAAGCATTGTCAATGCTTGGGTGTGCTTATGTGTCTGCATTTTTCATTTTTGTCGGAACTGTCTCAAGTTATTGTGAATGAGATATAGTAATCGCTGCTCACTGCTTAGTACGAGTAGCGAGCGTGACAAGGGTAGTAGTTTCTATTATAATCTGCTATTAGAAGCTACTGTATATGTCACTCTTGATAGGAAAAAATCTGGTAGAGAAAAGAAGACATTCTGCCAAGATGGGAAAATGACTTAAGCTACAAATTTGAAATTTTCTACCAATATTGGCCAAGTTGGAGTCACTTTCCCATTTTGCTCGACCAGACTATAGAAGCTACTAAATTTGTAACACTTGATATTTTCTATAAGCCATTTTGCTAGTAGTTGATAGAATTGTATGTGTGGTATCAACCATAAGTGTACCATGGAAGTCTCTGGAGATGCCCTATTCTCTTTACACGGGAATCTTGATCATTTTAAGACCAAAACTTTTTACGTCACTCTCATATCGATAAAACTATATCGATTTGAATTTCAGTTACTAAAATGGTTTGCTATCCAAGTATATGGCTACCTCTCTTTCAAATAAATAAATAAGGTCAAATTAAACAGGGAATCTCCAGTAACTTCCATGGAATTGCATTACTGTACAAGTAAATTCAACTTTTCAATGAACTACAGTAGTCTATTCAACTATTTCCCATGCATAATTGGTAATTTTTATTATTAATTTCAGGTAGGTGACATGATCTCAGTTATCGACATGCCCCCTCCGGAGGAGAGTGCCTGGTGGAGGGGCAAACGCGGCTTCCTGGTTGGATTCTTCCCCTCTCACTGTGTGGCTGTTATCACCGACAAACTTCCTCGCAACCTCAATCTCAACCAAACGCTCGCGCTGTCTGGTCCTACCAAGCCTGTCTTGAGGTATTGCTTGGTTTTCAAATGAATTTTGACTAGTTGTGGCACGGTTTTAAAGTAAAGTTGAGTATTTATTGAATTGCGATTTGGTTCCATAGCAGAAACTGCTACTTCGTTTTTATATTTATTATATCTGACATGATTTCATAGAAAACTAGTGAATCTATTGTATAAGTGAATCACTGTTTTAGAGTAGAAAACTTTACTTCGTTTCATAGTTTCAACTCGATTTCAAAGCAAAATTGTGCATTTATTGTATCTTGGCACAGTGTCACAGTACTGTTCATTTGGTGTTTTTTAATGTTGTCCTGAGTTGTACTGTTCACCCACTGATGAATCCTGAAAGTGAAAAACTTGATGATGAACGCGAAAGAGATTGCAAATGCAGGTGTAAAAAGAACAAAATTGGAAGTCTCCTTCGCGTTGATGATGAACGTGAAAGAGACTGCAAATGCAGATCAGATAGTAAAAGGAACAGAATTGGGAGTCTTGTTCCTGTTCATCTTGCTGGGAAGGATCTATGGTAACTTGGTGTTAATATTTCGAAGTTTTAAATTAGAAAACTGTTGATAATTTCATTGCGTAAAGTGATACTTGTACTGTATTATAAATATCAAAACATCGGAATTTAAATAATTCTTTGTCCTGCAAATGTAGTAGTAAGTAAGCCTATATGAAAAAAATGTCCAATTCCATAATAATTATTGATATGGGAATAAATATAATCTAATATTATTCTAGCAGTTTGTTCATTTCAACGTCTAATAATTTATTACCAATCATTCATAGTATAACAATATTATTCAATCTTTGATATTTTATTTTCCGATAAAACAGGTAGATGGATGGAAATAATATTTTATTTCATAATTAAGGTTGTTTCATCTGTTCTCTTTCAGTAATAATCCGAAAAGTAAAATTTTAGTTCTCAACGAATCATAAACACTATACACTCATTTCACTAATCATTTACACTCATGACTGTGTTGGAGTCAAACATTGTATTCCTAATAAACATTCTAAAGAATATAAAAGGAGTAGGATAATGAAAAATGTATACTTAATCAACTAAAGCCCTAGACCTATTTCGTATGAATCATTACACCGTGAAGTAATTATTAACATTACACTTGATGTAACAATTCTTATCAATGTTTGTTGAATTTATTATGCTAATGAATGAACGAGTGAATAATTTCAAGCAAGAAATCATCACACAACTAACTGTAACGAACCAATTTGCGTTCAAAAACTGTTTAGACCGTTGCAGGAAAATCAGTCCTAAGGCCTAGTAGCTCTAGTAGATAAGAATTGAACAGCTTTGGATAATGCTATTTAACAAAGTTATGAGTAATTGGTTTAATCAAGCTGTAATTTATTGTCATATTCTATATTTCAATTGTTGTGTAATAAACTTCTTCTATCAATCCTACATTATAGTTTTTGATATCTTTTCCTATTTCTGCAGGAAACACGGGAAATTGATTGCTTTTTTCCGAGCGTTCATACTGTCAAGACCTTCGAGGAGAAGGTTGAAGCAATGTGGTATACTCAAAGAACGCGTATTTGGCTGTGATTTAGGAGAGCACCTCCTCAACTCAGGACATGAAAGTGAGTCAAAAAACATAATACATTGTTTGAAAAATATGTCAGTCGTATTTTTTCCAATAATTTATCCCTGAACAACCTGGCTGTAATGGGTAAAAGAGTGTACAGAAAATTTATTATACCAAATAATAATTATACAATCACAAACTTTTTTGCAGATAGTTTTGCATTTTCCAAAGATTTTTGAATGTCAATGAGTTGTTACTTAGTATGTTCTACAGAAAAGTGGAATCTACTATTCTTGTCTGTTTAAAAGACTAGATTTTCATTAGTTGTTTGTGATTTTTTTAGAAAAAATTCCTAATTGAAGGTTTTTTTACCTACCAAATTCGCTTCTACCTTGAGCTGCAAGCTTTCGGTGGTTCTTAAAAGTAGATAAGTTTAGAAATCCGTTCTGATTCCATTATTCTCCAACTCTATTTTTTCGAAAATTTAAATAACAGTTATCGAATCAATTTGAGACGGCTAGAAGGATTCAATGATCCTTCAATCAAGCCACTTGAAATATTATTCTTCGCCTCACAGCTTCCACTCTTTGATAGTTTTTAGTCCTGTGTAGCTTAGTTAGTTGAAGTAGAGTTTTGAAATTATTACCTAGATAATTTATTTTTAAAATCTCTTTACAGTTTTTTCAAAGCCATGTATTACCATACTTGATCTCTAAATTTCAGTTCCAATGGTGCTGAAGTGTTGCGCAGAGTTCATAGAAAAACACGGTCTGGTCGATGGAATTTACAGACTTTCTGGAGTTACTTCCAACATTCAGAGGATCAGGTATGCTTGAGAAAACCACTGAAACAAAATTATTTTCTCATAATTGAATCACTAAATAGGGTACCTACCTAATTTTCAATGTTCCAATCTTGAATTTATAATAAAATTATAATTTAGTGAATCGTTCCCAACTTATACAATATACTTACTCGTACTATCAATCCTTTTTATCATCATTTTAAAAAAGTCAGATTCCCGTGAATAACCCAATATGAATATTATTGTCTATTTCAACTGTTTTACTTTTCAAACTATCCTACCTAGTTACACGTTTCCTCCAACTTAATGATCTACCGGTATTCAATTGGTTCTACTTTCACTCATAAACATATACAGTTCTATATCATATACAGATAATTGTGTATCTGCAAAGTTACTAGCCTGTAGAATGAGTTAGCTTGTGCTTTCTTTCCGAGATAGAATAGAAAATACAAACTCCCATCCAATTTATTATTTTACCTCTTAAAGTAACATATCTCCTTCAACTAAAATATCTAAATAACTCTATCTGTCAAGTGGCCAGCCTTCAGAACGATTCAGGCTTTTGTTTCTTTTCGGGATTAAATTGAAATTATATTTCCAGAACAACGTTCGATGAGGACCGAGTACCCGCTCTGTATGAGGACGAAGCAATCCTGCAGGACATTCACAGCGTGGCCTCACTGCTCAAGATGTACTTCCGCGAGCTTCCCAATCCGCTGTGCACCTATCAGCTGTACAACGCCTTTGTATCAGCTGTTCAGACTCCAGTTTCACCAGACTCCAGCACCGATGACCGACTCATGCGCATGCGCGAAGTTGTTCACAAGCTACCTCCGCCTCATTACAGGTTAATAATTCTATTCGTTGTTCAGATTTTTAGCTAATTTGTGTGAAATTTTCTGTTTATTACTTGGTTAAATAATGCTCATTGTATACGGGATCGAAAATGATAATTCTTGCAAAATTGAAAATCACCATTAGCGTAAAAATTGTTTCATAAACTTCCAAACTGGTTTCAGTTTTTCAGTTTAACCCATCCATATTTATTGAATAATGCTTCTTCTCATTGTAACAAAAACTACTCTCGTGACAGTACCATATCAAATAATTGTGTTATCGCAATAGAAATTCTCATTCAATAGAATACAAGAGCTTGAAATTCTAAATCTATAACAAAACCTGAAGTAGAGTTGACTTTTAACCCTGTGATCTATTCATTTCATCAGTTGATACTCCTCTTTTCTTTTAGATGAAGAATTCAGTAGTGTATCTGTGTACATTTTAGTACTTCTTTTTTCAAATAATTTCAAGTTTGATGTGTTGAAGAGTGTCAAATGTAACACTTCATTTTTACTACCTTTTCATCTCCAGTAGAGCCTTTCTGGAATCATGAGAGTTCAAATTGTTCATTTTATTAATTATTATCATAGTATTATAAATGAAATGACGTCTCCGACTTACATCGTGAGTTAACAATATTCCATTGTATTGAAATGATTAATTATTTTTAGGACGTTGGAATACTTGATGAGACATCTTGCGAGGGTATCTGAAAAAGGGCCGCAAACTGGCATGACTGCCCGCAATATAGCCATTGTTTGGGCCCCGAATTTATTGCGCTGTAAAGAGTTGGAGGTTGGAGGCGTGGCCGCCTTACAAGGGGTGAGTAAATATATAATAATTAAACTCAGTCAAACTACCACCACTGTTGTAACGGTGACCGGCTCCTCTGAATTCAATTCATGAGCCTCAAAAATCGCTTCCCGGTGGTTCGGAACCCACCTAAAGCAGTAGGTCCATTCATCTCTCATCATAATCCTTCCCATTACCCACGCACAGGCCCAAGAGCCCATGTGGGCATCACCCTCAAAAAAATAAATAAATAAATAAACAAACTAGTGCTCCATCCGTCTTACTTTCTGCCAGAACTACTAATAGAATGAGACTTGAGCTACTTGACATTACTTCCACTACTGTACTTGTGCTGTGAGTGGATTTATTTATGAACTTACCAAATCAAGCATTAGTCCAAGTTCAATCCAGTTTGGTTTAAGTGATATAAGTAGTTTAAGGTTTCATTGTCTGTTATTTGAGTTCACTATCAATTTGAAAGATATTGAAAGTCATGTCAAGTACAGTTTGGTTCGTTTTAGTACTGTAAAGTTTCTTAGTCTATTGCTTATACTATGAATTCATAATTCAACTAACCACTCCCGGTTTGAAACTCTATGTAAAAGGAATTTTAGAGTTCATAGAGGAATTTGTAGAGAATTTGTAGAGGTATTTGTTTAGAGTTTGTAGAGGAATTTTGATTTCATATTTCTGAATATCCTAAGGCAGAGTAAGCAGTAACTGGTAGCTTCAAGTCCGTAAACTAAGGACTAATTCAGTAGCCGTCATTTAGTGAGCTGCTTGTTTGATATTTTGTGTGGTTAATATTCTTGTAGTCACCGCGAATAAGATTAATTTCTTCTACTACTGTGGGCTACTTGTGCTGCGAGTGGATTAGAATTTATTTAAGAACTTATCAAATCAAGCAATAAAATGTTGGGTATGAGTTCAAGATTTTTCATAATTTAAATGAATAAATACTGTAGTTCTGATAAAATTTCCATCATTAAACTGTTTTCACTCTGTATATTTTTCAAACTTGACCAAATGTACTAAATAGCCTGATTGAAATGTTCAATTTGCTCCATTTGTCTACATTCTTTCTATTGATTAATCAATTTATTCATTCATTAATTTTATCTATCTGTTTCTCTACCAGGTCGGGGTTCAAGCGGTAGTGACAGAATTTCTTATAGTTTATGCTGAATTGATTTTCTGTAGTGCTCCTTTACCAACGTCTGTGATTCCATCGCAAGGTAAGCATAAGAATTGTATAATTCAAACTAATATTTAATATTTTTATTGAAGCTAGTAGATTGACTGTAGTGGAAAATATATTTACTTTCTCACTACCTATTTATTCCACTGCTCTATTCTCTTCAATTATTTTTCGACTTCCTCATCCACATCCCGAAATCTACTTTTTGTAAATTAGGCATTGAGAATAACAAAGTTATGCTTATTGATTTGTTAATATGGTTATATGATCTAAAATATTTTTTGTTTACTGTATTTTTAATGCTTATTTCCTAAATTAATTGAATATAGGAAGGTGAAAATCGTGAAATTTTTTTGAGATTTGTAATTCAAGTTATTGGAATTCTTCAATAATGCAGCAAGTGACTCTGAGGCCATGTTGAAAATTGATAATAATATAATCATTTGCGAAACACGTTGTTTTGAAAAGATAGTTCATTTAACTTATTGCAAACTTTGAATCTCAACTCAGATATCACAATTCGTTCATTTATACTCGATCAATTTATTCATTGCATTTGATGATGCTAGATGCTAAGTACCGTATTTTATGAAGGTAATCAAATTAGCATAAGCATTCATCATTAACTAGCCAATATTAGCTGTGGATTTTTCATTCATGTCACTAATATTTAATCAAATGTTTCAGGATGTAACTCAAGTTACCAAAGTGAAAAAGAGTGACAAATAGTTTTCAACAAGGTCTCAATGTTACTTCGATGCTGTGATTTTTTTAGAACATTTTACGTTATAAATTCATGTCAATTTAGAGTTAGTAAACTAAAGTTTTCTTCCAAATCAATGTTTGATTCTGTTTTACATTATTTTAATAAAGATGTTGAATTTTTCTCTCCATTTTCTGTTCTCGTCCTTCAGTTTTGTATATAGTTTTTCGAACAATGATATATACTGAAATTATTTGAAATAAAAAAGTGGAATTTAATATTTTTATACGGATACAAAACAAAGACTGAAAACGAAAATATGGAAGATGTGACCAGTTACTATTAACCTCATGAAAGATTATCATGAAATTATAGAATTTTTTCTTCATTTATTGAAAAAAAACTACTTCTCATCAAACTTTAATTTGTGAGTCAACTTGTACTTTACCTTGAATTGAAATCTGAGTAATCCTTTCTATTTTTTCGATTTCTAAGTTGGGCAGGTATAGTCTGTCCAAGCAAAGAAGTCATTGGTTAACCAAGTTATTGGTTTTGAAACGATCAATTTGATCTCAAATTGTAGATCAGAATGTTTCATACTTGATAAATTTATAATTTTTGAATCAATATTAACTGAGCTGGAGTCATTTTCCCATCAGAATGTCCTCTTTGCTTGGACAGACTCATAAATCATTATTTTCAAACTGAGATATAAGAAAGTTTATGGCTTTCAATTACGAATTATAATTTTCCAATAATTATCAATGTTGGAGGAAGAGATTGGGTATGATGAAATTGAGATAAGCTCGATAATTATATAATTCTTACTAAAATCTATTTGATTCAGCAAAATAATTGTTCACGATTCAATTGAGAAGAATACTATTTTATCAAGAATATTTTGAAAATAATCTTGTACTTGTGGTTATTGCTATCGTGTTATGGTTTCTAGTTTCCTGTTGTTCAAAGTACAGGAAGTAGATGACTTTTTTTTCATCTTGTAGTGAAATCATCTTATTTTCTAGTTCATCTTAATTCTAGTTTTTATTTTCTAAAAAGAGTTTTAGTTTTATATGATTTAGTCTACTCAAATATAGTATTCAATAATAATTATCGTAGCTTCAACAATCTATATAAAAAATTGCAGCTTTTAATGCTGTATTAAAAAAAGAACGTATCCTTCACTCATTCTTCCATATAGGTAGAAGCTATATAGTACCACCTATAGAGTGTGGAATAAAAAATTCATTAGTTTCTGAGAGGAACTTTCACTTCATAAGCATGATGATAATTTTCTTCATATGAACTAAAAATTAATTCATAGAGTATGCCATGGTAGAAGATTTCACCCTTATTGAAAAACTTTAGGTTTATTTTGAATCCTATTAATACTTGAACAAATACTGTTTCATAATTTACCTTAAAAATTCAGCTATGATCAATGAAATAACTGTCAACAAGTGTACTTTCCACTCAAGTTTAAAAATCAACTTGAGTATTCAATACTTTTATTGATAAATTCTACAACTGCTTTTATCTTCGCTACGGAAGATACGACTAGATATTCAATCATTTCATGAGTACGTCATTTCAAATTTTGTTTATGATTTCAATAAATCTATAATTCTCAACTTGGCCCTCTACGAACGAAATTATATAATTTCAATTCAATAGATAATGTGTTGGAAATCATCTAGTTAATGGAGATTAATTTGACAATCGACTAATCCTTTTAACTTTTTAATTTTCTTCTATTGCTAAAGAATGTAAATTCAATTTCCAGAGTTATTATTATTCAGTTGAGAATTTTATTTTTGTTCCCGTATAAACAAAACATTATTAATAAGGGAACTGAGAGCTCTTTTAATCTTCGAAGATATCTATTATTGCCTATTAATTTAGTTTCATTACATATCATCATAAGTATCATTGCATAATTGATTTTGTTGCAGTGACTCCGAAGCGCAGCCGGCCTAAGTCTCTTGCTATATCAACGCCCACCAAACTTCTATCCTTGGAAGAAGCACAAAGTCGAGCCTTGGCTGCCGGCAGGCCTGATCAAGATTATATCGAAGTTGGTGAGTAAAATACCACCATCTAGTACCAGATCATCATAGATTTTTGTAGAAGCAGTTATTCGAAATCGAATAAAATACAGTTTTTTGTCCAAAAACTCACAAATACATGGAACATAGTCAATTATGATTTATTGAAAATAACAGACTAAAACATCACCACAAATTTAAAAATTTGAATATTCATATCACAATCAATTCAATCATCCAACAAATACAATGGGAAGCTTATCAAGCAGCTAGTTAATATAAATTTTTTTTCAATTCAAAAACTTCAATGAATGTGTAAAATTCCTTAGGTATCAAGAGCAAGATCAAGGGTTTCATAGATATAGAACATAGTAGAGAATCAATTCCTTAAAAATGTACTGATTAAAATGTTCTTCCTCTTGTAAAAAAATATTATAGTATGTCACCTTATTTATTGTGATCTCATGCAAACCACGAGTTGGATCAATTCTTAACAATAATGAAATTTGAAACAGAATTGTAATTGATGTTGCTTTATCTGACGGAGTACGAATAACTTACTCACTTGATAAGTGATTGAATATGTTCACAGTGAAATACAGATTATTATTTATCTTGAACAGATAAGTAATTCAATAATTAACATCTAAGTAACTAAATAATTTATTATTTCATCAATCAGTAATACTAAATCCGAATAAATGGTTTATTCCAAGTAATCAAACACTGTACATGAAAAAATGGAAATACTCGTATATGGAATAATTATTTCTCCGCATGGACTATCTAGTTAACAAGGTTGTAATGTACTTTGTACTTGTAACTGTGCCAACAGTTATTTTATCATAGTATTTCATTATATATGAGAATGAATGAAATATGCTATTATTAATATTGTTTGCAGGAGGTGGGCCTTCGTGTCTTCCGGCCAAATACCACACGGTGATCGAGCTGCCCCGAAAGCGTGCCGGGTCGAAGCGGTCGCCGATCGGCTGGAAGTCGCTGTTCTCGAAGGCGGGTCGCCACTCGGTCGCCAGTCGCAAGAGTCGCTCGCCGGCCAATGCAACCACACCCAGTGACGCCCGCAAGACATCCATGCCCACCGACCTGGTATTTGGAAATGTAATTTCATCAATGTGCTTTTTATTTGCAGCCTTAATTCATGATGATTGCTCTTCAATTGCGTATTTGTTTTTCTCAATGTTTTTTTGTCATATTAGTACTACGTAATCAACTTTTTTCCAAGATTTCCAAGAGAAAGCAAGATTTTCGTTTAACGCTATTAACATACGATCTCAGCTGTTCTGTACCGCACGCTCATATAGTATGTGCAAGTGAAGAAGACATTCTGGCGACTACAGATGGGTATAATTTTTTGTCTCAAATTTTGTAGGAGACATTCTTATCTAAACTTTGAGACCAAATTTATAGTTTTTGAACCAATATTGACCGAGCTGGAGTTATTTTCCCATCTTCTAAAAATGTCTTCTTTGCTTGGGTAGACTACAACAGAAAATCAAATATCATCTGTTCTTCACCGTACGCTCAAAGTAGAATTTGAATAGAGACAGCTATACTCGTCTGTAATGGAAGTCATTCTCATCAAAGTTTAAACTGTTTTGAGATTATGTTTGAAGAACAGTGATTTATCGGTTTTTATTTGAACTTATTTTATTCTTATATTATATTATGACAAAGAAAAATTTACTAAAAAGTGTTTGTATGTGTTAACAAACTCGCTATCATATTCCACCCTCGTCTGCTATCCTGTTGGAAACATTCGTTCGATTTTAAACACGACCTTCCCCCATATGCTATTGCTTACCGGTACTTCAATTATTATTCTTCGTTTATATTATGTTGTTGATCACATATAATTTGCATTATTAATGCTATTTGCTTATTTCAATTTTAATTAATTTAAATCGTTCATTTATTTTAACCTCGCTGTTATCTCTCTATGTTATGTTTCAAATTTCGTTGAAAATCTTGATGATAGATCTAATACAGTATATCAGAAATATAGATTTTGGATTTGCTTGGTATGGGTAGTGATTTTTTTAACAATTGCCCTGCGTTTGAGTTGATTTGTATTTTGCTTTTTTGGGTTTACTGATATTGTTCTGTTTGTAATATAACATTAAAATAAAAATCAATATAATTTTAGTTATAATATTATTATGACACCTAGTATATTTTTCATTAGAGAAATTACAATAAAGGGTTGAAACACAAACAATAATGTCCGAAACGTATTTTCACGTATTTTTATAAATTAATAAAATTTTATAAGTATAATAATTATCACTTGAGAATGGTTCTTTGCACGGCTTTTTTATTTTATAGTATTTGACTGTTGCTATTTCAAATGCATTAGTGAGTGAATGAATGAATAAGTTTATTGTCAATAAAAAACAATTTACAAATTTAAATAAACTAAACTGCGGATAGCAATGTACAAAACAATTGGAAAAAATAATATAAATAGAAATTAATTGATGTAAAATTATTTCTACATTTTTTGGTGAATCTTCTATCAGTCTGTCTACAATCTACTCAATCGGAAGTATCTTCTTGATCGAGCCGACTTGACTAAAAAACGACCTAAAGCCATAAAATTCATCATATTACAGGACAAAGCGCTGACGGAAGCCGACTTGGCCCAGGGTCGACGTCGATTGCGACCCGTTAAGAGCGCCGAGTCTCTCGCCTCAGCCAGCCAGAACGCGTCGGCACGCTCGTCCGGCTGCCTGGAGCCGACCAGCCCCTCGCCCCCCTCCCCCTCACCACACCACGGCACTCAGCCCCCTACACACAACCGGTCCGTGTCACACGACTCCTACTTCGACACACTGGCCGACACTCCGCAGCACAAGGCCAGCCCGGCCCAGCTGTTGCAAGAAGAGGACGAGGAAGGTAATTTACATTGGAGAATTATTATTATTATTATTTTTCATACTGTATAACTAAATGTTTAATTTATGATCATTTTTATCCATTCACTGATTCACGATGGAAAGTCCAATAGGATTTTTCTCAAAACTTGAAATTTTTACTAACAGAGCAAAATTAGGTTATATTATTTACAATTTTACTTAATCTTTGATTTTCACTCACAAAACGAAAGTCAATTTCTTTTATGAATCTCATTTAGAAATTGCTTGAATATTATAATTTATTCACTTTTCACTCGGTGGATCTGTTTAATAAGGCTGATACAATATTCAATTTATTATTTATGGCAACTATACTATTGTAAAAAGCGTAGAGATAATTGAATGATATTTCAAATAATAAGGTTGATTGCCCCAAGCATATTCTATTCTTGATTTCGTTTTATAATATTTTTACTCAAAATATTATAATAAATACAATTATATTACGTATCCTCAGCTAAAAAAACAATATTTTTTTATCTCTACTTTCCTGTATTGTAATCTTGTGAAGTAATCGAGAGCAAAGAGTGCTGTGAGATTTCCTAGTGACATTTTTTAGATTTTACTGTACCATTTATCCTACATTGGCTCGTCTATGACAATTTAGTTTACTCGTATGAAATAATTGACTTGATGTAGTAATGTTTCCAAAATTACTGTGAATTGGGTATTTGTACAGGATTGTCTCTGTCATTAGACCTGAGTGACCTGCAAGTGAACTTTGACCTTGAAGAATCCGACATGAGGATTTTCTCCGAGGATGAGACCAATCAACTCTTCAGTAGTCAGACTAGTGTGGAGGTGAGTTCTCTCGTTATTCATTTCTATACTTTATTTATTCAAATTTTTAAATATATTTTCGTTCAATCAATCCTACACAATCAGCTTGTTGGGAAAAATTCTTACAATAAACTTCGTATAGCTTATAGAATACTTCAAATACTATAGCTATACGTCTTACATCATTAATTCTCATTTTTTCAAAGACTATTCTTATGAAGGTTATGAACTATTAATTTTTTGTAGAGAATAATAATAATAATAATATTCGTGTAACCTGGCTGGCTCAGGTCTGGTGTCAGAGTTTTCAGGTCGCTCCTGATCAATTTCAGGGCCTCTGACATGACTTAACGACTGTTTTTAGGCAGCCGGGACCGACGGCTTAACGTGTCCATCCGAAACACGGGGAAGTAACCTGAGAAAAATTTCTGGTCTGACCTGGGTTTGAACCCGGGACCTTTGGGTTGCAACGCCAGCACTTGAACCCACTCAGCTACGCCACCCCCAGAGCATTGTAGAGAGCATTGTACTCTATATGCTTCTTCAATCATTACTTTAAGTTGGAAATAGAACATAATTTTCATTGTAAGATATTGACGCTAAAGCTGATAAAGAAATTACCAGAATTTTCAATCGAACAAAACTAGTCAATTACAAGTATTTCTAGTACGACCAGAGACCAATCACTGTTTCTTGTCCATAGTGATAGATATTCAGTCGTACTTCACATGTCAATTTATTTTGTATTCAGATTCACAAGAGACAGCCGGTACTGGCAAGGTGTGACGATACTCTGAGCAGCGATCCTTCACCAAAAAAGCATAAAACTGGAGCCGCAGCGCCAACCAATCAGAACAAGAGATCGCGACTAGAGGAGCGCTTCTCCAGCGCCCAGTTGCGATACATCGATAGTCAATCTCCTGAACAGGTATGTCCATTAGTAGATTGTCTGTTAGTTGAGTTTTTTTTTCAAAACTTCCCCTGCTATTAAGTCGCATTCAAAGTTAATTTCTTATTGATTGATGAGTATAAAATCTCATTTCAAATTGTATTTTCTTCTTATTAGTCACCTTTATTTCGTGCATTGTGGTTTTGATAATAGATTTTAATTCCAACTCACGATCGTTTTATCATTGGGATTCTCCTGTAGAATCTACCGTCCAATGACATCTGTTTTGATAATACAGTAATAGTTCATTACAAGCAAACCTAAACATGTCCGCTCGCAAAAATCTAAACTAACTCTATAACATGACAAGCCATAGTGGAATAAGTTCTACACAAAAATGATGTGGTATAGTCCTAACACATTTTTTAACTCTTACTGCCACTAATTGATTGTGAACAATTGAATATTTTTGTAATTGTAGGCCTATCAGTAATACATTTTTCATGGAAATAAGTCATTTATTTGAGCTAATGAAGTGCCTCTAACATAACTCTGTTGTTTTTTATATGATTTCTTTATTAACAATGAGTGTAATTATTTTTATTTTTAAACTTGAACATTGTTGGTTTTTTACATGAGTTATGACAATAAAAATTATTCTTATTCTTATTTGTGTTGTCGAATGTAATTATTCTTACTGAAGAAGCCCTGTTTTGATAACATAAGTTCAGTAGGTTGATTTTAACATTAAAAATTCTATAGTATCCAAAGTTGTTGTTTTCCTTGATGATATACTTGTTTGAATCTTCAACAGTTGTTCCTATCAAATCTTACTTAACCGTAAATAATCGAATTCTAACCACATTGTTGTAGCAAAAGTAGAAGGAAGGGTGCTCTTCAGGAGGAAAATGCATGCCTTCTTGCCAAAATAATTCAACTTGTCCATTTTCAATTAGGTAGGAGACGTTGTCGCTACTCTAATAGGTATAAAATTATTTTAAATGCCAATTGAATTTTATACTCTTGTATATTCAGATTTGAGTTGTTCTCTGTTTACTTTTACTTTGATAAAAGTATGAACTATTTAGAAAGGTTGGAGATCCTAATTCGAGTTTTTTCCCCGTTACAGACAGTCCATGTGGACGTGGAGGTGCACAAGCAGCAGCAGCAAGCTACCAGCAGTCCATCATTGGCCGAGGCGACCGTCTCTGAGAACGAGAGTGTCTCCGTGTCAGGTCTTACCACCCCTGACACACCTCGCCTCATCTACACACCGCTCACCGAGGACAGCCTAAGTGACGCAGTGCACACTCCCGACTATGTTCCTCTCAGTAGTCATCACTCGAAGCTCTCCCCTCTACCATCTCCTTCCCATCACTCCAGGCCGAGAGACCGGCTCAGTTACCAGGGTGACGTCAGAGCGCGTTACGAAAATGTGCCCGGTGATCGACATAGTTTCACAGGTGTGCTCGAGTCCAAATACGAGAATGTGCCTATCACTCGTAAACTCCAATCTACCGATTTCTTAGACATTAACACACCTGACAGCTTATCATCAACGGGGTTGAAGAGTGATGAAGTTATGTACGAAAAAATTAAAAATGAAGATGGGAGTGATATCTATGAAGCTGTTGATACCTCGCCTAAAACAACAGAAAAGTATTACGAGAATGTAGATGTGATCACTCACAAGGAACCCGGATCAAGTTATGAGGAGATATCGGAGGCCGAGTGCTTGTTGAGTGAGCGCCTGCAGAGAGGGGGAATAAGCTCGACGAACCTGCTCGCCGAACAAATGAAGACGGAGAACGATTATGAGTGTTTGGTGGCGGGGGGAGGGGATGACTCGAGTCCCGACTTGGCACAGTTGGAGTTGAGCGATAAACGTGCGCCCGTGCCTGATTCAAATCACAACGTGCCCTCGCCAACCATCGGCAATGAGGAGAACTTCTATGAGGACATTCAGGTAATTCTTTGCGATTGAAATTTAAAATTAGTCCAAGAATATTCAAATAAATCGTCCTTGGCTCTCTAGATTTGAAGAATATGCTTCTTGTACCTTGTACGAATTAGCCATTTAATTATCCATCATTAATTGAAAACTAGATATAAATCAGAATGAATTTTTGGAGTTGAAACAGTACTTGATTTAGATGTAGTGCTCTTTCATCTTTTTTCAAATCACAATCTAACGCCGGTTCCCTAAAAATACAATAACTTATAATTATTCTGAAACCTAATTTCAAATGTGTATGGATGATGGCTTCAAATTACAAAATTGAATGGAGTGATAGTTTTTTCAAGTGGAAAAGTTGTTCTGAGATTTAAAAAAAGTAATTAAATTAGCAAGGAAAGAATTACTCCAATTTTCCTTCCATGTTGTATTCAATATCTTCTTCAAAGACAAATTGTAAATATCAAAGGTGGATTAACTTTCAGGAGTATATATCTCTCATTTGTTCTCTTATGCTTCCAATGCTTAATCAATGTTGAAGACCAATCAGCAATTTTATTTGCTGTTTCAGTCGACGTCGCTACCAGAATCGATAGTTTACCAGCAAGTAAAGTACTTGCGACGATCAGTGCACGAGATCAACCAGCTGCTCGAAGAGTCAATGGAGCCCTACACTGGCGAAGATGTGTCATCTCTCGAAGAAGAAGAAACCGCTCTCATAAGTCCGACCAGCAACGGAGTTGACGAGCAGCAAACCTCAGCCGAAACATCTCAGCTGGGGCTGTCTAGCCTGAAAACGCGCAACGGAGCCGATCAAACTATGTCTCCATTTCTTTCTCAGAGTTTTGTAGATTCTGAAAGCGTAAATATTTCAAGTTTGAACGATGAAAGCAGTGTGACACCGTTGGCTGATTCAACTAACCAACACTGCTCCTCAACTGAGAACCTCATCGACATGGATGAGTCCATGAATTCCCGAAGCAAACCACAGAGAGTGGAAGGCATGGTTTCAGAAGCTCCCTACCAATCAAACCATTTTTCAAACGCCGATATGTCAACTACTGCTGACATATCAACATGCGAAGTGATGGAAATCAGTTCGAATGAAACTCAGCCAAAGAATTCGGAAGCGTTGACTTTAAGCAATCCAGAATTGCCAACAGTCAGCAGTAGCAGTAGTAGTGATCTAGATTTGGCCAAACAAAATTCGCCGACCAGGAAAATGGTTCAGAGTCTTGATGAGAATAGGAGGAAGTTTGAGTCGGAGATTGGGAGAGATATATTGAGAGAAAGGAAGATGAGACAGGAGCTGAAAGCTAATTCGAGTAGTACAGGTGAGTTCCACATGAAAACATTTTCATTGTCCCTTATCTCGAGATTTCCTTTCCACTACTATACACAAGAATACGCATAATAAATATTAGCAATTCTGAAAATTCGCAACAGTCGTCAGCAGATCGGTATAAATTAACAGAACAATTCCATACAGCACCGAAATCAATCAGTGATAATTAATAATCACCCTTGATTACAATGCATATGGTACATATTATAAGTGAATTAAAATCCTCAGCCAGCTAGCTCCTGGATTCCAATGTCAAATATTTTTAAGTTATTACCATTATAGTACTATAAATATGCATATGGTATGTATAATAAGTCAACTGAAATCCTTAGCCAGCTAGTTCCTGTATTCAATGTCAAATATTTATCAGTTATTACCTTTATACCACTATGATAAGAAAATCTAACAGAATAGGTAGTTGTAATGTTATGAAGTTTATTATAGAAGCTGAAATAAAAACCATACTTGAATTTATTTTAAAAAATATATTCTAAAAAACTCATTAAATGAAGCTACTCAACCGAACTTATGCAAAATGATCTAAAATTTCCAATAAGCCTAGTCAAATGACGTCGTTTTACGACAGTTGAATGTGATTGTCTAATGAGTAATCGACCGATAGCCCAATTACTGCATTTCATCAGTATGATAGAATTATATTACTTTTCCAAGTTTTTGTTATCTTGAATTAACAATAGTTTTATAAAATTAATTTGAATCAAATATCATTTTTCTAATATGTTTGTCAATTTTGATAACAGGAAACTGCAGCAGTAGTGGTAGTCAGAACGTGCAAGAGCTGCTGTCACGTTTCGAGTGGTCGCGTCCTGAAAGAAGCAGCATAGCGCCCTGCCTGCGAGCCAAACTCAACCGACAGAATAGCAAAGAGTCGGCACCAATCATGACTACCTCTCTCGACGGTAACACTTTCCCGCACCGCAGTGATGACGCGCCCACACAGCAATTGGCTCGCGTCAAAACATCGCCCGATCTCAATCATAACCAACAACAAGACTCGGCCGCCGCCACCGCCACCTCAACCACTGAAACAACTAAACAAGACGAATCAGCTATGGTCGACTCTGAATCTGTCAGGCGGGAACGCATCGAAAAGTACAAAGAGGAACGAAGAAGTTATCTCAGGAAAAAGTACCGCACAGATAGTTTCAACAATAACGACGATAACGATGAACTGATTAGGAGGATAAAGCAAAAGGTCAAAACCGGAGTTAACAATCGGGAAGAGGCTGCAGAAATCGCTGATGAAAATAATTTGAATTCAGCAGGTTGTCGAGAATCGATGGATGCGTCCGAGTGGAAATCTAGGAGAAGAGAAGAGGAGCGGCTCGGTTCGAGCTCATCTCCAGAACTGGAGATGCGTTTGTCGGGTGTTGGCTCAAAGAACGGCACCTCAACAACGGTGCCCATAGTCAGAACAACGGTCAGCATTACCTGTTCACCGGTCAAGATGAAAACATCCACCTCTCGAGAGAGGAATATCAAGTCGGAGAGCGACGCTTGTATAAGTGGCAACCCTCAACAAACCAAACCATTAAAGATAACAGTGGATAAGAGGCCCTCGCCCGCCAGGCATAAATCGGAAGAGCTGCCATCCACGTTCAGTATTAGGAAGGAAGAGCGACGCAGCTGGCGAGCTCCAACTGCAACCACTGCAGCTGCGGCCAGTGATGTGGCCGCTGATGAGAGTTTGGTGGCGCGTCGGGTCAGCCAGCTGTCGTCATCAGCTGGTGCAGCTGCAGCTACGGCTGGTGCGGCTGACAATACACAAGATGAGTTCGCGGCTAGGCGAAGAACGTCGCTGACCGAGAGTAGAAAACCTAGTCTTAGGTAGGTTCACTTGTACTTTCATATTGATATTTTTATTTATTCATCTCAACAAAATCACAAAATTTTCATAAGGGTACAATAATACTCACATCATGAACATGAAGCACATAGTAAAAATAAATCTGATCTTGTCATCATCCTCCCTTTCTTCATTTCTTCCTCTTTCTTATTTACTAAATTTAATATTCATAAGAAGTTATGGTATGATATTTAGGTATGGCCTAATGCATAAATTGAGGAATATCATACTATTAATGTTTTATTTATATTTACATCGCAGTATTTTCTCTCCTTATATTGTTTGTTAATACAAAACTACCCAGTTTGTTGAAATTATTGAAATGTGTGATGCTATTTTCAGCAACAGTGGCAGACAGCGTGCGAATAGCAGCAGTGCAAAATCGTCGCCTTACTGCATTCGAGAAATGGCGGCGATGTTCGAAAACAGAGAAAAATAGATCAAAACACTCAATCTACTTCAACAAATCTTGGCTAGTCACTCAATCGTTCAATACTTAGTGAAATCAACTAAAATTACAATATAATATAGGCTATGATATATTTTTATTAAATAATATTGTTGATAGTTGTTTTCCATTACAAAATGGAATTAATGTAAGATACAGTTACTCTTTCAAATGATAATTTTCTATACCATGATAAACCAGTATTCCGAAGAAAGCTTTTACATATTCAATCTGCTAATTAAGATAGATTTTTTTTCTATCATTGAGGTGTCTAATAAGTATAACTCAGTTATAGTTGGATCAAATCCTTCGTTATTTTCAATTTAGTTTGTTGATTTGTTTTGAATTCAATTTGTTACTTTGGAATAACCTTTTCTCCTATCTGTTTATATAAGCTTTAGATCAAATTTGAATTTTGAATTCTTACGTTCAATTGAAAGCCTCTTAAATTTTCCAATATACCATTGTTATTTATCTATTTGTCTTGAAAATTGGATTATACTTCGTATTGGAGTTTGAATATGTTGATTATGAAGTCTAAAAGCAAAAGGCACTCTCCACCTATAAGACAATCCATTTTATAAACGATCTATCCTTAGAACACTTGAATTGTCCTTATAGTGCAGTACTGTTCGATTTTTTTGGCGATTTCAATAGCTCTAAAGCTGTGGTCGCACTGTCGGTGGGTGGAGGGTTGATGGTTTATTCATAGAACATACATCATCCATAGTAATACTCTACTCCATATTGTTTTTGAGGTTATGCTGACCATATTTAAGAATTTCAATGTAGCGTCTGAACCATCTATCCAGACCATCCAGCCTATCCACCCAACACCCACCAGCAGTGCGTCCGCAGCTTGAGAGAGCCTAATGTTTCCAGTGAAACTGGATGAGGCATTGTTTTCAATGAGATTTCATGTTTTCAATGATTGATAATTTGAATTGCCAAAGTTATGAGATTAGTGAGACGTGCAACTTGAGAATCTCATTGATACAACTGTAGCCTATGCATAATTTGGATGTTGCATTTACCTAACATAATAATATTCTCATTCTCTTCCATAGAAGCAATAATAGTATTTTTTACAATAAAAATATGCAATTATGGTCTTATTTTTACACAGTTTTTTTCTTTTTAGGTAGATAGGTAAATAAACGCCTTAATTTTCCACTTAGTACAATACATAATTGATGTGGGCGAAGTTTAGGCACAAGAGCGAGCTCCCTCTTCCACTTAGCCCACAATGATATAATTTTTTTAATGATAGAATTAAGGTTTCTGTTTTTTATTTTTCAAAGATTTTTTCACAAATTTTTGTATTTCATAGTATTATGTACTAGAATGTGAATCATCCAGTGCTTCAATACTTGAAATGCTTTGTATTGTTAATGGAATACAATTATCTCGGTATAAAAGTATATTTAATTTATGCAATTACTATTGCATTGCATTGGTGAAAAAGGATGTAATTAGTAAATCATAGAATACTTTTCTTAATAAATATAAAAAATAACTATTGAGCATTGTGGATGGTATTAGAACTTGCTTTCTCTAAAATCTGTATTATTAGGCTATAATTACAATATTGTTTCAACTTTCTAATATATTCATCTTTTCAAAATGATTTTTTCATAAAATTAATCTAATAATCCAGTATTTCACTCAATCTCAAATTCCTTCATATTATCTGTGTATTACCATTCCAAACAGATTAACTTCACTATTAATAATACAAATAATACATGCAAAATTCATGCAAATGAATTCCACATGTAGAATCAGTATTGCTAACAAATCTCGTATTCAATTTGCAATCGTCCTTTGAATTTATTAATATGAATTTTCTATAAAATCGTGCCTGATTCATTATTGGATTATTTATCATAATTTGTGGTTAGAAGCGACAAAATGTCTGTTGATTTGATATAATTGATATTCTGAAATAAGTTAGTGAGTTTAGTTATTGTTTATATTTGTTATAATAATTTTCAATTTCTTTGTAAATAGATTTCTCTTCGAACTTATTTTGTTGTTGCTGTTGTTCAATTTCATTTTTTTCATCATTGTTTTTACTTTGATAGTTAGGTTTAGGAAATCGATTTTTAGAGTCATGCGACAATTTCTTACTCTTTACCATAAAAAATCTATTTCTATATTACTATACTTATTAGTATTTCACAAAAACTCCTATCAAAAAATATAACGGATTTCATTTTCAAATCAGATATTAACGATATACATACTTGGAATTGAAAGTGAAGCCAAGCATAGGCCGTAGTTTTCACAGTAAAGTGTTTCTAATCACAAAACGATAAGCTTGCTCCTGAAATATGAGGGATGAATGGATGCTTGAAATTACTTCAATTTGATGATATTGTGCCAAATAAAATTTTTGTAGGCCTACAAATAATTCCTAAACAAATAATATGTATAGATTGTATTTCTAAACTTTTTGTGAATTATGTAATGTATTTTGAGTTGTCTGTAGAGTAAATTCAGTTGTCAGAATAAATGCTCATTAACTATTAAATTTGTATCCCGAATATCGGGGTTTCAAATTATAGTCCATTCACGATCACTTGAGACGAAATAAACAAACCTTTTTCGTGTGTGTGTGCGTGTAATGGAAGGTCTTCTCCAAACGAAAAAGTCTGATTCAGTTGAACAGCTGACTCTTGTCTGGAGCTGTGATTTGCTACAGTCCGACTTGTCTTTTCTCAAGACTGTTGTCTTGAGCTGTGATTGGCTACAGCTGTTGGTCTGTAGCCGAAAGTTTCGCATAGAAGAAGACCTTCCATTACACGCACACACACTCAAAAAGTTTGTTTATTCCGTCTCAAGTGATCGTGAAAAGAGTATAGATAAATATTAATCTTTGAAACGCCACTTCATGGAACTAAAACTGTACTCGTGTATAAATATTTAAACCAATTTATAACAATAAAAAACATGAATAAATAGTAGTTGCAAGCTAATCATGAATTTACAGAAAGTTTTTTTCAATTTAATAAGTCATATTTGGACTTTTGCTCCTATTTAATATACCAAATTCTATCAAATAAGTCATTTACTAGTCTGATTTTTATCAGTAGGCCTACCAGATTTAAAGAATTTTCAATAAGTGTTTATTGACTATCAACAGAAAATATACTTTCTACTTTCAACTATAAAGTATCTTATCCCATCTTTTTAAAATAGTTAATGAAAAACTATTAAGAGTGTGAGGAGTATTTCTAGTTGAAAATGTAGATCCATTGCTCCATTCCTTTTTCGTGAATCTCAAGTAGGCTTTTATAGAATTTTGATGACAATAAGATAAAACTCAAATATCAAATACATTAAGCGGAATTATTATAAAGTTCTATTGAAAATTATATACACATTGATAAAACAGCTTTTCAACCACAGTATTATTAATAATGGAACATTCGTAAATAATACAATAGTAGGGGTTTCCTACTTTAGGGGTTCCATAAATGATTGTATCAAAAACCGAAGTTTGTCGCAAAAAATATAAACCAGTAACCTTGATTTAGTGATAATAATGTAAATCTGATAATGCTTCTCATTTGATTAATAACCACTGCATCCAGGTTAAACTGTATTAAGATTGCACTCAAAACTAGTTTTAATATAACTTATTTACGCTTTGTTCAAATGTTTGGCCACTTAAGTGATTTCAGATCAATTATGGAGATTACACTTGTAAATTTTATCAGCTCCTGATAAATATAAGATAAAATAACTTCTAAAAATGTTATTGAATAATTTATTCAAATCAACTTTAATTGATTTATTTACGGTTCCAAATTATTAGTGAAATTATGTCATATGTTTTGTTTGATGAAAATTGAGCACTTCAGTAACGCTTGTAGAACCTATAAATTAATATGATTAACAGTGATATATGGGACCCATTTAGAATTAATAGCTTGATTAACGTGTATTATGACAATGATATAATTAATGTAGACTTATTATGTACTACTGTTATAATAGTATTTATGATATGTTCTATCTTCTCAGGGAAGTACGTTAATTATGTGAATGATCTATCATGACTAATTTAGTGAAGGTAGGTTTGTTCCATTATTACAAAACTCTGGTACATGTAGGGCCAAGATGCAATAAAAACACAGAGTTGCATAGAACAACGCACACTGGTCAGCTGATTTCTATTTGCGCTGTTCCATACAACTGCATGTTTCTATTGCATCTTGTGCCCGCGACTTGCCGTGAAACCTTTCTTGAGTAGAACAAGAATGTTGTGTTCTCAATTTGAAACAGTTCTCATTTTGTATTCATCAACATCCCAGTGTACTACTACGCCACAAGATGCACGAATCAAGCAGTTCAACAGATAATTCAAGCATTCGTGCAGTGGCTTTACTTATTCATCATAATGAGAATTACAGCCCAAAAATCTGTGAAATTGAATACCCTGAGAAGATATCGAAATCATGACTATGAAATAATTATAATTATTGTGTAAATATTATTGATTTATTTTGAAAAAGGAATAACTGTATAAATAACTATTATTAGGCTGGATAGTCTTTGTGATGATAATATTATAATTAATTGAAATTCAATCACTAAGATTCCAGAAATAATTGATTTTTATTGCATCTGATACCATGCGTAATATTTATAGCTATTAATAGGCCTATCCGATAAGGGATGCATTATCCAAATATTATGTTTTTTGTGAATTGATAAATTTGAATCTCGCATTTGTTATCATTATAGAATTATATTTCATCTGAAAATGAAAACAAATAAATCGTTTAAATAAACTGTGTTTTATTGAGACTTGAATAGTTAACACCCCAGCAGTTAGTCAGGGCTGGTGTTCGGCAATGAAAAATGCAATTATTATCAAGCCTAGCAAAAAATGTTAACTACCAGACCGCTCCAGAATTAGGTACCTATTCATGCAATGAAAAGTTTAAATTTAAGATTTAAATTTTTCAAAATATTTTTCCCTGGATCTTTTAAATTAATGTAAATCTCAGTAGCCTACCCTTTTAAAATAATAATTATTTCACATGACATGTTTCGGCGTTTTAACCATTTTTCAATGTATTTAAAAACGTTTATCCAATAGTAAACAACGTTTTTAAAAAGAAAACTTTATTGACATTCAAGTGTACAACTTGGTACTCGGTAGCAAAACTCAGATTGAGGATATTTGCGCGCCACAGGCGGCTACAAGGAACTAAGGCCCATTCTACACGGGCGTAGGAAACGCGGCGTTAACGTCGCGTTAAGGCGTCAAAATGTTTTGCAAACTACACGAGGCGTAGCAAACGCGTGAAGAGAAAATCAAAATGGCTGATGAACCTAACCTAGAAAAAGTGATACAAAACCCAGCTGATCAACGCGCGCTCAACAGAACACATTGTGTTGAATGGTCCTGTCTACACGAGCGAAATAATCACGCGTTCTCAACGCGTTGCTAACGCCCAGCTAACGCCGACCTCGACGTTGGCAGCCCGCTGACGCTGTGAAAACGCGTGATTATTTCGCTCGTGTAGACAAGCCCATTTAACACAATGTGTTCTGTCGAGCACGCGTTGCCGACGCGACGTTAACGCCGAGTTTCCTACGCCCGTGTAGAATGGGCCTAACTTAGGAATAATAACAAGGCATATAACTCATTCATCATTCACAACAAAACAAGTAGATCCAATTAAATAGGAATAACAATAAAGCAAAATCAATTCCCTTAGTGAGTATTTTTACCAACTAGATTGCTTATTTTTAAATAAAATATAGCTCATTTGTGAGTGAATCCAAATTCGATTCCATTCAATATCATAGTACACTTTCACTTGTGTCATTCTTTTAATAACTTTTTTCCTGTCTTGGTCCTTGGTCTTGGTCTTTGCTTCAATCCAGAGATATTTCACTTCAACGTCTGTAAAAAGGAAGAGATTGGCAATAATTATTGAAAGTTTTAAAACACCGTAATTGACCTCTATTATTTTTTAAATTTTTAATAGAGCAGACTCCAACAAAATTGGCGCTTAGAGAACATCTGAAAGCAAAACGGTTTAGCTGAGGTAGCTATGAATTGGATAATATCCACATTATTATGTCATAATTATATGCATTATTAATATCCATATTATGCTGCAAACCACTCTCGACTGTTCCGACAGAACTCAGCATCAATATTTTGTCTGCCGTCAATTTTGTTAGTCTGCTAACTTATAAGAGTGTGGTAGTTATTGGGAAAATTATATCCAACAACTAGTAAATTTGGGTGGCTTATTGGAGTAAGTGATAACGCGCCAATCTGATAATCAGAAGGTCCGGGCTCGATTCTTGACCGGGAATTGAATTTACCAAAGCAGAATCACATAGATATGGCCACTCCGTCTTTCGGAGGAGACAATAAGCTGTCGGTCCCGAATCCCGACTGTCTAAAAAGTAGTCATCTCTCATCATAATTATCATATACGCCGGCATTACACGATAATAGTTCTATTATTATTATTTAGCGTATGCTTTCAATAGTGGGGAGACCCAAAGGCCTGGCGTATGCTGAGACCAGGGTGTCTAGCAGTCGGGAATTAGTCTGGAAATGAAACAAGGTCGGGAAGAGTCGGGAATTATCCTGGAATTTGAAGTTCAGTCGGGAAATCCATAGATTATTATAAAGTTGTTATTTTTTTCTTATTAGTTGAGTTACTTTCATATTGGGCGGGGCGGGTCTGAACAAGTATTAAGTAGGTTATAGAAAACCTATATTTTGCAAATATTGATATTTTTGAACCGATATCCGATATTTTTGACATTGATGGCCAGGCACTAGAGCAAGCTTAGTGGGGAGACGGTTCAATGTTTACACTTTGCTTCTTCAATATTTCCCTAGCTAGTGCTAAAGCATATTAATTAGTACGGTGGAATTAGTTGAAAAAAGAGGCCCAACCTCAACATCCAAAGACAAAGGACGATTCCTACGGCAAAATGCACAAATACAACCCCTTTATTGTTTGGTAAAAAGTTACACCCTTATGAGCGTCGGGTTTCAAGGGGAGGGGGTTGAAAGGTGCAAAATTCCAGTTTTTCGTGAATTGGTGCTGAACCAAGCGTCGGACGAAATAATTTCAATAATGTTTTTTTCTAGAGAAAAAAAAATTGGAAAAATGAGTGAATTTATCACAAAAAGGATTATAAAAACCGGTTGTGAACCTTCTTATGTCAAAGTTCTCGCAATTCTTATAGTAACCATCTGAAAGAGGACGATTTTTCTACACTTCTTGATAATTTTTAGATTTATCGATCACAAATTCCGGATTGGGAGCATTAAAATGTGGAAAATTGGAATTTCCAATGTGCAAGCATTATTATTATTCAATAATATCATTTAAATCTGAATTTTGGAGGTTTTCACCGAATTTTGATTATATATGAATTTATACCGCCGTAATAAGTAGAAATTTATGACCTATTGAACGTTATAATCCGACGTACCATTTAAAAGTTATGAGGGAATATAAATGATAAAAATAAAAGAATGCTTTTGACCAATCCTCATGAATTATATGATATTATTGGTCGTGCGAACAATATTTATGACACTCTAGGGTTTCAAGAGAAAAAATCTAGAAGTATGAGCAAAACCTAATATTCTTATTATGTTTTTCGTATTATAATATGTCATTTTATTGGTTTTTGGGGGTGTAAGGGTTTTCTAAAATCGCTGTAGCACATGAACCACCAAACATAGAAGAGTGAATTTGGTCTCAAATTGAAGAGAAATGAATTTCGCCGAGAGGGATTTTGAAATACGGATGCAAGTGTTATCAATTCAAAGTTACTAACTTTTAAAGAAATGGAATAATTCCTGTGAAAAAATTATGGAGTTTTCAAGAAATAGTTACGGTATTTGAAAACGGTTAATAACGGTTCAGAGTTGTAATAATTAGTCTCAATCTCTTCCAAATTTTATTCTCTAGAAAAAACATTCATGAAATTTTTTCGTCCGACGCTTGGTTCGACATCAACTCACGCAATTTCGCACCTTTCTATCCCTCTTCCCCCAAAACCCGACGCTCAAAAGGGTGTAACTTTTTACCAAACCATAAAGGGGTTGTATAGAACAAGATGGCATATGAATCGTCCTTTCTCTTTGGATGTTGAGGTTTGGTCTTTTTTTTAACTAATTGCACCGTAGTACTAGTTGTAAAAATTTAATTACATACAGGTTCGAGCAGTAGCGGTTCCAGAGCCAAAAAACTGGGGGGGAGGGCAAGGACTCAAATTCAGAGGTGATTTTTCAGGGGGAGGGGGGTAAAGTTTATAAAAGGGTATGTGAGAGCCCTTACCTCTACCCCAGATAGTAGAGTTCCCATTCTTTGAGAAGAATAAAAAATATTACAAAGTAAATAATCAGTCTAACTCAATTTGATGATTTTTTTGAAGTTGAAAATCTTGATTCCTTGAGAACCATGGCCTCATTTAGTTTGAAAAATATATACAGTATTTGAGTTCAAAATTAGACATTTTGGTCATAATTTTTAATCACTATTGAATTAATTCAAAATGTTTCATACTACGGAATGTTTCAGAAGGAATGTGCAATACTTCTCGTTTCCTTATACCAAGTAGAGAAAACAGTACCATGGTCCATAGGTGTACCCTCAAGAATGCTTTGTAACCGAGATAACAATGGAAGAGAATTGACATTTTGCAAAAAACATGTATTTTTCTGATTTTCTAGAGGTTTTATTCAAGTTCTAAAATGATTTATTCACATGTCAAATTACCTGAGGTATTCAATCAAATCTCAAAATCGCAACTTGATTTTCAACTTTTTCAATGTTTTGTCTATTTTGTCTTCTTTTGATCACGAATCACGTTTTCAGAGATTCAGGGTGAGATTGTCACAATCACCGCCGTTCAACTTTGTCTTCAGATACTTTTCAACTTCCATCAATTGAAAATACAAATTTGTGGTAGAATATTTGCCCTATTCACTCAATAACCGTTCAAGTTAAAAACTTCTCACTAGTTTTATTGAATTTCTCAGTTACCTAATATTACATGAAAGTTAATCATTTTATAATCTGGATAATAATAATAATAATAATAATAATAATAATAATAATAATAAAAGCCTTTAATGGTTCCCAACACTGTACAATAATACAAAATAATATGTAAAAAGATTGAACATCTTTGCTAAACTGAAAATATTAAATAACATAAGTACTGAATTAGCTAGCTTTTTTTTCAAATAGTCCAAACTCCATTATTAGTATACAAAATTGAATAAAAAGAAAATGCAAAAATGTTCTTATCATTTTATTTGTGGAAACCAGGTCCTCTATTGGACATAGGCCTCTCCCAGGTTCCTCCATCTATCTCTATCTTTGGCATACACTGCCCACCTATCCCCAGTCACTTTTACAATGTCGTCTTCCCATCTGAATCGCTGTCGTCCAATTTTCCTTCTCCTCCAGCTGGGCTTCCACAAAGTTAGACTCTTCGTCCACCTGCCATCCTCCAATCTAGCGACGTGACCTGCCCACTTCCACTTCAGAGTCTTGATAGTCTTCAGTACATCGTCCAATTTTGTTATCGCCTTGATGGATGTATTCCGAACTCTATCTAGCCTCCTTACGTTCAGTATACTTCTTTCCATCGCCATTTGAGTTCTTGCTATTTTCTGTAGTACTGCTTTCTTTAACGCCCAGGTTTGGGAGCCGTAAATAAGCGCGGGAAAAACACAAGTCTTTAATATCTGTGTCTTCTTAACAGTACTAATCTCCTTATTCTTGATAATACTTTTCAATGACCAATATTTCCTCCATGCAATTGCACACCTACGTTTCACTTCTTTGTCGGTTCTGTCAGTGAAAGCAATCAGCTGTCCTAGATAAATAATCTCTCTTGACCAATTCAATGAACATCCATCAAGTGTTATGTCTACTGTTTCCCTATTAGTCATGAGATGTGTTTTTCCTGGATTTATAATGAGTCCCGCTTTCTCACTTTCAGCAGCTAAGCTGGTTATCATGATCTTTAGTTCCATTGGAGATTTGGCGATGAGCACAATGTCATCCGCAAAACGTAAATGATTTAGATATTGTCCTTGGATATTCAAACCATACCTATCCCACTTGAGACCACTAAAAATGTTTTGTAGAGCGGCATTGAAGAGAGACGGCGAGAGTGGGTCACCCTGTTTCACACCTTTCTGCACGCTGAAGATCTCTCCTGGTGAATCTGATATTACTCGTGCTGTACTATTGTTATATACGTCCTTTATTATATTTAAGAAGGTTGCTGGAATCATTTCAAGCGATGTGAAGAGGAATGCATGTTTCAAACTATCAAATGCCTTTTTATAATCAATAAAGGCCAAGTAGACACCTATATTGAATTCCTCACATTTTTCTATGAGTTGACTAACTGCTTGAAGATGGTCAATCGTTGAGAATCCACTTCGAAATCCCGCCTGCTCGACTGGTTGACGCTCATTCATAATTGGTTGTAGGCGATATTGTAGCATTTTCATGAAGAGTTTCCCGAAACAAGATGAAATGCTTATTGGTCGATAGTTGTTAATGTCGTATTGATCTCCTTTCTTGAACAGTAGAATTATGTCTGATGTTTTCCACTGCTGAGGTACCGAATGTTCACTGAAAATTCTATCAAACAGATTGATTATTGTTTCTGAAGAGATCGAGTACAGTACTTTCAGCATCTCGTTTGTTATCCTATCGCCTCCTGCCATGGTATTGCTTTTCAAAGTACTTACAACTGTCTTTAGGTCACTTTCTTCAATTGTTGGTACTTCTTCCTGCAAATTAATCTGCTCCAATACAACAGCGCTCTCAGATGTGTCCCGATATAGCTCTCTGAAGAATTCAGTAGCATTTTCAGAAATACCTTTCCTATTCCTTACAATCCTGCCACTTCTATCTTTGACTCCAACTTTCCATTCTTTACCGTCACAATTGACGGTAACAATTGTTTTCTCAATTTCTTTGTTGATCCACTGTTGTCCAATACATGTTTGTCAATGTTTTGTCTATTTTGTCTTCTTTTGATCACGAATCACGTTTTCAGAGATTCAGGGTGAGATTGTCACAATCACCGCCGTTCAACTTTGTCTTCAGATACTTTTCAACTTCCATCAATTGAAAATACAAATTTGTGGTAGAATATTTGCCCTATTCACTCAATAACCGTTCAAGTTAAAAACTTCTCACTAGTTTTATTGAATTTCTCAGTTACCTAATATTACATGAAAGTTAATCATTTTATAATCTGGATAATAAGCCTCTAAAAAATAAAATAATTTTTTTTTTAAATGTCAATTTTCCGCCATAGTAATCTCAGCGGTAAGAAAGCGTTTCTGGTGGTATGTCCCATATGGAACTTTTCCTCTACTTGGTGTGAAGAAACAGCCCAAGAAGTATCGCTCAGCTTATTCCTTTTGAAACTATAAAAAGCAAGCTGTATACGGGGACAGTACTGTCGGCCAGTTGAATTATTTATTTATTTATCGTATGCTTTTGATAGTGGGGAGGCCCAACGGGTTGTTCCACTTCGCAATATTATAACCTCATTTCTCACGAATGAAAACATGGAGATCCATGTGGGTTATAGTTCTTTCAAAATAGTAATTTTTAAACAAAACTTTTGATTTCAAAACATCATTAAATAACAACTAAACTAAAACACTTCACAAATATCTGTTGAATATCTGTAGCAAATCACATCTGTTGTTGTTTGAGTCAATGACAAGACAAAGGCTGTGATTGGCTACAGATATTCAACTGGCCGACAGTACTGTCCCCGTGTACAGCATTTTAGTAAAATCATTGCAAGCTATCTACTCTTGAACCTCAAGATTATATTATTAATTTTTAATGAACAAAGGCCAGGTTTTCACGGCATCAAGATTTTTAACTTCAAAAAATCATTAAATTGAGTTGGACTGATTATTATTTACTTTGTAATGATATTTTTCATATGATGCAATCATCATAATCCACTTTATTGGAGATTGGAGAATTGAAAGAGTCCGTGGTAATTTAATAAAATAAATTATAATTCTATAATCTCAATTATAAACACTATTCATGGAAGATATCAGCAAGCTTCTTTAGCTGAAGTACCAAACTATGAGTAAGGATTTTCAATTAGGCTAAGAGCTAGAGCCTATGACTTCCAATACAATAGATGTATACATTTAGTTTTTAGCATTTTATTTTAAGCATTTAGTTACTGTATTACATTTTATCACCCGCATTGATTTCAGTCTATAATGAATTAATTATTTTTGAATACTCAATAAAGCTCTAATCAGGAAAAAAATTGAAAAATTTCTCATGAAAACTGGGGGGGCAGCTGCCCACCCAGCCCATGCCTGGAACCACCACTGGGTTCGAGTCTAATTGTACCGTACTATTTATGTAAACATGAAATAATGTTAATAGTATGTTTTAAAATATACCGTATTTTAATACATAGGGTGGTATTTCTTAGACATAAAGTCATATCATACACAATTTTTCTACCTTGTCTTGCTTTTAAAAACTTTATCGTTGTCGTATGAACCAAAAAGTATCAACTCAACTTCAAGAATCACATAAGGTCTCTAGGCTTTATAGTCGGCGCAATCTAAGTTGACGAAAACCCCCTCCACCCGAGAAATAGCTACGTTGTCATTTTGCGTGAAATTGAAACTTCTCCTAACGCAAACACATCCAACTGAATGTTAAAAGTGACAGCGTAGCTTCGGAAAAATCACGCATTGTTGTGAAACTCACTATTTCTATGATAAACCAGCTGTTCGCAGCTCGAATATCCAAGTCGATTTTGTTGAGGATTGAGACCGAACCTCAACATCCAAAGAGAAAGGACGATTCCTACGCCAACTTGTTCTATACAACCCCTTTATTGTTTGGTAAAAAGTTACACCCTTGTGAGCGTCGGGTTTGTGTGGGGGGGTTGAAAGGTGCAAAATTTCAGTTTTCGTGAATTGTAGCCGAACCAAGCGTCGGACGAAAAAATTCCCTAAAATTGCATTTTATCATAAAAAAAATACTAAAAATATTTGGATTGGCTTCTAATTCTATAATCATTATGGAGGGCAAAATTCTCTACATTTTCAGACTAAGAACATCATTCTACCTTCATTAGTTACAAAGTTACAGATGAATACATCATTAAAAATAAGTAAAAATTGAAATAGCTGATTTTACAGGAATGTTTTCATAAAAGTTTTATTCAAGAAATTCAGCGAATCATATATATAGTATCAAAGAGTACATTTTTCTCTACAATTCGAGACCAAATTCACATTTTTGAATTAGCTAGATCACAGAGCACACAATTAGCTAGATCCATTTTTCAAACCAACTGTCGAGCTCAGAGCTCACTCTGAGAGGCGCTCCTTTACACTATGAGTGATACATTGAACCGCTTCGCTGAGCTAAAGAAGACGACGATTGGTTTTAAAAATATACGTAGCTCATTAAATAATTGTTCAAAAAATATGAATTTGGTCTCAAATTGTAGAAAGAATAATGTGACCTTCAATATCATATAGGATTCATCATGATTTTACTATGAATTTTTCATGATAACATTGTTGGAAAATCAGCGTTTTCAATTGTTGAAAAACTACACATAATTCATTCTATTGTAACTCGGTAACTATTGGCGGTAGAGTTATGCTCTTGGTCTAGAATTTGGTCTAAATTTCTTGTTCAATGCTTATTGTTGGAGAAATTTCAATATAATTATAAACATGAGCGAATTTATCAGAAAAAGTGTGATAAAAACCGGTTGTGTACCTTCTTATGTCGAAAGTTTCGCTATTCTCATAGTAACCATCTGAAAGAGGAAGATTTTCTCTACATTTCTTGATAGTTTCAGATTTTTCCGTTCACAACTTCCCGATTGGGATCATTGATATGTGAAAATCTGGACTTTTTAATGTGCAGGTATTATTATTCAAGGGTATCATTTAAATCTGAATTTTCTAGTTTTTCACCGAATTTAGATTATAATATATGAATTTATACCGCCGTGATGAGTAGAAAATGATGAGCTATTAAACGATAGAATCCGACGTAAGTTACCAATCAAAAGTTATAAGGGAATAGAAATTATTAAAAATAAGGGGATGCTTTTGACCAACCCCCATGAATCCTATGATAGTCTTGGTCGTAACAACAACTGAAATTTTGCACCTTTCACCCCCCCAACCCACACAAACCCGACGTTCATAAGGGTGTAACGTTTTACCAAACAATAAAGGGGTTGTATAGAACAAGTTGGCGTAGGAATCGTCCTTTCTCTTTGGATGTTGAGGTTCGAGTCTAATTGCACCGTACTATAGCTTCAATATTCCAATCTTTAACATACAATGATTCATGCATATACCGCTCTCCTTACTTAGAAACTCTTGAGAGGCCAAATTACGATCTTCCGACTATTTTCGACATTCGGAAACATAATTTCAATTGTTTTTGAACAACTTTCTCGCTTCCACCACCCACTTATCTTCTCAAACAAAAAAGTTTCTAGATCATCGAAAATTTCATGTTTTCTGTTCGAGTATAGGCTCGACATTGGCAAACATATTCATTAATTGAAACATAATTATTGGTCGGATATAGAAAATTCAAAAACCATTAGAAAGCTCGAATTCTCCTTGTCATTTTGATATAAAAAACTTTATTTTCACTACAACCCATGATTGTGATCGAGAAAAGTGATATACAAAAGAAAGTAATGTTTTCGCGATTTTTCAATTTTTTCAAAAAATCAAATTTCCTTTGAATCCTTCTACCCAGGAACTTTTTTAATACTACTGGCATATCAAGGATAAAATTCTACGTCTAGATATGGGGTTTAATCGCGAATTTGAAGATGTTCCCATTTCACACAATCTGGCAACGTAGCTATTTCTCGGGTGGAGGGGGTTTTCATCAGAACTCAGAACTTAGATTGCGCCGACTATAGGTCACGTGACCCACCACTTTCCGCTTGGATGCCACTAAAATCAAATCCACTTGATTTCTGTTGCGGCTACAGTGACTATAATTATTATAGTCACTGTAGTTGCAGCCAGTTACTGGAATCAGCTACTGGACGTCACTGAGCTTACTACTCGGTCAGCTACTGGAAGTTGCAGCGGTGTCAGCGGAAGTACCCCAATACACGGGGACAATAAATGGCCAGTTACTAATCGCTTTCAATTTGCTAGGTCCTCTTTCCGACATTACTTACCCCGTCTACAGGAGGCTTAATAGTAATAATATCACAGGAAATGTCCGTGTTCAGTTGTAGGCCTATTGATATATCGATAATACAACTTGCCAGATTTCTCTCCTGTCTGATACCAAGGCTTCCTTTATTAATAAAGGAAGGATTTAGCCTTATTATTAGGGCAGGCTAAATCCTTCCTTTATTATTAAAGGAAGCCTTAATTAAATTAACGTCGCACCGTAGACACAGTCTTTTCATATGAAAGCATTAAGTAACTTACCGGTACAAATCATGCTACTTGCTACAAATCATGCATGTTGACTTGGTTTTTATTTATTAATCATCATTACATAACATCATGTGTGGGAATATTCCCGTTTGATAGGTAACTTGTCAGATATATACATTATAATTTATAATAAAATATGATATAGAATCATAAAATAAAATCAATTAACTTACATTTCAAGTCACAGTTATAGACTAGTCATAATAACAAAATAAATTTCACCTCAAAATCTATCAACAATAAACTCTGCCACCGAGTAGTAGACTCTCTCAGTCAAAATTGACTTGATAGTTTTTTTGAACAGCGGCAATGAATCCATTTTACGGATGGACTCAGGTAACTTATTGTATAATCTTATTCCTGAGTAAGAAGGGTTTCTTTCGTAAGAGGCATGTCTGTGAATGGGGAATGATAGCAAGCTCTGATTACGAGTAGAATAGTTATGTCTGTCTGGGCAAAAATTAAATTTATGGATATTACTCTTTATAAAAATTAACAAATGAAATATGTAGATGGCAGGCAACGTAAGGATCTGCGAATCCCGAAATATAGATCTACATGTATCTCTAGTTCTCAAACCAAAAATTACTCGACTGATGATCTTTTTTTGAATTAAAAATATTTTATAACAGTCAGTCGAACTTCCCCAGAAAATATTTCCATAACATAGATGGGAATAGACATAAGCATAGTATACAGTGATGAGTGTTTTCCGATCAACAGTATGAGATAGCTTAAGAATAACAATATCTGGTACCGAGCTTCGCTCTGAAGCTGCGGCCGAACTGTTGAATTACCGGTACATAAATATGTTATTGTAAAAAATCAAGGAACCTCCTTGTAAAAAATAAATTCAAAATTGATATGATCACCTCTCACAATTTTTTGACAGTCATGAACATGTGTTATATAGACTTGAATGTAACTCCATTCACTCCAGCTGGATAGCGTTGGTCAGCTAACGATAACAGCCATTATACGCAGTACTTGGGATTATGCCTGAATAAGGAATATTTTATTTTTTTATCAATCCTGCCAGAGAGTTTTCTCAGACATGAGGCCTGGTGCAAGCTTATTTTTCCATCACGGTTATATTACATTTCAAATTTCAAGAAAATCGTTAGAGCCGTTTTCTAGATCCGTGGTTCCACATACAAACATACATACATACATACATACAGAAATTACTCGCTCAATATAATAGGATAATATGCACGGTTCAACTTCGTCGTGAGATTTTTAATGTGTTCTTTCCAGTTTAATCCTTCATCTATTGTAACCCCAAGGAATTTTAAAGATGTAGCTGGTTTTAGTCCAGTATCATCAAGAGGAAGAAAACTTCTCATGTTAGTTCTTCTGTAACTAAAATCCATCTGATAAATCTTACTGAAGTTGAGTGAGAGGCCATTTGCTTTGAGCCAACCAGTTATACATGTTGGAAGTTCTTTCTTTGAGCATAATTTCCATGAAAAACGTTTATGAAACTCAGGGTGTTTCAGGAGGAATGTGCAATACTTCTCAGGCTGATTCCTTACACCAAGTAAACAAAAAATTTCCATGGGACCATCCCCCAAAAACGCTTTGTTACCGGGATAACAAAGGCCGAAAATTGAGATTTTTCAAAATATATTAATTTTTTAGAGGCTTTAGTGAGGTTCTAAAATAATCGATTCCTATGTAAAATTAGCTGAGGAATTCAATGAAGCCAGTTCCAAGTTTGTAACGTCAACAGTTATTGAGATAATTGGAAAAATAGGCTAGAAAACGCCAACAATAAGGGTTATAACTGGATAAGAAATCATAAAATTGTATTTTTTATTAATGGAAGTTGAAGAGAATCGGATTCTAAAGGAAAAGTTAAATGGCGGCGATTGTGTAAATCTTACCCAAATCTCAGAAATGGCGATCAAAAATCGCAAAATTGATAAAACATAGGACAAGTGATGAATTTGTGTTTAGTAGCGATTTTGCGATTTTTGATCGCTATTTCTGAGATTTGGGTAAGATTTACACAATCGCCGCCATTTAACTTTTTCTTTAGAATCCGACTCTCTTCAACTTCCATTAATAAAAAATACAATTTTATGATTCCTTATCCAGTTATAACTCTTATTGTTGAAAAATGGCGTTTTCTAGCTTATGTTTCCCAATTATCTCAATAGCCGTTGAAGTTACAAACTTGGAACTGGTTTCATTGAATTCATCAGCTAATTTTACATAAAAATTGATTATTTTAGAACCTCACTAAAGCCTCTAAAAAATTAGAAAAATTAATATATTTTGAAAAATCTCAATTTTCGGCCATTGTTATCTCGGTAACAAAGCGTTTTTGGGGGATGGTCCCATGGAACATTTTTGTCTACTTGGTGTGAGGAATCAGCCTGAGAAGTATTGCACATTCCTCCTGAAACACCCTGTTTAATTCCTTTGTGTTTTTTGTAATAGGTTGTGATAGAGATTAGCAAGAAAGATTAAGAATAGACAGTTATTCATTAAAATAGCTTATGATTTGTAGCAAGTCAAATGTGAGAACGCACACAAGAAACACATTCATTAGGCTGAGGCCGCACTGCCGGTGGGTAGAACGTGGAGGGTGGAGGGTAGTTGGTAAATCTATAGAACATACACACCAACCACAGTAATACATCAAATGAATAGTATGTGTTCAGCCGCCATCTTGAAATTCTTAAATATGGACAACATAACCTCAAAAAACAGGATGAAGTCATACCATTCATACGATGTATTACTGTGGATGGTGTGTATGTTCTATAGATTTACCAACTACCCTCCACCCTCCACGCTCTACCCACCGGCAGTACGGCCTCAGCCTTAGAACAGCTGATTGGAAAATTATTTCAATACTTTAAAATGGACCCAATTTCCTACTCTACATAGTTGTCAATTTTTAGGCCATGGCTTTCTATTAAAGGAAGCTATGCTGATACGCTATAAGGCTTATTATTCAATGAATAATGACGAGGAATACATAAAAAATACAGCGAATGATTTAGTAGAACACTTATTGTTTTATTATGATCAATACAATAATAATATAATATTTACATGTGCTAAAAGGAAGAAACTAATTATCTAGTACTCTAGAGACAACATAATTGGTTATACACGTTTATTTTCAAACATCACTACAGCAAGGTTTCCATTACTACAGAACACGGACACATGTCGGACACAAGATGCATAGAAAACCAGAGTTGTATAGAGCAACGCAAACTGGTCAGCTGAGTTTGGATTTACGTTGCTCCATACAACTACCGTACGTGTTTCTATTGTATCTTGTGTCCGTGTTTTGTGGAAATAGAAACCTATCTCAAGTGCCGTAGTTTGAATAAATTATAACGGATCACGGAAACAAGGATAATGATCCCACGTTAATTACATGATGATGAAATTGATGGGTGATTAATGATTGGGAAGAATTACATAGGCTACAGGATAGAATTTTAAAATACTGTATTCACAATAATTCATCACTGTAAGAAATGATAATAACGTTAATAAACAATATTATTATCATCAACAAACCAAATTCGAATTTTCAACAAGTCAGCAATAATATCTCAAAAATATTCAAATATCAATAAATTGCAAAAATTAATTGCAAGATTCTAGCTAAAAAAATACAGCTTCAAATGTGAAGCTTTAGGCACTTAGGAAGGACATGAAAATGTTCACAAGAATGGTGTTATTAGTTTCAAGTAAAAACTCTTCCTTTATACTAGGCTATTCATTACGAAGAAATTATTTCAATTTTTTATTTGAATAGACTGAAAACAACATGGGGTAGTAAATTTTTTATGAATAAATAAAAATAATAAAATACCATACATTAAAGGTGTATGGAATTGCATAATACAATAATGTATGCTTTATATTGAATGTGACATAATGAATCATGAATTATCTTGAAATTTATATCCATTCTTCAACACTTGATATTAAATGCGTAGTCATCAACAACAATATTTTATCATGCTTAAATATGGAAAGATCACGAATGAAAAAATCAATTCGAACACTACGTCACATAATCTAAATTGAACGGAAGAAAATCTATTAGTATAAAAAATATTTCACAAGTATAACCGTACAAATAACAGTAACAAATCGATCAAATCACAAATTTTAACAAGAATATTCAGTATTCCACAACGAAAAGATATATTTAGGCTCAAGGTATAATAAAGATAGAAAGTGTGATATAAAATCTATAAAAAGACAATTATAACATTATTAATAGCTCAATAGTGTCTAATTCAATTACAATATATTATAATTATTCTATTGGTGTTCAAATTGGTGTGTTATTTCCATTCATTGAGTTTTTCTTTTTTATTCTAGGTTCAAATATAAGCGACTGACCTAAAATATAATACATAGGTTTTATATTCGTAATAATATCTAATAAACTGCAATAATAATTATTTTCTAATTATTGGAAAAGACGAAGATACTAAAAAAACTTAAAAGAAATTAGATGAAGCGAACTCTAGAAGAAATAATTTTTATGTGAACAAGTCAGAAGTTCACCTTAGCCTTCCCTAGTACTGAACGAATGCCTATTTCACGACAGTGTGATTCAGACCCGGATAAGTTCGGATGGTTCTTATCAATGCTTCATACAGATCCTTGATTTGATCTATAGCCTATACGGTCTAAACACTTCAGTAACATTAATCAAACAAAATATTTGGAACCGGCCTGATCAGGACCTGAATATCACTGATATGAAAGAGTAAGTTGATACGACTTTTACGTCAGTCTACATAATGATAAAAACGACAATGTGGGGCTCTATGTCTTTTTTAGTTCCTTACATAAATGCAATTATCAAATCATAGAAAATCGGAGCATCTGACTCAACCTGTACGGCCTGAATTTGGAAATAATGAGAAACATTAAACAGATTATGAATAGAGCAGCATAGAAATTTCAACTATCATGTAACAAAGTTCATACAATATTATTATGCAACAATCGAGTATCTAGGCAATAGAAACATTATATGTACATGATTATAAATTTTTACAAAACAATTGCTATTAAGAAGGCTAATATTTGGTTATTAAATACAAAGCACTTTAATTTAATATTTATAAAACAATGGTATTCAATAATAAGGTTTCTTAAAATTATGAGTAAGAAATATAATTTCAGATTTAATAGTAACATAGATTAAAGCACAGAATAATGCATAACTGAGTATCAGCCACATTATTAGAGACTATTTATAATATTAATAAATTATAAACTATACTGTACTGATAAGCCACTATTGAAACGTTTCTGCCTCATAAGCTGCAAAGGCCTAAAAGATGCCATTCATAATAATTTTATAATACATTATAATTGTACATACCGCTACTTAAAATAAATTCATAAAACATTATCAAGTATACATACGGTACTTGGAAAAACTAATGTCAATAAAATTAATATGAATATCCTGAGTCATCATGTTTTGTATTGCCTACTGGATATATGTAACAGTGAAATTAGTATTAAATATTTCATTACCACTAAATGAGTATTTAATTCAATATATCAGTCTTTATTTCCATGGTTTTGTTACTGAGAATGAATAATTGAAAGCAATAAAATACAGAAACTATCAAAGAGTAGACAGAAAATGAATAGGTCTATTGAAACGTTTTCAATATGTACACAGTGTACAATAGTACTGCACTTATAGTGGGGGGTAGAGTCTATTCCTAATAACTCCAGTAGCTACTCATTTATCGAATATATTGAATACAATTCAGTATATTATAAGGTTTGTATTCTCATAATGTTGGGACATAAGTGATCCAGATATTTACATGATATTATAGGGTAACCAAAAATTTAACCAAAGAATATTGTCTATTCCTTCAACGTAAGATTCTTTTAATGTGCTGAATGATTTTTGTTTGTTGAATGGCAACAGCCTATGAAGAGCCTAGACCAGCCAGCTGGTTGCCAGTTTCATATTCACTACACTATACAGCAAAGGTGAAAAATCATCAACCAGGATAGCTAGCTTCCGTAAGCAAGTGACGGCGCAGAACACCTCTGAATAACATCCAGTTAACCAGTTAGAGTGTAATGCAACAATTCCTATTCCTCCAGAGACGGGAAAAGACTGACTATCTTTACTTACGACAAGCCAATCTCCCAAAGGAAGATGTGCTGAATGTGCAAATACTTAAAAAAATTACATGGAAGATTTCGAATTCAATCCGACGAAAAATATTTATAATAAACTACAGTATTCAATGTAACTAGATGCACACAATGATTATATCTATTTGTTTTGGCACAATATATATAAATTAAGTTGGGCTTAATTACAAACCTAAATTTACAAATAAGTCATACAATGTTTCAGATTTACAGTACTAGTAATAACGATAGAAAAGTCACTTTTGTGATAAATCACAAATTAAAATATAAGAGCTGAAGCCACTCAAGTGAAAAATTAAACTTTTTTATGAGTAATCTATAGCAGCTTCCAATGTGGGAATAGGAAATATTCTATAAATATACAATCTCAACAATACTTTGTTCAATTTTGTACAAAATTATCCGAACAATATTCACAATAGGTCAACAACTGATTCAAA